>JAWWMP010000132.1:1060906-1108311 GCA_035047865.1 Dendrocincla tyrannina | reverse complement strand
AAGGATGAGGAAGAAGGAGAAGGATGAGGAAGAAGGAGAAGGATGAGGAAGAAGGAGAAGGATGAGGAAGAAGGAGAGGAAGAAGAAGGGGGATGAGAAGAGGGAGAAGGAGGAGGAGGGGAGGAGAGACTCCCCGGGTTCCCTGCGCAAGGTGCGAGGGAGGAGGAGAGGAGGAGGAGGAGGAGGAAAGGCTCCCACGGTGCCGGGAGGAGGGAGGACGAGGAGAAGGAGAAGCTCCCTCAGTGCTGGGAGGAGGGAGGACTAAGAGAAGCTCCCTCGGTGCCCGCAGGAGGGAGGAGAAGGAGAAGGACGAGGAGAGACCCCCTTGGTGCCAGCTGAAGGAAGGAGGAGAAGCTCCCTCGGTGCTGGAGGAGAAAGGAGGAGGAGGAGAGGCTCCCCCGGTGCCGGCAGGAGGGAGGAGGAGGAGGAAGAAGAAGGAGGGCTCTGCGCTGCCCGGGGCGGGGCGGGGGGCGGTCTGAGCTGCCCCTCGTTGCTGCCGCTTTGTCTGCGGGCAAAGTTTGTCTGCGGGGCGGGCTGCGAGGCGCTGCCCCGGCACCTGCCGAGGGGCCATGGGCGCCCCGAGCGCCGCCTGGGCCACGCTGAGCCTCCTCAGCGCTGCGCTCGCCGCCGCCGCCTCCTCCTCCTCCTCCTCCTCCTCCTCAGGTGAGTCGCAGCGCGCCGCGGGATTCTCCCTGAGGGCAAACCCGCCCTTTGCAGCGGGACTCGCCGGGGTTTTTCGCCTTTCGCCGCCTGCCTTGGGTGCCGTCCCGGCCCGCCGAGGGGGTCCCGCCTCCGCCCCCCGCCATTTTGGCGGCCTCTCCTCAGGCGAGGTGCGGGGGGCACCGCGGCCAGGGCATTGCCGTGCCCGGCCCCTCCAGCCCCGGGGGAAGGCAGTGCTGTTTGCCCCGGGGATCGGGGGGGAGTTGTTACCCCTCAGGTTTGGGTTTTGGTTGTGCCGGGGTGTGAGGGGATGGGGGCACTCACGGAGCCGGCCCGCAGCCCCTCGGTGCCGGTGTGTGAGGGGATGGGGGGGGCGCGGAGCCGGCCCGCGGCCCTCACACACCCCACGCGTGTTGGTGGGTGGCCCTGGGGAGGGCTGGGGTGTGTTTGGGGAGGATTTCACCCTCAGGGAGCCTGCCGTGAGGGTGGCAGGGTCGGGGCTGTGCGATGGTGCCACTCGGGAGCTGCTCCGGCGTGTGCTGGGCAGGGTCAGCATTTGATAAAAAACCCCTTCTTTAGGTGTGCTTTGCAACAGGTGTTGTTGCGTGGAAAACGAGGGCACTGTAACAGAGAGATGCTGCTTAGTGTGTGTGTGTGCGTGTGTGTGTGATGTCCTTGGCTTGCTCACGAGTGGGAGTGGAAACCAAAGATCTTTAAGGGTTTCCCAAGTCCTGCAAAGTTGGGTTGTATTTTGGCATCCCCCCTTGGTAACTTGTGAGGGAGGGAAACACGTCTTTGCCCTCTTTGCAGGGGGATTTAGTCTTTGTGACTTCCTTAGTGGTCCCTATTCCATGCTCTGCCCCCGGAGGGGATGAACACACTGGTAGTTTTAATAAATTAGAGCTAAAAAAAAAGTTATAGCTAAAATAAAAAGGCAGCCAGCCCGTGAGGGGTAAGACACACGAATCGTGCTGGTTTTGACTAATTGGTATTAAAGTTTATCATGGCTTTTTTTCCCCCACGTGCCTTCCAAGAATCTGTGACCTTGCATTTTGCGCTGGATTTTGAGGTGTGTGATGAACCTTGAAGCTGTCCCCTCTTGCCAAAAGAAAAGCTATCTGCTGAATTTGAGAGACACATGATTGGGCTCATCTTGGCGAGGGAAAATGATTCCCCGTGGTGCCTCCACAGCCTCTTGTAGCCACACTGAAGACGGGCTGAAAGGAGGAGCTTTTGATTCCAAGCAGTGTTAGCTCCCAGGTTTTCTGTACAGATTTGTCTAATATGCATTTCTTGGGAAACAGCGTTCTTTGACAAGGAAATTCTTACTTCTCCGGGTGGTCCCTCAAGGCAGCCTTTCCCACGTTCTCTTTCCTTTTCATCTCTGAGTTTCTTGGGCTGCTTGTGCTTACACATTCCTGTCACGTTTTCAGGAGGCAGATATGTGTAGTTGTTCAAGAACAGCCGTTTTCCCAGAAAATCAATGGAAGAGCTGTCATTCAGCTTACTCGTGGTTTTATTTCCTAACCTTTTATGTGATTATTGGAGTAGAATATGTAAAGTGTGCTTGGATGGGTGTCTGTCTCCCTGGCTTGGACAATCTTTCTCTCAGCCAGCAGTGAGGACAAGGAAGGCTAAAGCCAGGAGGAGCCCTGTGAGTTGTCCTGCTGTCTGTGGTGGAGTGACTTAGGAGCAGGAATTCAGGCTGGATTTTGGCAGGTCTCCGCTTTTGTTTGTGCCTCTCTTCTGCCCAACTAAACCAGAGTCCCTGTCGCTTACCCCAGCTGACCCAAAACTGCATTTTTTGTGTGACTGGCAAGGGCCCAGCCAGAGGTGGCTGCTCAGTGTTGCTCATGCTGTGCCAGAGCAGGTTCACTGGAGAACATGCTGCTGTCACTTGCTTCTAACCTGTTTTATTTTCCTTTTGGTCCCTCAGGTGCCTGTGTCTACCACGGCGTCTCGTTTGAGGTAGGTAAAAGCTCAAATGTGCTGTGCTGGGGAAGGGTTTGAGAAGGTGCTCTTGAGCTTGGCCCTGGTTGCTGCGTTTTGTCTTGCCTGGGACTGGGGTGCAGGTCACAGGTCTGTCAGCCTTCAGTCTGCTGGAAAGCAGCAGTGGAGTAAATACTGTCCTCTGAGAGCTTAGGAATTCTCCCTGGGCCTTTGCACCTGCTGCCTGTGTCTAACTGGGAACCTTTTGGCCAGTGTGTGAAAAGGTGTGATGTGAGGGATTTCCAGGTTCTTGGAAGCCACGTGAGTGACAAATATCCAGCCCGAGGTAGAATGGAGGTGATGCTTTGTAAAATGTCACTGTAATGCCAGGATATGTGTTTTTTCCCCCTAAATTAATGACAACAGCTTAACACCTCTTCCTTTCAGCTGATCACTGTGAGCCCTGTGTACCCTGTCTCTCTCCTTTCTAAATCCAGAATGTTTCCTTTTCTGATGTCTCTCTTTGCCTGTACAAAAGCCCGTGAATGACTCTGTACAAGACTCAGAGCTCTTGAGAACCCATGGGCAGCGTTTTGCTCTGTAACACTCGCCTGCCTCGCTCCGGTTCTCCGGGCTGAAAGTAAACGGCTGAGCAACTTTGTGTCTCTGGAATGCTTCTGGACCTGCCTGCAGTCCCACAGCAGGCTGGCTGAGGGATTTGTTAGCACAGGCAGGGAGGCAGCAGCTGTCTGGGCTTTTATTTCTCTTGGAGCAAAACTGGATGTGTGCTCTGCAGGAGTGGCACGCAGACACTGGGCATGGTGCAGACAGCTGGTGGCAGGAGGGTCCTTTGGCCTTCCAGCATGGATCTGGGGGCTTGGAAGCTTTTCTGCTCCAAGAAGGGAATGTAGGGGAGCTGCTGCAGGAGAGTGGCTTGGGAGGGAGTTGAAGCAGGCTAAATGTGTTTGCTCCTCTTAATGATGCACTGTGGAGGGTCTTGACAGCCACTGGAATGTGTAAAGATTCCAGCTGGAGTGAACTGGATGGCAGGACTCTTCCTGCTGGGCATTGCAGCTCTCCAGGGCAGCAACAGATCTGAAGTGTTGGCAAGTGAGGGCTTCATATCCCTGATTATCACTGCCGTGTCACTCACACGTGTTTTATTTTTCCTTTTGGGTTTTCCTGGTGTTCTGATGGTTTGGGTTTTTTCTCTGCTGCTGTGTGTTTGAAATGCTGCTGGGGGTGTCTGTAGTACCATTTGGACATAAGGACTAAGGGATATTCTAGGTTAGATCACTCCTGTTTAAAAGACTTGCTCCCAGCGTCCCTGAGTTGGTCTTTCTCACCGTGTTTAGTGAGATTATGGTGCTTTTATTACTAAGTGACTGTAGCAGTTGTAATTAGCTGCCCAAGAGGGCTGCTCTGCAGCAAAACTGGGAGCAGACCCAAAGATGGTGCAGGACACAGGACGCCTGTGGCACTCAGAGCTGTTCACAACCCTCCAGGAGAAACTTGTAGCAACTTTTTTGCTGTTTTAAATTATGGTTGGAAACACTGTTTTCTTACAGTGTCTCCTGTTAGCCAGGATTTTTCTCCCTATTTCATGTAGAGGATACCACCAAGATGAGAGGAAAGGCTGGGAGAATTGGGATTGTTCAGCCTGGGGAAGAGAAGGCATTGGGGTGACCTCATTGTGGCCTTTCAGTGCCTGAAAGGAGCCCACAAGGAAGATGGAGGGAGACTGTGTACGTGGGTTTGGAGTGACAGGACAAGGGGGAACGGCTTCAAACTGACACAGGGCAGGTTTGGATTGCATATTGGGAAGGAATCCTTCCCTGGGAGGGTGGGCAGGCCCTGGCACAGGTTGGGCAGAGAAGCTGTGGCTGTCCCTGGATCCCTGGAAGTATCCAAGGCCAGGTTGGACAGGGCTTGGAGCACCCTGGGTTAGTGGAAGGTGTCCCTGCCCGTGGCACTGGATGGGCTTTAAGGTCCCTTGCCACCCAGACCATTCCTTGTTTCTGCTGGGTTTTTGTAGGAATGCCGTTTGCCGCAGAGGTCTCTGAAGTCACTCGGAAAATCCTTGGTGCATAAATCAGACATTTCAGTGTAGTGATGCAGGCACTGCAGAGTTGCTGAAATTGTTAACACTGCAAAAGTTCTGCATCTTGCTCGACTGACTTAGCTCCTTGTACATCCAGGGTCAGCTTGTGTTCATGGCTTTCCTCGGAGGAAAAACACCTCTCTGGCTGTGATTTCCAGCTGTGTGGAGGTGGTTGGTATTCCTCCCCCTGGCTTCACCTTTGAGGGACGTGTCAGATCCACACAGCCAGCACAGCAGCTCCCTTTGCTTAGCAAAGAAGAAAACACACAGCGTTTTTTCTTAGCTGGAGGGCACATTCGTGCCACTCTCAAGCTCAGTGTGCGTGGGAGGTGTTGACCAAATCCACGGCTGGCTTGTGCCAAGGAGAGTTTTCAGCCCTGGGAAAAGGGGAGGGGAAGCAGAGGACTGTGTGTGAAGGTGGTTTAAATGGCACCTGTGACTTGATAAATGACTCCATGTCTGGTAGACACTTGAAAAAGTCCAGCTGAGCCATCTTCAGGACATTTCATTTTGTCCCTGGTGAAACATGGGTGTTGCCTACTGCACCAGCTGCTGGCAATGCACCTAAGCATGAATTTGTGGACTGACAGATTCTTTTGCAAGTTTCCTGAGACACAAATAGGGCTTTTTTAACACTATAAAGCACTAAAAAAGCTTTTTTTTTTTTTTTTTGGAAGGAAATGTTTCTAATCTTGGAGTTTGAATGAGAATTATGAACAGAATAAAAAGCCCTAACTTGATCCACAAAGTGCGAGGCAGCTGCTTGCTCAGCTTCAGAGTTGGTTTTTAAGTCATTTGGCTTATTTAGCTCCTTTCAGTGACAATAAATTAATTTGAAGTGTCTCATGTGACCAACTGCACGTTCTTGTTCATTCAAGTATCCCTTTAAATCTGATAAATTCAGTAACATCTTGTAGTTACCTGTGCACATTTAGTTGTCAGAAGTTTAAAGGAAGCCTGATTTGATGCTTTTTTAAATCAGATTTCCATTTCCATCTGTAGCTTGTGCCAGACAGAAATGAGAGGGGAAAGGTAATAAATAAAAAATGATGTGTTTTTCCAAGTTTTTAAATCTTCCACTCCAGATAACTTCTAGTCTGAATAAATTTAGTGACTATCTAAAATAAATGTTGGCAGGTGCAGAGCACTTCTGGGTATTTCAAATTAGAAGAGGAAAATGATCTTAATTTCAGTTTCTTTAGAAGGATAACAAGTTACTACAGAAAAATGAGATCAGAAGTGAAGATTTCAGTTGAAAGGTTTGGTCATTAACTCTTACAATGGTCAAGGTAGTTTTGTTTTTAAATAATGTGATTTAAAAGCCACTGTCTAGCCTGTGGCTACATCCCCTGGATGTCCATGAATGTTGTGCAGTTAAGGTTTATTAATATAATAATGAGATGCTTCTCAGGCAGCAAATCTGCTCGTGGGTTTCAGAACTCTGAGATCAACTGAGGATCAAAAATAAAAGTGCTTTCTGAATCAGGTGTGTGCTGTATATGTGTTCTTTCTTTGTTTTCCTTGGAAATAACAGTGAAATATAGAGGAATGGGGGTAGGCTCTTTATTTTGTGGGAGGTTTAGATGTAAGATGTGCCCAAGTAGGCATGAGGCAACTTTTCCTGCACATTTATCCTGATGCAGCTAAGCACAAAGCCAGGGTATCTCTGCTTACCCCGAGGGGATTCCTCTGTCCTACTCACCCAGCAGGCTGCAAATACACTGAAGTTGTTCTTTTTCCCTCTTTTTCTTGGATCTCATATTCCAGCTGTTCAGGACCCAGCAGGGGAGTCGTGGTCCTGCTCAGTTCTCCGTGCATGTTTAAGAGCAGCCTTTGGCCCTGGAATCCATGGGATGCTCTTCCTAAGCATGGCGTTTAGAGATTTCACAAGGCATTGTGCCTTCTGCCTTTCCAGATGCACTGGAAGAGCTTTGGGAGGAAATAATACCTGGGAATTTGTCGTTTGCTTTTTCTCTGTAAATCCCCATCATGCAAAATGCCTTTTTCCTTTGCTTGGTCGCTTCCTCATTCCTTCCCTCTCCTCAACCCCAAAACCTTGATCGGGATTCCCATTTGCATTCCTCTTTAGAGAAGGGGCTGTGATGTTTAGTTAATTGCTAAGAGAAATTATAGAAATCAAATCTTCCTGGTGGAAAATGCACTTCCAGGCCCTGGGAGACAGCAGGAGCTTTACACATGGATTTCATCTTGGCGTGTGGGTACAGGGGGGTTGGTATCAACTAGTGGAGAATCCGACTTCTCTGTGACTGTTTGATTGGATCTAGAGGAGAAAACCAGAAATAACGTGAAGAGGAGGAAAATAGATAACTGGAAAGTGGATCCCCTACTCTTGTTGGCATTGATTGGAGATTGGGCACTTTGCTCTGTTCTAGTCCTGGCTCATTTGCCAGCCTGGGATGTGTTTGAAACCTTGTTCTTCATCCTGAAAACATCTTGGGTGAAGAAACTCTGAGGAGCTGAATGTCTGCTCAGGCTTTTGAAATAGGTTATTAGTGTTCCAATCCATCATAAACCTCAGGCAAAATTGAGCTACCATGTCTGGACAGTGGTCCCATGTGGAATTCCTTATCTTCCAGGCAGGCTTCATTGTGTTTCTTTTCCCATTTTTTTTTCCCCTTGAATAACTCCTGTCCCCATCAGAAATGACATTATAGTTAAATTAATTGATTCAGCGCTGTCCAGGATAAATCATTCCCTGAGTCTTTTCAGCAAACATTAGCTCTCCTTTTGGTGCTATTGCAGCCACTGAATTCACAAGGGGCCCAAGATGTTCCCTTCAGGGACACAAAAAATCCCAAATCCGAAGCTCTTCGAGATGGGAGCATTGATTTTATGTCTCCACTCAGACCTGTCAGCCTTGAAAGTGGCTGTCAAGAGCCACGTGATGCTGGGAAGTTTATGATGCTGGGATGCCAGTGTTTCTGCCAGGCATATTAAACAGCTCCTAGTGGGAATACAGGCAGCAGCCTTCCACTGGGAGCCTGCTGTAATTCTCCTAGAGAGGTGGTTTATTGTTGAGCCCTAGATTAAGGAGACTCGTTAAGATAAAATACTCAATTTTCTAATCATTGCAGCTACTCCGGGGTCGTTCCATAATGAATCCTCTAACGAACCCCGGGAGCTCAGCATCCAGAGGATCTCTGTATTACCAGCTGCAGCCAAAGGAGAGTCCTGGGCTCTGCTTCTGAGGATCAGGGAGCAGGGAAAACCCTCTCCCTCCTTCCCCAAATCATAAATCCGGAACATGAGACCCTCCCGGATTAATTGCAATCATTTTAAACCAGATGTTTCATTCCTCAAAAAGAAAAAAAAAGGTAGTTTCCCAACCTGCTTTATGTGTTTTGTGGAGATCAAAATGAAACTTCTTGCGGGCTGAGGACGGGGAAGTCTGAATTTAAGTGTAGTGAATTTTGAGGGCTGTGAACAGGAGGGGAAAGTTGGGGTCTTGCAGCGAGATGGCAAAGATAAGGAGCTTTGGATGGAGACAGAGCTGTCATTGCAGACAGTTCTGAGCTAGTGGGTGCAGTAAATCCTTCCATGCACTGAGCCTAGACAAGTGGTTTCAGGGGAAAACGTGAGCAAACTCGTTAGCAATTTCCTTCCCACATTTTTTTTTGCAGCTTCATGCATTGCTCTTCATATGTAAAAAGCTTGATTTTCGGCAGTACATAAGGGATTAATTTACTGTGGAATTCTCAGTGTTGCAAAGTAACTCGGTGCATTTTTACTCCAGTGGATCATTTTTTTTCTTTGTTGTTTTGAGAATCAGAATTTTTCAAGTGTTCCATGGGTTTGGTTTTGAATAGGAAGCACTTTAAAAATTGCATCTACTCCTTCCTATCTCGGTTTCCCAGTGGAAATGTGGGATCATCGTGCTTATGGAAAGGGAACCCTAAAAGTGCCTCGATCTGCTCTTTTGTGGAAACTTCCCAAACCGAAAACGACCCGTGTGCTTCCACTGAGTGCCATAAGGAGTAATTTTGAAGCCTCTTTTCCATGTATTGCCCTCAATACTTTGATTCTTCTGATCAGACTTAATTAAGATGCCACTGATCCCACCGTTTCTTTTGGAAGAGGATGTGTCTTGTATGCCCTGGGTTTCTTAGTCACAGGATCCTTTCCAGGGCGTTTCAGAGGGGTTTGCTGGCTTTGGGAGGGCGGTGAGACCTCTGATTCTCCTCACTCGTTGGAGAGGAGTGTGCTGGAGTTACCACGGATCCATCCATCTCCTCTGACCTCATTTCGTGGGGGAAGATCTAAGCTCACAAGATGTGTCAGCTCTCCTCCTTGCTTCGGGCAGAGAAATATCTCTGAGATCAGAGGCAAGCCTCTTGAAATCCCTAAGAGAAGGCATCATCCATGACATTTTGCATCCTAGGGGCGGGCTGTGCAGTTCTGATGCTTTTCCTTGTCCTTTTATCCACTTGGTGTGGCATTTCTGCCTAGTAAAAGCTGGCTGTGGGTACCTGGTGTGTCCTGCTGCACGTACCTGCCCAGGCTGTCAGGAGCATTGATTTGTGATCAAAGCCCTCTCGTCACCATTTTAAAAATTATTATTATTATTCTGATTTTCCTAATAAAAACAGGGAGTATTAGTATAAAAGTAAAGTGGGAATGATGCTTTCTAAGCAGGATATTTCTGCTGGGCTTTCACTGCTTATCAGCAAGGTATCATATCAGCAAGCAGTGCTTGATGCTTTTGAGCCCGTGGCTTTGTTAAGAATGTGCAGGATTAAAATCTAGCACAGGGGCCCACAGCTGTTTGCTAACACATGATCATTTCCCTCCTTTTGGTCTTGCACGGGAGCATGGATTTTGTTCTGCAGGTGCCAGCCAGGGGGCTGATCTGGTCTTCAAGGTCATACCTTTTCCTCAGCGTCCTGTTTACACAGATGCCTTCATTAGCCTCTGCAAATAGCTGCTAAATCCACATGTTCGGGCTGGGGGCATGATAATTCCTCAGCTGGCAGCTTCCCTGAGCAACCTCCCTGTGAAAATCAGCAGGAGGGCTGTGGAAGAGGCACGGTGAGGTCTCTAGACTTAATATTTTTAGTGCATTCTGCGTGCTGCCAGGGTGTTTTTAACCTCCACTGGAGTCATTTCATGCTTCTGTAATTCATTGGGTTTTCAGTGTATTTATAGAGGCTGTTTTTTCAGGCGCTGCAGTAGAAATGATGGGAGCATCTGGCTAAATCCATCACATCTTGTACAACAACCTCTGAGCGGCTGTTTGATGAAATGAGGGAAAAATAACCTTGGTAATTGAGCCTTTCCCCCTTTGGATGATTACACCAGTATTTTGAAGGCTTTAGATATTTAATATCATTAGAATGCCATAAGTGTCACTGTAACCACATCAGTCAGCAGTGGCATCTGAAACAACAGGGCCGCGTTTGAGCTCACGCTCAGCCCCTCGGCTGTGAGGGTGTGGGAGCAAGAAGGCTGTGATTTCCCTGAGATGGTGTTGACAGCAGCATCTGTGTGCAGTGACAGAGCAGGGTTGTGTGAGGAGTGTTGGGCAGGTCACAGAAATGAGGAATATCCTCCCTGCGCTGGCACGGAGAGCTGATCTCGTGCTTCATCTTCCACTCCCTGGGAAGTGATGCCTGAGCGATTTAGGTGGGGTTTGTAAAACACAGTCTGCAGTGTTGCAGGGAAACTGGAGGTGAGGCCAGAGCCACTTATGGAAACACGATCAGCACATTTCTATTCGGGGAGCCCACATTCCCTGAGTCCCGAGCTACTGTAAGTGCTGGAGCTGCTTTGATGTCACTGGAGCCGGGCGTTTTACCAGCTGAGCACTTGACCCCGGCTCTGGGTCAGTCACTGAGCTCATTTAATACGTGGAGCAGGGCTGCAGACACTGGTTTACCAGTTGGTGTTTGCCAGAGGGAGCGTGGATTTACCTTTAACTCCCCTTGCAAGAGGTTTGGGGTAAACCCAGCCATGCTCTGTCTCGTTTTCTTACCTCATCTGGGTCTCACACGTGAAGTTTTGGCTCCCCTGAGCCAAACTCCCATGTACACATTGAAAGAAACAATTTGGCATTGGATCTGAGTGTTTACAGGGGGAGCTGTTAAAGCAGGTGAGATTCCCTTTCCTTGGCCATCTTCAGACACCTTAATCTCAGCCATCCTGGTTGAGAATGGCACTTCCCTGTGTTTCTCTTGTGCTTATTAACCATTGTTGTGGGCCAGTCTAAAGTGAGGGGAGGTGGTAACTCCTCGGGATGCTTGTTTTTCAGGGTGTCTGAAGGCTGAGGTTAAGCCAGATACAGCAACACCAACACTTGTGTTAGGTTAGGGGTGTTGGGAATTGTGTGTAGATGGAGACTTGTGGGCTGGGTTCCCTCAGGAGATGCTTTTGGTGTTTTCCCTCTGCCTTGTTTGGGGCCATGCCTGAGCTGCAGGGGCGTGTTGGGGTGGGAGTTACCCCACTCCCTGCGTTAATGCTGGGGACCTTGAAATGAAAGCAGTGCAGTGGGACTGGTGTGCTGGAGTCTTCTGCTATCCTTAACACAAAAAGTTAAAATTCACCAGTGACAAGGGGTTTTTTTCTAGAGATAAATTCCTGGGATATTTCCCTTCTTTTTCTCTTTTTTTTTTTTTTTTCTCATTTTCCTTTTTTCCATTTTAATCTGAGTATGTATATGAATAAATAAAAGTTCCTGCAGGCATCATACTTTTTTTTTTTTTGGCACTGTACTTTTAAATAGCTGTGCTTACAGGAGCGTGTTTCTAATTTTATCTGATTTTTCCAAAGACTGAGGAAAGGAAAAAGCCTTTCCACTGTTACCTGTGGGCTTCACACATTCAGTGAAGGCCAGAGTTTAAATCCTGTAGGAGAAGAGAGAACAACAAAAGGCATCTACCCCAAACCTTTGAAGTGTTAAAAGGAGGTGTCCCCCTTCTATGCCAGGTTTTTGAGGAAGGTGTGTATACCCTTTAAAGGAAAACCCAGCAGCTTGGAAGCTGGTCAAAACGGTGGCTGATTGTATTTTTGTGCCCTCAGGTTTGCTGGAGATTTGTTTTCTGACAGATCCTTTGCTGTTTATTTTGTACACACCCAACCTGAAATGCAGGTGTTGGTAAACCCAACGTTCTGGGTAGTTCCTTGGAATGGCATCAAAAACCATAACCCAAAACCCCACAGGACTGATGGAACAAAAGAGGCTGTGCATTTTGTTTTCAACATGTTGTATCTCTGGAAGTTTTTTGGTTCAGTTTTCAGAGCAGCTCTGATAAACCTGTTACCTTTGCTGGGACTGTAGGAGAAGGTATTTTCTGCTGTGCCTTGGATCTGTCACTGACACCCCCTCCCCACTCCCCTTCTCCCAGCTCCTCTCCCAGCTTTAGGTTATCTCTGTGACAATCATGGCACTTGTTTGTGCAGAGGCTTAGGCTGAGGGGACCCTGAGCCCCTTTAGGTCTCCCAAACTCTGTAACACCCGTTAATAATTCTTAGTAAAAGTTGCTGGGGGCGGAGATGCTTCATTTTGTTACTCCCACTTTGAAAGTTTAACTCCACGGTGGTTTCCTCAGAGCAGGACACACATCCCAGCCCCAAGGAGGGGAAATCTCATTGAAGTGAGAGGTTCACAAGCTCAGGGCTTGCTCCTCCTTGTTTGTCTCAGCCAAATTGGAGCACTGGAAACTGCAAAGCTGGGTTTGCTTTGGAAAGCAGTGATTTATGGTGTGGAGTCAATAAACATGTTTGCACATGGCTCCTTTGGGAATGCATAGTAGTTTAGCTCGGGAACCTGCCACAAAAGCACTCATTCCTTCTTATCTTGCCCCAGAGGCCAGGGCCACTTTGTTTCTGTTCCTAAAGAACTGGCTGCAGGCAGAGATGGATTAGAGGAGAAATGTTTGGGGTTTTCAGACCTTCTGACCCCGGGGCGGGGAAAAAAGATACACTTCAGTATTAATTTCAAAAAAATCCCCTCATTAATATGTAGTTGAATTGGAGTGCAGGAGACAAACATATTTGGCTTTTATTGGAAATAGTGTGGGAACAGGACCTTATTGCTCCTTATGACTCCCTGCCAGGAGAGGGGAGCCAGGTGGGGATGGGTCCCTCCTCCCAGGAAACAAGTGGGGGAATTTAAAAGCTGTGTAGATGTGACACTTGGGGACATTGTTTGCTGGTGGCCTCGGCAGTGCTGGGGAAATGGCTGGACTCGATGGTCCTAAAGGTGTTTTCCAACCTAAAGGATTCCATGATTCTGAGATTGTGTGGAACCTTTTGGGTGCTCCTGGTGTGTTAATGCCTGAGGGACAAGGCATGGCATCATTCCTAATATTAGGGGCTTGCAGTTCAGGAGGAGCAGCGTTACATTAGCTGGGTATCTGGCATTGCTGTGACAGCTGTGGGGACATTAATCTGATTTTTCACTGTTCATTTGGCGGAGGGATGTGGGAGGATGCACAAGGATGGAGGGGATCTGGAAGAGAGTCATGATTCCTCATTGCTAAAGACTTGAGCTCTCTCTGAATCAGATCTCAAATGGAAAGTTAAGGGGTAATCTGTAGAAGGCTGCAGAGGGAGCAGAAATTATTATAAATAAACCTTTCTGTCCATAAGAAAATGGAATAGCCAGAAAATGAAACCTAGATAAATCAAGCTTAGGAACTAGGTAGACTTTTACTGTGAAGATAGGAAATCATTGGAACAATTTCCCAAGGTGTGCTGTGAATTATTCTGTTTCACTAGAAATCTTTAAATCATGGTTGGCTTTTTTTCCCCCCTGTGAAAGTTATATTTTCCTTAAATTGCAGCTCTTGGACCAGAATCAGGAATTCACTTCTTTATTCAGCAAAGTCAGCCAGCACAGGCATCCTTGCATTACAAACCAGGCAGGTTCCCCTTGGATGTGGAGCCTGTGGGAGTACAGTGGTGTAGGATTCGTCTCACCTGCCTTGTCATGTCACCCCGAAGGGGAGGTAATTTTGTCTCTACTCCACGGATCCTCCTGTGTCTAAGTTAGTAGAAGGTAAAACCCACACCTGTCCCAGCATTAGAGGGCCAAGTTATTTGTGTGCTGCCTTATTTCTTGCTCTGGGAAAAGGGAAGAGAGAAAGGGAAGGAAAGGAAGGAGGGAAAGCACTCCTGGTAACAGCCAGCTGATTTACACCCTGTCCCTGTGGGTCTTGTTCTCCAGCACCCAGGGTGAGTGGCCAAATGGATGCAGAGGAGTTGTGATGGCATAAAACTGATGGAGAATCAGAATTATGGAGGTCATAAGCTTGTACCACATTAGACACCCAGCTTGCAGGAACAAGCTGTGCAGCGTTCTGGCTCCTGGGAGGATTAATTACAGATGGTGGCTGTGGCAGCTAAATCAAGTGCCTCTAATGTTGTGTAAACTTCATTAAACAAATGCAGTGGCAGGGCTGTAATCTGTGAGAGATGGGATAGGATGACGAGGGTAGAAAAGGAAAAGACTCTGTAGGAAGTTAAAAAGAAATCTTCAGTGTCTAAATCCACTGAAGCAATTTCTTCTACCTCTCATGCTTTAATGGTGGAGTTTTAAACCACAGGCTTTTAAACTTATTATCTGGCAAAGCCCTTGTAGCCTGAATTAATGACAACTTTGTGCTAATATCTGCTGAACTCCTCTGTGTCAGGAGATCCCAGTTGATCTGATATGCTAAATCCTTCCTGATTTTCTGCCACCACGTGTGTTGGATCATTTCTTTTTGACCTATGGAAACCAGAGAGGAGGAAACACAGACGATCAACTCGCCACTACGGTTGGTTCTGGTGCAGGGTTTCATTCTAACTTTGGCTGCTGTTTTAGTCTAAAAGTGAAGCATTTCTGTATGCTGATATCCTAAGTGATAATCTCTAATGTAAAGGAAAGCCCCAGGAATGCAAAGCCACGCAGCTGTCACTGGTGATGTGAGGGTGCCCTCTCATCTCCCACGGGCTCGTGGGTACCCGTGTGCTGCTGCAGGAAGGGGTGCTCGGGTTCCCCCTGCCTCCCTCAGAGGCAGAAGCCTCAATCAGACAAAGGTGGCTGAGTCTCTGCTGATTTAGCCAGTTCAGTCTGCTCAGCAGAGAGTCCCGTGAGTGGCAGTGCTGGGGCTGGGGATCAGGGCACCAAGGAGGACGTGTGGGCTTGGGAGGTCACAGCAGAGGCCACGGTGGGATTAATTCATCTGCAGCTTTGCAATTTCACCCCAAGCAACTCAATTACTGACCTAGCGAGGAGCTGCAGGCCAATTAAATGAACTGAGCTTGTACTTTGCAGACAGGGAGAATTAACCAAGGAGGGAAAGCTAAGCTTCTGCTTTGAAGCTCTTCTTGGTGGCCACTGAAAAAGTTTATGTGCTTGTTTAGTTCTGTTGTTTGGGATTGGAAAGTCCGAGGCTGTGTTAGACATTTCTGACAACAGACACTCACAGTGTGTCCCTTTCCTGGCTGAACAATCAAGTGGATAGACTGTCCTTAAAGAAACTATAGGAGATCTAATACCCAAGGGAGTATTTTTGTTTGTGATTATTTTCCCTCAAAATAACCCTGCTGTCTCTCCATCCTCTCCAAATCCTTGTCTATGAACAGGACCTGCGTAGCTCTCTCAAGATCAGGAGCCTAAACCTAGGCTGTGGATTTCGGGCTCCTGATGGAGGTTTGATTCTTTTCTCTGCTGTTTTGGCTGCACAGTGGCTCCCCAAGCCTCGTGAAGAGTCACCTGAACACAGTGTTTTTGGAGGGCAACACTGAGCAATTTGATGCATAAATTTAGACTCAGGAGCTTGACTTTGCCTACCTGTTTTGGAAAACGTATGTTCGTAGGGGAAGTGTTGGAATTTTTAGAATTCATCATAAAATGCTGCAAAACTCCTTCATCTTTTCCTTTCAAAGGTGTTCCCCTGAGGGGAATCCTCAGTGCTGCTCTGTAAATGCTTCTTGCAGTAGGAAACACAACAACCAGACACTACCTGTCCTTCCCTCCTTTGCTCCCTTCTCCTCGGCAGCCTTCACACCCCTTGCCTTGAACTTTTCCACTCAGGCTTTTTATGGCTGTGTCATTTCTGGACCTTCATGCATAAAATGATAAATGGTTCTGTGGCTCTTTTCCCGAAAGAACGAGGGGTTTTACCTTCCTCCTGGCCCCCTTGCTGTTCTCTAGGTTTGCAAAGCTTTCTAAAGAAAATTACTGAGGTTAGAAAACAAATCCTTGTTTGCAAATGCAGGAGGTAATTATGGTTTGAACTGTTGCCTCTTCCCTGCAACCACTACCTACCACTTGCTGGCCATAAACATCAAGGGCAGAGGCTCCTTTAGGTGAGAAAAATAATTACAAATGGCCCTGAAATCACAAATTACAGGAGAGTGCAAGTTTTCTGAGCGCAATTCCTGCTGCAGGAAATACTTTTTAAGCCGTGGCTGCCGTTTCTGCATGGTTGGAGTGTTGAGTGGTTTAACCAACAGTGTTACTTTCAAATTCTATGTGGTTTCTACAGAAGCCATAATGATAGAAGGGTCTTAATTGCATGTTTTAAAAAGAAATACATCTTTCTGTTCATGTGTAGCTCTAAGTTTTGTTTCAGGAAAGAGATGTGAGAAAAAAAAGGAGCTGCTGAAAGGTGGAGTGGTAAAACCGCAGGATGGAAAGACCCAGTAGTGACAGTCCAGAAGTGCACGTGGACAGGGTTTAGGGAAGCCTGCACTTCTGTTTGGTGGCTTTATACACCAGGGCTGGAAGGATTAGGGGGAAATAGGAATTAAGAGCTACTTCAGACACTGGTGCATTTCCATTTAGCACGGTGTTTATTTTCCACGAGGTCTGTAGCAACACAGCCCAGTCAATACGTCTCTGTAGGTGCCCTGAAAAGCAACAGCTACTGAAGGTAATTGTTTTATTTGATTCTCCTCGAGGTGTCTGTTAAATGTCTCATTTTGGTTTTTTTTTTAGTGTTATTTTTCAAACCTTTTTAGAGCAGATGATCCAGTTGTGATGCACTGCTGGGAACTAGGGGAGAAATGGGACTCCTTGCATGCAGGCTCTGATCCCAAATATCCCATTCAGCTGACTGCCCCTGGAAAACGGTAAAGCGTGTATTTTTTGGGAAGGTTTCCAAAAAGTCTCATGTCGGGACAGTTGGGTGCGTTGGAGTCAGGGGTTTTTGTCTTGCTTTAAGGCTAAATTAGGTTTTCTGGCCTTCTGGGTAAACCTCGTCCTAATTTGCATCCCTCTTACCCGCCTTGGACTCTGGGAAGCTCCAAAATAATGTCTCTAATTAGGCAGAGCGTTGCAATGTAAAGCAATTAAAAAAGGGTTGTTTCTGATGAGGTTTTGACACCAGCGCTTGTGCTGTGTTACTTTTTCCCAACTCTGCATGGATCGACGTGACGCCTTTAATTGCAAGTTCCTACAAGTAAACGGCTGGTGGAATATCATGTAAAAGAATTAAATCTTAATGGCCTGACCGGATGATACAAAGGCCTGTGACAGCTGGATGGATGGTAATGGTTCCCTCGGTCACTGGACGTGTAAACAGGCACTTCACACACCATTTTCCCCGCAACTGTGCTTTAACTCCGCTTGTAATGGAAGGATTGGTTGCCCTGAATTTAACCAGATTCGAAGCAGCAAGGAGAGAAAAAGGAGAGAGGAAGGCTGTGCTTGCTCATGTGTCTGTAAAATGCTGAACACACAAAGATCAGGTAATTGAGACGAGCCAAATGTTTGTACAAGGGCATTTCCAGTGCCCCCACCCTTAGCGGGACTGAAGTTCATCTCGCCTGGGGGAGAGGATGAAACAGAGCCGTGTTTTATTTTGTTTCTCTGCGGGGGAATCAAAGCAGGGCGGGGGGCAGCACGGGGTTTGTTAAGCACAGGGTTTGGATCATTAGCCGGACACGGAGGAGAGCTTGCCTGGATGAGCACCAGCAGGAATGGTTGTTTTGCTGGCAGAAGGAGGGAACGTGAGAGTGGAGAAAAGGCTTCCACGGGTCTGGCTGCTGCTGGCTGCCTGATCCAAGTGCTTGGTGGGCATCCAACATCACTTTGTCCTCTTTAAGGTTTCACTGGGCTTTGTGTGTTTTGCTGAAATTGCCGCTTATTTCCCGGGGTGGTTTAGCCCGGTGGCCGTGCAGGGGTACAGCTGGCACTACCAGCTGATGAGCAGCAGCGATCATCATTCACGACCAGCTTGCTGAAACAAGTGGAAAGCTCTGCTTTTCTCCCGATTTTTAAGAGATTCCCTGTTATCTTCTGCCTTGGAATTTGGGCAATTTGCCATTACACAGGAGCAGCAGCCCGAGTACAATATTGTATGTGGCAGGCTGCTCCTCCTAGGGCTTCCACCTTGCATAAATCACTTCTCTTATGCCTCTCTATAAAATTTAAATGACACCTGGATGGAAGGGACTTGCCAGACCCATCCATCTGGAACAGTCAGGTTGTTTTACATTGCATTGGCATTGCTCAAATCAAAATCTCAGCTCTTGGGATGAGATGTGTGACCAGATAAAAATTAGGGCACAGTGTCCACGGGAGACGCTTTGGAGAGAAAATGTGATATTACTTTTTCCCCTAAATGTGTTTGAGCTTTAGATTTTCTACTGGTGTCACACTGGCTGTTGTGACTCTTCACTGAGAGCAGTAACTACTTGTAGTCCTTGTCATCTCCTTGCAGAGTATCCTTACATTCTGGGAAAGTTTAAAAACTTAAATCTTAAAAGGTAAGAAGGCTTTGTAATCTGAAAGTGTTGAAGACATTCCAATAATGAGATGGCACCACAATGGCAAACTTGGGATTTTCCTTTTGTCACAGCTTGACCTCCCAAAGCTGGTAAACTTCTGAAAACTAACAAGTAGCAGAGCCCAAAACAAGTGGGAAAGGGTGAGTGATGTAAAATGGGCCGAATATTAAGAATTTGATGTGCATGGTGGCAGTAGGAAATGGGAAAATATCAGGAAAGGGGGGCATTGCAGGAAGATAGGAAGGATGCTTCCCCACCCTCTGTTCAGAGCGTTTAGAAATCACTTCTGCCTGCTGCAGAAGTTATACTGGGGTAGCCAATCCTCTGCTCAGAGAGGAGTCTCCTGTTTTATAAACCTCTGCTTTTCCAGTGCAGATTGTGGGCTGGGGAGGGGTGGGACACGATAGGACTTGTGCATGTAGCTCATGGGCACTTCAGTTGTGGTGCAGACATGGGAGTGGTGCCCGGGTTAATCACACAGGCAAAAGGAGGAAAAACTCCATGTATTGGCTTGTTTTCAGGCCAAGTATGCTCTGAGCTAGGCTCCAGAATTCTGTCTCTCCCCCTTCCTCGTCAGGGGCTGGGAAAGCTCTGCAGATTAATAAGGGCATAAGAAGCAATGTTTTATCCCTTGGTGCTTCCTCATTTCCAAGAACAGTGTGTCTTGGCTGCCTTAATATCTCAGCCCGAGAGGGCTGGGGTGGGCTGGGCAGTTTGGGATTTCCCTTGAGCAATCTTTTGCAGGGAGAGCCCTGGTTTTCTCCAGGCTTTCATCAAGCATCTCTCATCGGCCTCGGAAGGCGGGGGGAGCTGGAGAACTTTTAGTGTGCTGTGTTAGAAAAAAGAGTTCCAGATTTGCTTCCCTCTGTGTTTTCAGGAGTCTCTCATCACTCCCTGGTGCATGTTTGGAGGGGAGGATGCTGGATGGCTGCAATCCCCACTGGGTTTTTCCCAAGCTACTGGGAAACAGGCTGCCTTCTAGGACTGCACATTATGGCAGTTTCTTTGCCGAGCCTGGAACAACATTCCTCGTGGCCCTGAGCTGGAAACACACGAGTTGAAGGCTGTGATTTGGGATGGTGCAGCCCAGGAGCTGTGGCTCGTGCAGGCACTCCTGAACCAGGGAGTTGTTCCCCTGCAGGCAGGAAGGGAGGGAGCCTGGCTGCCAGCCTCTCTCTGGTGACCCACATCGCTTTCCTTTTTTCTTTTTAAGATAAAAGTAACTAAAGATGCAGGGAAGAATGTGGCCTCTGAAGGTCAGACCAGATGATGGATGCAGGTGTTTGGCAAATCCATCCATCCACACTGTTGTGTGTAGAGCTCTTGGGAGTGTGCCAGTGCAGAGGAGGGAAGGAGCAGTGCAGGAGAGAAAGTGGATTCAGGAGTCTTGCATCTCCCAGCTCAGCTTTTTCCTTTGCTGGAAGAAAAAAAAAGAAAAAGGGAAAGGAGAGGAAGGAAAAATACAGCAGAATATCTTTCTAAATCCCCTCCTTTTTTTTTATTATCAGGTTATGCTTGATTTAATTTACATGCTGCTGATTTTAAAAGCATGGGGAGTAACAAGTAGACAGACACGTGGAAGTATTGGAAGCACCAAGGCCTTGCTGTTGGGAATTCCCAGCACCAAGATCTCCAGGAGAGATGGGGTTCAAGCTGCTCAGAGTACTTGTGTTTCTGGGAATGTTCCTTTCTGCTTTGCTGTGGTGTTCTTAGAAATAGGATGGGGGAACTCTCCTCCCTCTCCGTCCTGGGCTTTCCATCCCTAACCCATTCAGTAGAGAGGACACTTCCCTCAAGAGTGGTTCTTTTTTCCCCTAAACCTCTCTATTTTTCAGGGAAAATCGTTTAGGGTACAGGCAGCCCCCAGGTGTGGGATTCTTCCCAGACTTCCCCAAAGCAGATGCAGATGAAGGAAAACCAAAAGCCTTACCAGGATGCTGCAGGAACCCGGCGTTAAAAGCATTGTGAGAGGTTTCTTAAGCCTGGTAAAAACTACCTGAGCAAAACCTTGGAAAATGGGATTTCCTTCTTTGAGGGGAAAAAAATTAATGAAAAATACCTGTGCTCTGTGACAATTAATCTGTTTCCTATCTTCCTTGGGAGGGAAAAGCAGATTGGGAGGAAGGATTCCACCCTCTCAGGGTGTCATTATTAAATCTGTAATGAGGCAGCAATTATTCCTAACCAGGCGTGAATAACATGACAGGAATCAGCTCACACCGTGTCAGTGAGCAGACTCCAGCCTGGCGAATACCCAGGGCAGTACGGAGAGGGATGTGAGGGAAGCTCTGTGTGCCTCCTGTCACTGGGTGAGTGCAGGCACTGCCGCCTGAGGCTTCACACACCCCAGAGATGGGCTTTGAGAAACGTCCTGGCAGCCGCTCACTTGAGCTCGTTAAGGGGGCAGAATTAAAAAGGTTAACAAAAGCACGTTCTCAGGTGTCATTTCCTCTAATATTCGGCCCATTCTTGCTGCCTGAGGGTGGAGGGAAGATGCATTTTCTTCCTCAGCCTCAGCTTCAGGGATGCATATGCTTTGCCTCTGCTAAATATTTCATGGGGCAGCTTGTGTAGATTGAGGCAGCACCACAATGAAGGAGCCAAGTGCTTTGATATAAAACTGTCCCTTTTTAAACGATGAGCACTGGAGAGATTTAAGAAGCACCCAGCGTGTTTCCAAGAGTCTAAGTAAGTGTTTATGCATGTGATCTCACTTATTCTTCCTTCTCCAGTCCCCATTACGGGCTTGCCATAGAAACTGTTCCCCGGCTTTTACCAGAGATTTATTCTGAGCAAGTTTTTAAGCACTGAGAAGGGGGTGAGGGGGAAAATTCGTGTGCAGGAGCTGCCGAGGTTGTGGTAATCTCTGTCTCTTAGCTTGCTTCTCTTCTGGCCAGTCACGTTTTGTAAAGTTGGTTTTCCTTTAGAAGAAAACCTGTAGGAAAGGCAGCAAATTGGAGAGGTGGGCTAAGTACGGATGAGGGTTCTTTTCAGAGCATCTCCTGACATCTCCCTGGCTTTGTGTTGGAAATCAGAGGCTCTTGAAACAGAGGAAATGAAGACAGTCTGCAAAACTCCTTATTCTCTGGGCTTTGCCTTGTCATTTTTTCCAGTAATGTAGTCTTTGTGCACTAAGATTAATGACTGTGCAGGGATCCCCTTTCCATTTTTAAGGAAAGAGAGAACCAGTTTATTAATCTGCTGCCCAGGGAGCTGAGATGGAAGATAAGGGCACAAGGGGTTGTATTTTCTGGGAGATTACTGTGCTTGGATCCACAGTGACAATAGTAAGATTTGGGGTGTGTAATTCCTTGCTTTGAAAGGATACCTCTGAAACATCCCGCCTGGAATTGGAGATACCTGTATATTTGCTGAAGTGGCTTGCAAAATTGCTATAGAGTGGATTTGTTGCCTTCAAGAAGGGGAATTAAAGTTATGTTTCACCCAGTGCAGTGTTTCTGAGGGCTTGTGGCTGGTACTGGAGGATATTCCCTCTCCCTGCTGAATCAGCTGGCTGAGCTGCAATGATTTTCATGGTCTCGTGGGGGTTTTTGTTAGAAATGGGATAAAAGTTTGATATCCATTCAGGGATTGATATCCATTCAGAAGTCATTTTTGGGGAGGATGTTTGAAGTTTGCCAGGTGGCACGTTAGGAAATATTTGAGTAAAAGGGGAAAAAAACAGCCAGGAGGACCCCAAAGTGGTTTTTTTTCTGGATGCTAAGGAGAATTGCTGCTGTGTGCCAACCAAAAGGCATGAAACCTTTCCAAAGGAGCACTGCTGCTCCCAAAAAATGGAACCTGTTGGTCTAAGCAGAGATTCCCGTGTGCTGATTTATATCCTGATTAGAACCAGTGATTTTAAAACATGGTTTTAATTCCTCTACCCTGTTTGCTCCGTGCATTATATTCTTCTGGGCCCTTTCCTAGTGACTGCTTTTGTGTCTGTGTGAAATAGGATAAAGTTTATAACACACCTAAGTATTTGAAAAATAGCCTGGAATAACATAGCCTTCCCATCCCTGCAATAGCTTAGGATGGCTGGGAAATGCTGGTTTTAGACTCCTGATTTTTACAAGGCTGGTACAAACTGGGGAAAGACTCGACAATTAGAAAATGTAGAAAAGCAGCAGATTAGCAAACTGTGAAAACAGGGCCTTGTTTTAATTTGTGTAACTTTTTAATTCCTCGGGTGGAAGAAGGGGAGACCTAGCTCCCAGTTCCTGAACCAGTGTGTTCGTGCTACTGGGTTGTTAATGAAGCCCTATTGTCTGCTTTAATTGCTCTGTTCTCTCCTAGGAGTGTAGGGCTAGAACTGTTTCCACTGAGAGAAGCTGCATTTCCATTCGATCTGTGAGTCCGAGTCG
This sequence comes from Dendrocincla tyrannina, assembly GCA_035047865.1. NCBI lineage: Eukaryota > Metazoa > Chordata > Aves > Passeriformes > Dendrocolaptidae > Dendrocincla > Dendrocincla tyrannina. The sequence goes on along the minus strand of JAWWMP010000132.1, from coordinate 1,085,520 downwards.
TTCCTGTGCTGTTCTGCTTGGGGCATGCTGGAATAAGCCCATTAAATGCCCATTGTCAAGGAGTTTCTGTTCTATTCCAGCAAAAATCAGATCTGAAGACATCCTCGGCCACGGGAACAGCTCCCCATTGCCAGGGATGGACCGTGGAACCCGAGTGGGCACCAGGGGCCCCTTGTGTGTCCCTGAGCTGCTATCACCTCTTCACAGCAATGCTCAGGGGTATCCCCACAGACCACAGAGTGCTCCCCTCTGGAGCAGGTTTGTCCTGCCAAGAGCCTGCCATGGTCAGGTAGCTGGGGTGGAAATGAGACATGCTGGCTGTGCTGCCAGGGCTCCTCGCTTGGCAGCCTCTGGCTGGTGCTGGGAATTGTTACCAAAAGTGTAATTGTTCCAGGCTCTGCCTGCCGTGGCGACAAAGCAGCCTGGAATTCCTCCCCCGGGGACACCCGATCCCTGCCTGCCTTCCCTCCCTTGTGTGGGGCCCAGGGTGACTTGGGAGGTGAATCGGGGCCACCCCGCTCCCCAGGGCAGAGTGCCACCCTCACACAACAGAGCAGCCCCTTGGAGGGTTGATCACAGAATCCTGGGATAGCTGGGGTTGGAAGGGAGCTCCGGAGGTGACCTGGTTCAACCCCCCTGCCACGGCAGGGACTCCTGGAGCAGGTGACACAGGGACTCATCCAGGTGGGCTTGGAATGTGTTCAGAGAAGGAGGGAGACTCCACCCCCTCCCCAGGCAGCTGTTCCAGTGCTCTGCCACCCTCTTGGACAGAAGTTCTTCCTCGTGTTGAGGTGCAGCTTCTTGGGTTTTAGTTTATGGCCGTTGCTCCTTGTCCCATGTGCCCTTCATCTTGGTGTGCTCTTGGCACCACCAAGAAGTCCAGCACCATCCTCTTGGAGATATTTGTATGGATTGATGAGATCCCCTCTCAGCCTTCTCTTCTCCACCCTAACCAGGCCCATCTCTGGAGAGATGCTCCAGACCCCTCACCATCTCTGTGGCCTCCACTGGACCCTCTCCAGCAGCTCCTTGTCTCTCCTGAGCTCTGAGTTTTACTGGCTTCTCCTCAAAGCAGGGAAGATAATCAGTGGGGTACGTGGTAAGCAACAACCACCACCTCAGGGTTGGCATGGCAGTAAAGATTTGCAGCCTGGCTCCTGGCTAACATGAATTCTGCCAGCACCCAGTGACATTTTAGGGGTTGACTGGGTATTTTCAGGAAGGCAGCAAAGGGGGCACAAAGCAGCTGTTGTGTACGTATTCCCCCGGTCACTGCACCAGAATAGCATTCCACTTTTATGTGGCGTGATGATACCCCGTGTTAAGCAGCATCTGATTAAACTGCTGAGGCTTTTTGCATATTTATAGCAGACTCTGGTTATTTTTGATTTGTTGGATGGGGTGAGTTTTTTCTGCTGAGGTAGAGGGGGAGCAGGTGCAGCTGTCTGAAGTTATGAGGGGCAGTGAAGATTTGGGTGTTGCTGTGCTCTGGTTAATGTGACAGTGTGACAGCAGCCAGACACGAGCTCTCACAGCTGCTCTGGGCTCTCTCCATGCCAGCTCTGCTCTTTGTCTCTTTAGCTTATTCTCTGCTTCAACCCTCCTTTGCTTTTACTGCTGCTTTTGTTCTTGCCCCTTTTTCCTATCATTTTCTTAATGTGCAGCTCTCCTCCCTTTTCTGAAATCCTCATCTTGGTGTTTTAATATTCAATTGAATGAGGTATCATTTCTTCTTTTGATGTAGGGAAATCCAAAGAATTAATAAATCATAATGGCACTACTTGGCTCTTAAGGAGCGTTTTCTGTCTTCAAAGTGCACAGTATTTCATTATTTATACTGTTAATTATATTAGTACTTGTAAGGAGAAAGCCCCTTAAATTGTTATTGAGAAAAATACACTCTCAACAGGATGGGAATTCAGCACTTAAATGGCAGTAGATAATTTGTCCACTGAGGTACAGGGCCTTGGGGAAGGTGTCAGGTGGATTTCCAGCAGTTCTTTCAGTGTCTGCTGAAAAGTCTTGCTTTATGTTTAAAACAGTATTGCCTGGGAGATTTAAAGTGTCCTTGTAAATGCTGGGTGAGGACTAACAAAGCCTCACAACGTGCAGGACAGGTGGGTGGGACCCAGACTTTCCAAACTGGGGTTTGGGTCTGCCGCAAGCAATCTTAAGGTATGCGTTGAACCATCCAAAGACTGGACACTGAGCTGTGTGGGGGACTCTCCTACCCCAAAAAATCAGTGTCCTGACTATTAACTACGTTCTGAGTGTTTAAAAGTCTGCAGAGATGTGTCTGTTTTGATCTGGCACCTGGCAAAGGGAATCCACTGATGTGTGTAGGTGCTTCTGATCTGAGCAGGTGATCTGGGCCCACAGGGAGGAGACCAAGGAGAGGGTTTTCTTACCAGAAACCCGAGCACTTAAGTCTCAAAATGTGGGTGAGGGTGGCTCTGTGCTGACCTCGTGCCATGCGAGTCCTTTGGCCGTTATTCCACTGTGGAAATTATTTTGGGGTTTATTTTTTAGTAAGTGAGAGAGGCCATGGGTGAAGGTTTAGGAGAGCCAAGAGATGAGGCACTAAATCTGCCCTTTCCCTCCCCACTCCTGGTGTCCCTGGAGGGAGCTGCCAGTTTTAAACCCCAGCCTGCTGCTAAAGCCTGCGGGGTGAGTTAACTCCGGTGCGTGTTTTAGCTAAAGCTTGGCACATACACTGACTTAACCTTAATTTCTTTTCTAACTGAACCATAAATCTGCTGGCAGGGATGATGTCAAGGTTCCTGTTCTACAGCCCTGTGGAAGCGAGAGGAGAACCAGCTGTTTTCCAGAGCAGGAATTTTCCAGAGCAGCTCTCTTTGCCCTGTTGGTGTCTTATCCCCAAGGGCTGTACCCTTTCTGAGGTCAGCATTGCCACCATCATTCCATTAGCAGAGAACCTCCCTAAACTCTAAATTTCTGATGCTGCCAGAGTGCCAGTAGCCTTTACCATGAGAGAGGAGCACAGTTTGATGGGGAAGAAATGCTTTTCCAGGGAAGAGACCCAAGGATTTCTGAGCAATATTTCTGGGTGTTGCAGTGTTTGCAGATTTACACTCTTGATCCAGCACCCTGCAGCTTTTGTAGAAGTGCCTGAGCAAGTGGTCAGGGTTTTCAGGACTTTTTCCCTCTCATTAAGTGGCCTAATGGGCCTTGAAGGCACATTTCAGTATTTTATCATCATGCTGAACAGTTTCAGGAGTTGGCTCCAAAAATGCTCATGGTAGTCACCTGTTAATCATCTCTCCTTGTCTTAATTTGCCTAGGTTGTACTTTACACTGTGAGTAAATCATTGCATCGTGGAAATGAGTAGCAATGTCTGGTCTACCTGCAAATCCATGAAAAATGAGGCACAGTGGCTGGGATAGGGGCTGTCTGTGGGGTGTGAGTTTAGCCCATTGTGCACACAGGGATTTTCTGATTTAAATGAGTTTTTCAGATGAGAATCGGATCATCCTCTGCCCATTTTCATTTGGTGGCAGCGTGGGATCCTGACCTCAGCATGGAGGGGATGGGAAGGGGTCAGGCATGGCTGGTGAAAACCCTTGGGAATTATCCAGGGGTGTTCCAGCTGGGTGCACTCATCAAGTGGTGGCGACAGCTGTTCCCACATCTCTCGGACTCTCTGCTTGGCCAGAGTGTCCTTGATGACATTTTGGAATAAATGTGCCCAGGTGGAGCCTCTTCATCCATATGTCCAGGAGTGGGCTGTGCTGTGTTCACCCAGGAGCTGCAGTGTGGATACCCTGAGCCTGCTTACAGAGAGGTTTCCCAGAGATGCCCTCATCACCTCGGGGTTCCTGTGGATTATCTTGCCTTGTCTTTCAGCTGCTTGGTTGAAGTTGTTGAGTGACTGGTGCCAAAGCTGGGCCTGCTAAGCCTGTGGGAGGGAGGACTCTGTTCCCCTCTGTACTGAGCTCTTTGAGCCATTTTCTGGTGTGTAAAGCAGCACATTCCTCATGCCCTGTGGGTCTCATTTCCACCTTCTGCTTGTTTGCAGAATAACACGGTGTGGAAGCCGGATTCTTGCCAGGACTGCCGCTGCCGGAGCAGTGTTGTCACCTGTGAGCCCACAGTCTGCAGAGCCCCTCAGTGTGACTTCCAGAAGGTAAGGGAGGACTCTGCAACAAGTGTGTGTGGCTGCCCGGGGTCAGGCACAGCCTCTGTGCCCTTTCACTCCTCGTCGGTGCATGAAACACGTGGTGTGGGGAGCCTTTGTCTCCTTCACTGCTCTCCAGCCAGAGGCCTGGCGTTGGAACAGCTTGATCCCCAAGGAAGCCCCTGAACTGGGTTCAAACCTCCCAGCAGGAGCCCAGCCTACAGTCCCCCTTCATTTGAAGGTGGAGCTGGGGCTCCCTCGAAGATGCAGATGGACACGTTCCACTCTGCTGAGCAACAACAGAGCTGAGATTGTTTCTCTTGCAGCTTCTTCTTCCTCGTGACGCTCGTTGGGCTTTCGTTGTCTCCCCTTTGTCTTTGTCCGCGCCTTCATTAATTGGCCATGGAATTGGTCTTGCATTAACATCTGGATTACTGGGGCAGGATGCATAAATGACAATGAAAACGAGTGTTTTAAAGAAGCACTGCCAGTATAATTACGTGGCTTTGTGAAGCAGGTTAAAATGTTTCCAGTATGACAGCACTAATGAGGAAATAATTTTGGTTCTTACTGGTTTTTCCTGTTACTGTCGCCGTGTATTGATTAAAGCAAGACTGAAATACTAGGAATTTTTGTGCTAAAGAGGAGAGAAATAAAGAAGAGTGCTGTCATGGCACACCTAATAATGAGTGTGCTGGGTAAGATTATAAAAATTAGATAAATGAAAAGGTGGCAACTTTAAAGCTTATAAAGGAAAATAGATTTATAGTGTGCAGTGAACCTGTGTGACTCCTTGACGTGGGCAATCTTCAAGACAGAAAAGTTTAAGTGTTCCATAAACATCTGGTCACTTAAACATTGAAAAGGATCACCAAGGATCTCAGAAGAAAACAATCTGGTCATCCCTCAGGGCTGAATCCCCATCCTTCTCCGTGGTTTATTTCTTATGTACTTACTGGGAGATGTATGCAAATATTGCTGCTCTTGTTGCAGCAAAAGGCATAAACAAACCCAGGCAGTGTCAGGGATCTAAACATTTGTGTGTGAGACCTACTGCTGTGCTTGCAGTGGAAAACCAACAAACATCAGTTCTGTAGTGTGAACCAGGAGAGGATTAGACCAGAGAAGTGCAGTTGATGGTTCCACGTTCATTCTGCACCTCTGGTGTGGTGAAATGCCACACTGAGATCCATTCTGTCCCGTGCCTCTCAGAGACCTTTCAGTGAATAGCCTTGGGGTTTGTACTGAACAAGTGTTTCCTGTTGAAAAATAATCTGGTTGGGCATTTTCCAGCTATGCTCTTGGGGGTGGAAGTTCCCCTGCTGTTGTTCTGAGGGTGAAATGGCAAAGACCCAAAGTGATAATGCCACCTCTCAGCAAAGGGATGTGTTACATACTTAACTTGAGACCTTTCCTTTCTAAACCCAGAGCACCAGGGCCGTGGTGCTTTACCCTCATGGTAATTCTCTGTTTGATGTCGCATGTTTATTGGATTCTTGTCTCTTTTTAGGGAGAAGTGCTCCTGATATCCTCCAACAAGTGCTGCCCTGAGTGTGCCTCCCGACACGAGGGATTCTGCCAGCACGAAGGACAGATCCACAGCGTGAGTGCTTCATCCTGTTCCTCAGCAGGGACAGCCCTTACCCATTTTTAGCTCTCTTTGGTTCAGTCAGTGAAGGATGCTGAGCAGGGCAAGGGTAGGTCATTAGGTTTATGTTCTGCCACTGTCTGGTGATGGAATTTAACAGGAGCCTGGTCAGCAAGGTTTGCAGAAGGGGAATGTGCCACTGTGTCCAGCGTGGCTTAAGGGGAGACATTTTCCCACTGTTCCTTCCCTTTGCTGTTTCTGTGGGTGACTGAGACAGTCCAGTAGAGTCAGGAGGGGACCAGAGCACAGTGAACTTGACATAGTAGCTGTGAGAAAGAGGGCTTTTCTCTGAGCAGCCATCTATGCTCCAGAGATTGATTGCTGTTGTGCGACCTGGGCTCTGTGTTTTGTAGTCCTGAATTATTCAAGAGGCAGGTTCCGGGATGTGGTTTCACCCAGAGGGGGCTGAAAGGCCAAAGCAATCAGAATAAGTGTCTGCAGATAAGAAAAAAATAAAGATTTGTGGGTGGCAGTTAATGAATCATGCCAAGCATTAGGCAAATGTAGCAAAATGGCTGCAGAGCGAACCCAGGTCCTGTGTCTGGGCTCTTACAGACTCCTCTGTCTGACAAGAGGCAGCTCAGGCCCAGCTCTCAAGAAATTTGCCAAAATGCCCAGACACATTTGCATATCTGGACCGTGCACTCTGCATCTGAGATGGGTGTTGTAACCCTCTGTCTCAGCATGGATCTGTTCTGAGCCAGACAAAAACTGGAGTGGAGGGCTAGCACATCCATCCTCTTCTATTTCTTTGTGCCTGTGCTTTGGGTGATACTGTTATATCATATTACATTATATTTCTTCTAGTTTGTGCTGTTGCTGCATTTTCCTGTGCTCTCTTGCTCTTCTCTTTGGCTCTCTGAGAGTCTTTGGGTGGCCATCCCCACAAGGATATGGGCATATTGGTGCATCTAGTCCTGTTTCACTGCCAGGTGGTCAGAAAGCAACTTCTTGTCAGTGCAAAGTCTCATCCTGGTGGTCAGCACAGATTTCCTGAAGGAAGAACTTTCCTCTTTTGTCAGCCAGCCACTGGCATGCTTCAGGACCTGACCTTCCTTCTGCAAGTATCCAGCTGGCAGCACTGGCCCTAGGGAGGAAAACACATATCCTCTGTCTGGAAAGAGCTTTTTCACTCCCTGCCCGATTCAATATCGCATCTCTTGTGAAAATTAACATTCTCTCTTTGTTGGAAAGTGTTGCAACACACCAACTTGTTTCTTCTTGGGGCCAGCTTTCCCTCCCCCTGCCCCAGGGTAGGGCTATTTGTTCCTGCAGTAAGGAGTAAGCATGTGTAATGAGGTTTGACTCACTGCAAAGTGTGTTAGGTATGTGGGGTGGGTGGTGTTCACCTGCCCACCTTGTGTTCCGGTGCGTGTTGGGGCCTATGTTGAATATTTCTCTAACTAAATGAGGTCTCTAAATGTAGAGGTTGCCCCCCAGAAGCTGTAGGGGAGAGGGGCTGCGTCCACCAGCCTGGGGATTTCACTGTGAAGTTAGTGCTGTGGAGGGATGCTTGGGAAGGGAGAGGAGCTCTGTTCCCAGCTCTCACTGTGTCTCCTTTGCTGCAGCACGGCACGCAGTGGGCCAGCTCGGGGTGTGCCCAGTGCTCCTGTGCCCAGGGGAAGGTGAGCTGCACGCCCAGGATCTGCCCAGCCCTCACCTGTGCTCCAGGGCAGCTGCAGCACACTGCCCAGGGCTCCTGCTGTCCCACATGCCTGGGCCGTGGTGGTGAGTACTGCATGGCCGTGGGGCACTGCCTGGCTCCCCTCATCCAAACTGGAAACCTCCTTTTAGTCCCAGATCTAGAAAGCTGTTCTATCCCTGTTCAGTTTCGTTGGGAGGACACCAGTGTGTCTTTTCATACCCTTTCTGTCACGCTGCCATGGTCACATTTTCAATGGCTTCACCCACAGGGGGGGATAAGCTTTAAGCAAGGAGCAGATCTGCCTAGAACTTGTCCTTATTTTGGAGATCAAAAAAATCTGGGAAAAAAGGCACAGGTATTTCCTGTGCTCTTGGACTGCAAGTTCCAAAAATTCTTGAGCTATTGGGTACCTTGGGACAAGTGTGTCCAGAGCATTTAATTAACAAGTCTAAAGCCCTTGGAAACTGGCCAAATTGTTCCTGTCTTCACCTGCTTTGACAGGCCAGAATTTATGTTTTAATTATGGGCGGTGGGAAGGGATTAAAGGGCATTGGAAAAGAAACACCCCCCCTTGTTTTCCTGTCTCCTAGAGCCTTGCTCCTTTGATGGCCGCATGTTCCAGGACGGGGAGAGCTGGCACCTGGGTCGGTGCTCCAGATGTGTCTGCAGGGATGGCACCACTCAGTGCTCCACAGCCTCCTGCCAGCCCCTGCTGTGCAGCCAGGTCAGGACCCACCAGCCCCTGGGGACATCCCTCAGCACCCTCCCTTTCTGTCCAGAGCTGCTGGGTGACAAGGGGGCAGTTTGGAAAAGGGATGTTCAAGCAGTGGTGTGGGGAGATGATGGGGAAGCCTTGTCTGTCTCTTCCATAACACCTCCTTCCCCCACCATTTCACTTTGATCATCCCTTTGCTGGCTAGGTAAGCACAGATTCTGGCTAAAGAAACTGCTTGCTGTTTTATACTAAAAAGATTACCAAGGGTTTGTCAGGAATTTTTTTTATTTCTGTTGCACCAAGGAATGAAAACACAGGATTTTTCACGGAGTTTTATCTTTTCAGGTTTCAGTGATTTGGTTTGCAGCTGAGAAGTTTGATTTGGAGGCCCTGGTTAACCTTTTTATTTTACAGGACGTACAGTTGAGAGCGTTCAAATGTGGGTGAAATTCCCTTTTTGACTTCAAAAGTTCAGGAAAAACAAGGCAAATTCATCTGAAAGAAGTCTCAGAGCACTGTTCCTTCAGTGTGCTTGTGTTTAGAAGCCAACAAAACCAGGAGGAGAAGTTGGGCAAGCTTGTGGGTTTAGTCCATTTGGGAGAACTGGCACATTCCTGTGTCCAAGGTCTCTCCTGTGGACAAAGGGTGAGGGTTTTTAGCATTTATGCAGGGATCAATCCAGCCAAAACCCTGTGGGGGTCCTATGCAGTGTCAACGTAGGGTTGGTAAAGGCAGCAAACTACACACAGTACTCTGGGCAAATCTCTCAATCGCTGGAATTCTTGTTATTATATTGACAGTGCTGAAGGGGGTGACTCTGCTCTTTAAATCCTTTTCATTGCACTTGTGTTTTGGGTCCCTTGGTGTGCTCCTTTCCAACAGCATCCCTGCAAATCCTCCTTTCTTTTCTTTCCTGTTGGTGCTTTCCCAGATTCCTGTTACCAGACCAGATGTTTGGGCAATTAACACTGTTTTCTTTTTGGATAGAAGGAAAGCTCACCTGTTTGTGTGCATGCTAATGGTGTTTTGCTTTGTCCTGAGATAGTTAGTATTAATTTGCTAAGCACTCTGCATTGAAACAAATTTATGCCTGCTTTGGGTTCCTCCTGTCCCACTCCAAGTGGGCTGGTGTTACCTGCTGAGCCTTTGCACTAATGTTTAATCAGCTAATCATCAGGGTTTAATTTGTGGGAACAGGAACGACTGTGTCGTTGCTGTGGTGTGCTTTGAGAGGGTAGTTGGCTGAGAGCATCCAAGTTAACGCAGCAGAAAGCCAGTCCTGGTGGTGTTCCAGCTGTTTCCTACCAAGGATGTGTCCCAGCAGAAGGGACATAAAGCAGGATGTGCAAGGAGCCTGTTCTGATCTCACTCACACCAAACACATGCCTTTCCCTCTGTCCCATCCTTCACTCTCCACTCCCTGTCAAAAGCCAAGACATCAGTTCTCCCAGGATTCAACTCCCATCTTCCATCTTTCGGATAACTGTGCTCTCCCTTAGGCTCTGAGGGAGAGGAGCTCCAAAAATCCCTCTTACACCTGAGTGTCCCACTATATATCCCACCAAAATCCACGAGAGAGCTCTTTTAACTCTGCTGGGAGATCTGTCCTTGATAACTTCTGTACAAAGTCTTCCACTCTTCCCTTGAAAGCCAAGGGTTTGACTGACAAAGATGAGATGATTGTGCTTGGCATTTCCACACTAATTCCAGTCCTCCAGTCAGTCTTCTGATCGTCCTGCTGTGGCTGGAGGGAGGTGCTGGTGAAGAATGCTATTCCAGATTGTTGGATGGATGTGCATTTGTAGCAGTGGAGTTACAGACATTTTGGATGGATGGAGTTGAGGCTTGCAGGAAGTGTTATATTGATGTGAAGCACCAGTCTATCCCAATGTGATTTAGATCAGTCATAAAAAATGTTTAAATTAGGAAAATCCGGTTTTGAAGCATAATTTAACACCTGCTCAGACAGTATGGATGGATTTAACTAAAACACTGCAGGTGCTTGAGAGGTGGTGCATGTAAATCACACCTTCAAACCCTCAAAATGTGGCAATACCAGGGAAAAAAACTCCTCTCATCCATCTCCTGCTTTATTGTGCTTCCCTGCATAGCTTTATGTCTATTTTCTCCTCTGTATATTTGTGTGCCTGAATATAAGCACTTTATCTTGTGTGTGTGTGTGTGTGTGTCTTAATCTGCATCTGTCCATGTGTTCAGACCTCAGTTGCTATCCAAATAAGCCCAGAAAATGAGATGAGGGAAACATCCTTCAAGCCTTGTACGCTGATCTCGTGCTGCTTGTGGGGCCAAAAGCGGGTTATTCCACGGGTACAAAATGCCTGGAATTCCAAGCAGTGGTGCTGACCCCCTGTTACATTAACTGTTCATGCTCTTATTGCCCTTGTCTCTGCTTTGTGCTCAGGATGAAGTGGTGGCTCTGTCTCCTGGAAAGTGCTGCCCAGAATGTGCTCCAAAGCCCTGCTCGGTGTCGGGAAGAGCATTCCAGGTGACTGGGGACAAACCACACCAAAAGGCAGTTGTTCACGGGTTTTTGGCACATCTCTCTTTCCCTTCTCCCCGACATCTGACTTTCTGCCAGCACTGATAGCACAACCATTGCTTTTTTCCTTCCTGGAAAGCCAGGGGAGTTGAAAGAAAAAGGGATTAGATAAGAATTTGCTGGCCAGCAGAAAGGAATTTTGCAAGGTGAAGCAGACGAGGCACTTTATTTTCACACTCTTTTGAAGGAGGAAAGCAGAAAGCACCGGTGGTCCAAGTATTTATAGCTTTCATTGTATCATCTGGCATTAATGTAATGCATTATTTAATGAGTGTATATATGTGGACTTTTCTGTTAATGATTATTTTTTGCCAAGAACAGCAGTTAAGGCCTCCCCAATGCCACTAGTTTGCAATTCGTGAAAGATACACACCACAATGTCCTCTAGACCTCATCCCTCTTCTTCCTGTTTGAGGGTGATGTAGAGATAAGCATTTTTAAAGCAAGGTTGGTTATCTGATGCAGACATGCAGAAGGAGCCATCAGATTCCATAAGCACGTTTCCAGAAGGAATTTGGCTGTTTCCCAAGAGTGTTTAACAATTGTCTTCGTGTTCTTTCTGAACAGCATGGGGCACAGTGGAAAAAAAACGCCTGCACTGCGTGTGCATGTCACAGAGGAGAAGTGAGATGCCTGAGGGAGAGCTGTGGCCCTGTTACCTGTGGGAAGGTAGTGCAAACCCCCCACCTCTGCCCCCGGGGTGCTCCCCCAGCCCTGCTCACTGCCGGCTGCTGTCCTGCAGGGGCAGAGCAGAGTGCAGCGTCCTGGGAGGTGCTGTGAGGAGTGTGTGCCTTCCACGGGGAGCTGCTGGCATGGTGGCACTCTCAGGCACCACGGGGACATGTGGAACAGCACCCGCTGTGACTTCTGCGTCTGCGAGGACGGGCAGGTCACCTGCCAGAGGGCACAGTGTGCCACTGTGGACTGTGCCAAGGTGAGAAAGGTTTCTCTTCTTCCCAAGCCTTAGGATTTTTTTGTTTCCCCTCCCTTCTAATTTTTTCTCCACTTGAGACACTCCAGGAACTGCATCTTCCCTCAGGGCTTGTTTAGTGCAACTGCCTTGAAAACATTTCCCAGGGGTGGAGAGCAGACTTGGGGTGTTCCATGCAGGTTTTGCACAGTGGGCTTGCATTGTGAAGCAAAGCAGTGTGAATCAGTGCCACATCTAACTTGGATTCCCCCCCGTGCTGTGCTGCAGTGGAGGGTCAGACACCCAGAGGGTCCAATGACTTTACCAGCAGCTGAACGTGGGGAGAAAGGTGCAGGTCAGAGAGAGTTCAAAGCTTAAGAAAAGTTTCTTTTGCCTCTTCATTCTCTGTGCTACAGTGGCCTTCAGTGAGGCATTTGGATATGGAAATAAATGTTCTATGGATGTTCTACTGTTCTCCATTTTTTCCCATGCCATTCCTGGTGTGGAAGTGAAGCTGGCAAGGTATTTTATTCCCAGTGCTGTTTATTCCAAATCTCATATTCCCCTAGCCAGGTTATGTTAAATTTGCTCCGTAGTGGATGTGCAAAATGCATTAGGTAGGGTTGGGTGCTTCACCTACACGTGTACAAATATGCTTTGAATTGCCTTTTTTTGCAGTGGGATAAGATTTCTGTGTTGTCACTGCAGAATCTGAGAGAGCTGGGATTGTTCAGCCTGGGGAAGAGAAGCTTTGGGGTGACCTCATTGTGGCCTTCCAAAGGAAGGAGCCCACAAGGAAGATGGAGGGAGACTGTGTACGTGGGTTTGGAGTGACAGGACAAGGGGGAACGGCTTCAAACTGACACAGGGCAGGTTTGGATTGCATATTGGGAAGGAATCCTTCCCTGGGAGGATGGGCAGGCCCTGGCACACGTTGCCCAGAGAAGCTGTGGCTGTCCCTGGATCCCTGGAAGTGTCCAAGGCCAGGTTGGATGGGGTTTGGAGCACCCTGGGTTAGTAGAAGGTGTCCCTGCTCATGGCAGGGGGTGGCACTGGATGGGCTTTAAGGTCCCTTCCCAAACCATTCTCTGCTTCTGTGATCTGTTGGGCTCTTACCTGTTTTATATCTACTAGTCTACGGTGTCAGTGAGGCCAAGGGTAGGAATTGTGGCCTCCTGGGTGTTCTGTCTCAGTGGTGATGCTTTTCTGGTGATTCTGCCTGTGTGCTAAGGCAGCTGCACCCTTGTGGTGTGTCTGAGGTCCAGCCCAAACCTGGCCATAGCAGTTTGACTGGGTTAAGTTGTTTTAATGAGCGTTCAGAGAAGTGAGAACCCACTCATGGAGTCCCAAATGATGCAGAGAGGGTGTCCCAAGGAAGAAAAGTGTATGTTCATCTGAGACTGTGCCTTTGAAACAGCCAAAATGCACAGCGTGTGCCCCAAAGCCATCCCTGCTGCTGATCAGCTGACCTCAAACTGCACGGAGAGATTCTGCTGGGTGAGAAGCTGTGGTTGCCATAAAACCCTGGGCAGTTGCAGCTGTTTGGGTGAGGTCCCTGCGTGCCCCTGCCTGTAAATTGGAGCATTTTACACTAATGATGATGGCCTGCTGTCATGGCTCAGTGGGGAGGGGGAGTTAATATTCACACTCACACCTTGGGTACTGACAAAAAAAATCCATTATTCAGGAAAGCCAGGGATGTTTTCCAGAAGAACAGCTGGAGATGTTAGCGTGTGGAGTTCAAAACTCCTCAAGTCATGGCCACTTTACCTCAATAGTACAAGGTGTGCATTAATTAATTAGAAGAAACTATTTCCTCAAAAAGCAAATGCCGTGTTTTCTTCTTCCTTTGCTTTTTCCTTCTGGAGTTGCAGGTCTGTTCTTTAGGCACCTGCCTCAATAAATCAGAGCCAGTGTGAAGCCAGGAGCATTTGGATTCATCTCTTTATTAAGGCACCATTAGTTTTCTGGTCACATCATCCTCCTGAAAGTGTAATGAGGCCGCAGATATGAGCTGCAAATCCTGGACAGCTCGACATGAAAGGAGGGTATGGGAGAGATTGAGCTCCAAACCCTTTCAAACAAACATGTCCAACAAAGTGGCCGTGGTGCTTCTGACCTAATCCTCAAAAAGCCATTTTCAGCAGGTTATGAGCCAGGAGTACATGTTCCCAACCTGGAATGTGATGAATCTCAGTGCAGCAAAGCCACAAGTTATCTCCCATAGCCTCTCCCTTTCCTGAGCCTTGGCAGAGCAGTGTGGTTGCCTTTTTGGGTTTTCTTTTTTTTGTTTTCCTGCACTGTGTGTTTATGGATGTGAGTGGGGGTGTGGGCAGGGATGGGGTGGGAGAGTTTACAGTACAGAGTGGTGACATGAGATCCAACCCCTGCCAGTGGCCTTTTGCAGCACTGATTGAAGAGCAGGAATGTGGAGAAGCAGCAGAGAGAGGTTGAGGCTGTGTGTGGTCCCCGGGGACTCAGAACCCGATGGTTTCTCCTCTCTTCCCTCCTCAGGAATGCACTGGAGGTGCCAGAGTGTGGCCTGGCTTAGGTGTTCTCCCTTGGGGAACCCAATTCCCTTACAAAAATTGAGTGTGCCAGTGTGGCACAGTGAAAATCGCCCTGGAAAGTTGTTCCTGCTGGAACAGCCACCCAGTTGGCATAAAGCTATTCGGTAATCTTGGAAATTGGAGCTGTTTCTTTTGAGCTGTGTCCTGGTCCCCTAGGGACAAAGTCTCTCCCTCTTTTCTAAATATTCAGCTTCCACTTGGGCACAAAGAGTTGTGGTGAATTGGGGCACTTTATTGCTTTCTCCTGCTGCTAAATTCTTATCTTCAAGCTGAAGTTATTTAAGTGAAATCTGTGGAGTTGTGACAAAGAACAGGCTTTTTCCATCTGGGATAAATAGAGCATGTGCTTTGAAATTCTCTTGGGGGGAAGAAAAAGTGGAACATTGAAAATGAAGGTAAGCTTCTAGGCATTGAAAACTTGTCAGTGGTCCAGTAAAATCCTAGTGATCCACAGAAAAGGAGCAGGGGGTGTCTCTCTCTGTGGGATTTAGGGATGAAGTAATGGCTTTATCACTGGATTCCACTGCCTTTTCTGAGGTTTCTTCTGCAGCTGCAGTATTCACCAAGCACATTTTTCAAGCTGTACCTCCAGAGATGAAGAGGGATAGAGAGAAGATAAGGTGAAATTAGATATTGGAGATTGCATTCCAGGGCAAGAGCTGCTCTGCCTCTGCATTCCAGGGTGGTTTGGGTGGTGCTGGTTCCGTTTGAATTGCTGCAAACCTTTCCCTTCGCAGGGGGAAGAATTAATTCACTTGGATGGGAAGTGCTGTCCCGAATGTATCTCCAGTCGTAGTTACTGTGTTTACAAAGGACATACCAAAGCCGTGAGTATCCTGGTACTTTGGAGCAGGGAAGAGTGAGTTCTGCTCCTAAAGGCCTGGAGGAATTGCCTCTCTCTTCAGCTCTGGGATGGATATTGTTTGCAAGTGTAGCAGAAAAAGAAGCCATTAATATTGTCTGCAGATTGTTGTTGCAATTCACAGAAACACTGGCGTGCCTCTGCTGCAGAATTCCAGCTTTCCTTGCTCTCCTTTGTGCACTGCAATCAATCATTTCTCTTAATATTTAATATCCCTCCTCGTGAGTTTCCTGCACATTTCACAGAGTTAAAGACATATGATTTTAATCCTGTGAAGTAGAAGCCACAGAGCTGGGGCAGTGTGTGGCTTTCTGCCTGTGTATCCCACTGATCATCACTTTTACTGCCACAGGAGGCAATTATTAATATTCTCTGAAGTAGAAGAGAAAGGAAACGTTAAGAATCTTGGTTTAAATATACCAAAAACAGGCTTTTCATTGCTCTGACAGAGGAGGACTTCTGAAAGTGCTTGTTGTCCCTTTTCTGCCCCCCTTGGCACCCCCGTGGTGTGTCACCCAGAGGTTCCTGTGCCTGTGTGCCAGGGCTCTCCTCAGCTCCTGACCCTGTGTGTGTTTCTCGTGCAGGATGGACTGACGTGGGCAGAAGGGCCGTGCAGGCAATGTGAGTGCCAGGACGGGGAGGTGACCTGTTTCCAGCGCTCCTGCCCGCCCTGCCCGCGGGGCAGCCTGGCTCTGGAGCTGAAGGGGCACTGCTGTCCACGCTGCCAGCCAGGTACACAGCCAGGGCACTCCTTCCCTCACTCCCCCTGCTCCCTGCTGACACCTGAGTGGAATCGTAGCTTGTCCCGTTTGCAGTTGCTCATTGGCTGCTTTTAGTTCTTAGCGAGGTTTAGTGCTCATCCAAAGGCTCCCGCTGACTGCCCCTGGTGTAAATCACAGCTTGCTTCTGCCAGAGGAGTTTCTGCTTGGGCTTGGTGTTTTGGAAATGTTTTGTCGTCTTCTTTTTCCTCAGCCTCCCCCTTCTGAATCCTAATGTGGGGTTTATGGGCTCCTGATTATTTTTGGGAGTGGAAGGAAGAAAGAATCTGCTTCCACTGTTGTGCCATAAGCTCACCTGAGGCTGAATGGCTGCCAGTTAATAATTGTTTGGAAAGATTAGGATAGCCTTAGCTTATAAATTCCATTTTCTCCAGGATGTTGTCGTTCCCCTGGATTTACATTTCTTAGTTGGGAGGCTTTAGCTGTGGGTTGCTGGTTTTTCATGTTGTTATCTCCTCTGGTTGCATTCATATAACTCTGGTTTTTATCAGAGTGCTCCAGTTAATGTTTTATCTCAGGAAAAGGCAAATAGCTTCACAGTTTAATTGTGCTGGAGTGCCTGGGCACATTGGCCATCCTCGTGTTGTAGAGCTTGTTATTTACTGCTAATTAAAATGCAAAACACTACAGATGGAAAAGTGAGGGAAACAGGGTTTGGATAGTTCAGATGAAATTGTCTTGGTGTTTTGAAAGGGAACAGCCTCTGCACAGGCTGCTGAAGAGGGGAGAGATGATACAGCACTCTCAGCACCCCTCCATTCTCCCTCTTATCTAGAAGTGCCACTGGCTACTGGTTAACCCTGAAAGCTGGCCCTTGAAAATTTGGCTTCCATAAGGGTATCATTGGGGAAAACCCAGGATCTGAAGTCATGGCCCTGGGCATCCAGAGCCAAACTGGTATTTTTTTGTGTCCCAAAAGGTAACTGGCCATTTCCTTTACCCGAGGCTGCTGTTTTCCCTCTGTGTTCCTCTGCCTTGCAGTGCAGGGGATGAGAAACAAATGCAAAATGCAGCCTGCAGCAGTTCAATCTCTGAGCCCAGAACATGAGCCCCTGACACATCTGCTTCCATAAAGCCAGCAAAAAATGGATTGCTGCTCCTCTGAGATGTGCAGCAAATATTTCCTCTCACTGAGAACTTTTGACTTGGAGCAGAGGGGATTTTTTTTTTTTAAATTAGGGGAATAATTGTGCCATTCTGTACCTCTCCAAGGACCTGTGGTCAGGAAATGCTGCTGTGACATCAAGGTTTTGACTGGGGAGGGCAATGGTCTGGCACCTGTACCCTGACCTGGCATGGACACACTCTTGACTTAGTGCAGGGTTTGACTGAAGGAAACTCAAAATTCAGGTTGTTTCAGACCATTAATTCCTGATGACTGAGGATTTTTACTGCTGAGAAACCATGTGGACAGTGACCATCCTTTTAATCAACAGCCTAGAAAATCTGAGTCCCTATAATAACCTCTCACATACTAAATACAGCAATAAAATATTTAGCATAACACAGGTGTATTTATGTATAAAAAGCCCCATCCAAAACCAACACACCTCAGACCACCCACGGAAACAAGTGATGAATTTCACTTTGCTGCTGGCAGTGCATTGTTTTGTGCCTTCCTGCCTGCCAACTGCTGCTGGTTTTCCCCTGTGTGCCCTCTCCTTGTGCCAGGTGGGTGCCATGCAGACTGTGTGACCTGCTCCCAGGCCTTTGACCACTGTGATGCCTGCCAGGACTCGAGGAGGAAGCTGCAGAACGGGCGCTGCGTGGAGACCTGTGAGCTGGGCTTCTACCAGCACGGGGGCACCTGCCTAGGTAATGCTGCCAGCAGGGCTAGAGCCCCTCAGCTGACTCCCCTCCCTGCTGCAAGCTGTGCTTCTGGCTGTGGGATCCTAGGGGGTTATTGTCTTGGAGTTACCAGGTTTGGTTTGGAAAAGCATTCAGCCACATGCTGAGTTGGAACCATGAGGCTTCAGGAGGTTTCTGGTGGAAACCCCTGAGAAATGGAAATTCTCAAAGTCTTTTGCCAAAATGAGGTGGAATTATCTCATTTTATCAGGACAGAGGGGGGTCTTGCTGCTTTGGGATTGATACATCTTTCTTCTCTCTTGGAAGCCTGCAATGAAACCTGCTCAGCCTGTACCAATGGATTCGAGTGCTCCTCGTGCCAGCCATCCCTGCTGATGAAGAACGGGCAGTGTGTGCCTTCCTGTGGGAAGGGATACTTCCAGGATCAGCTCCTCTGCACAGGTACCTCAAGGCAGAAAAGGCTGCAGCCCTTTGTGATAGCAAAAGAGCAGACAGGAGCTGTACCTGAGCTGGGAGAACCCTCTGCTGTTGAAATAGGTGTGAAGATTCACCCTGGAGTAAAGGGAGGAGTGAACAGAGGAACCAAACCATAAAGGGTAAAACTGACTGCTGGTTGGGGAAATATTGATGGCAATTCCTCACTGGTTCAGTTCTAGGAGTCTCAAACTCCCTGCTTTTTAACACTGACAGTTTCCATCACTGTCCTCTTTCAATTCCTCCCTGCAATTCCATTTTCCTTTGGAAACGTGGCTGTGGTTTTTGTGGTGCCAAGGGCACAGAGCAGGACATGTGCACTAATTCTGCCGAGGACAGAACACCCTGAGCCAGGCCTGAAGGTCTGGGGTGGGTGTGTTTCTTTGACTTCAGTGCCAGGCCTTTCAGGAGATGGCACTTTGGGGTGTGTAGCAAATTGCTTGGAGGGGTGGGGGATTGAGAGGACTCAGAAAATAGGTTTTTGGGGAAGTTTTCTGCTTTGTTTTGCCTTTCACTTGTGTTTTGTGCTGTGAGCTCTTCCTGAAAGTTCATTGAGCTCGCTGTTTTCAGGAAGTATATTTGCAAAGTAGATTAGTAATTCTATAAAACACTGAGATGTGTCTAAATCCTTTATCTTAGCATTGGAAAGACTGACAGTAAGGCTGGGAAGTGAGTTTTCTTTTGATGGAACCATGACAGTACTTTTATGACATTTCCCCTGCTCCTTTGAAATGCTCTTAACTTCTCCCAAACTGTAAAGCAGCTCCTTTTTTATCAGGACAGTTTATTTGTTTTCTCTAAAATTAGCACTTTTTCCCTTTTTAGAAGGCTTCTAATTATTTCTGCAGCTCTAATTCAGCAAAGGGGTGGAGCTCATGCTTAACTTCTTGAGCCATCGCTTTGATTTCCTTGGAACTAAACCCTCCTGCTTAAAATTAAATACAGGCTTAGGGTTTTGGCAGGTTTCAGGGGCAAACACTTTAGATGGCAAGCCCAGCTTCCTTTTCTGAAGTGGCTTTCCTTGAAGAGCTGCCCACTTGTTCCAGGTTTTGAAAGGCTGAAACACCCATGTTGTCCTGCAGCCACTACAGCCCAGGGCACCATTGTGAATGTATGAATAGACAAGAGAGGCCCAGTCCAAAAGAATTTATAGACTTAAGTATCAAATAATCTTCTAGTTGGTTTGGTTTTATCTGGCCATTTCCTTTCCACCTGCTCCTGGTGTTTTAATTGGCGGTGCCCAAGTGCTGCTGAAGCGGTGGGGAAAGGGTAATGTTTCATTTTATTGCTGGTTTGTAGATTCCTGATTGTGCACTCCATCCAAATTTGCAGTCACGCATGCTTGCGGCTGAAAGTTGCTGGGAAAATTTGTTCCTCTCTCCTCCAGGGAGTTAAACCAATTTGCTTCAGTTCTGCCTGGCTGCATTTTCTGCATAAAGTCAAACCAGTGGAGAAAGTCTTACGTTTCGGATATGCTCTGTAATTCATTGCCATTCACTCCTTCCTTGAATCCTCTTTAGTTTCACAAATCTCTAATCAGATTGTCGAGATGAGGCTCAGACTGCTCGGGAAGGTTTTTCTCATAATGCTTTTAACATCTACAATAAGCATGTTCCAAAATCACAGAAAGGATGAACTAGACTGTGTTAATTGCTATAGTTCCAGTAAACTCCCCCTTGAGGACTTTGCTCTGGACTTGAAAGAGACTTGCACCAGATTTCTTACTCCATCCTCTTGTTTGGAACACTGTTGTCTGCATTGTAGCAGAACACAGTGAATTAGCCTTTCCTTTTGTTAATGTTTTGTAACATCTGCTCTAATTGAATCTGGTTTGAATTTCTGATTGCAGTTGTTTGATCTCTGCCCTATTTTAATCCTCTACCAGGGTTGTTTCCTTCCCCATCCCTCCCTCCACCTGCTTCTGCAAAGTATTAAAACCATTGAAGGAGAGTAAATTTGAGAGTAGAAGGTATAAGTTCAAGAATGTAGCAGTGGATTTAAAGATCATGGACCAGTTGGTGTCAGAGCAGAGTGGTGGGTTTTCCCACCACTGGAAACAATTCATATCCCCCCCATCCAAAGCAAAGGGAACCAAAAATAAATGATGTTTTGCCTGCTAGAACAGAAGGGCTCGAAGGACCTGCACCGTTCAATGCTCTCACTGCGTTTTTCTAACTTAATTATTTATGTTTTCAAGATTATTCAAAAGCCCAGGCAGAACTGGAGTGTTTCTGCTTTGATCTCCCAAAATGGGAATGTTGAGATGTGTAACTTGACACTAACAGGCTCGGCTCACTCCCTAGCACAGCACTTGGAGTTTTCCTCACTACCTGTTGTTTTTCCCCCCTTTCCTGGCTCTGGAGGCTCACCCCGAGCATCCAGGACTGAGCATGGCTAAGCTGAGCATGCCCAGCTCACCGTGAGGAGGGCAGGGAGGGGTGGTTGAAATGGTTGGACCCATCTGTGCTTTCCCAGAGCTGAGCAGTGACTTCTCCCCGTGTTCTTGCTGGGATGCCATTGCCCTTGGCCCTCCTGCTGGGAATGCTTTACATGTTTGCAGCAAAACAGCCCATGCAAATCCAAGCTGGAAACAGGCAGGGAGGGTGGAAACAGTTTCCTGGCAGTGCAGTCACTTGTGTTGATTTGTTTTCACACACCCACTTGGTTGCTGTAGGCAAAGATGTTTTAGCTGACAGTGGCTCCTTGAATGCTTCCATCTTCCCCCTGCTCTTTCAGGAGTCTGTGTCTGGCTCTTTGGGTGAGGAGCAGCTGTTGAGCCTGGCAGCAACCCAGTGCTGAAAGAGCCAAAGCTTCTGCAGGCAGGGCATGTGTGAGGGTGTGGAATCACAGGATCATGGAATCACAGGATCATGGAATCACAGACTGGCTTGGGTCGGAAGGGACTGGAAAGATCATCGAGCTCCAACTCCCCTGCCGTGGGCAGGGACACCTTCCACTAGAACAGGTTGCTCAGAGCTCCATCCAAGGAAGGTCTTGGACACTTCCAGGGCTGGGGCAGCCACAGCTTCTCTGGGCACCCTGTGCCAGGGCCTGCCCACCCTTCCATGGCAGGAATGGATGGGGGCTGCTCTTCCAGCTGCATCCACCCAGGTCCTGCCAAATTCACTGCAGCTCAGTCTGATGACCTCTGGTAGGCCCAGCTAGGAAGACATGCAATTTTAACACAACAGCTGCCCAACTAGGAGGCTTGAAAGCTGCTTTGGGTTTGCAGGATCTTTGCCAGCAGGAGCCAACTGGTAACTGGGGCACTTGGCTTTAGTGCAGGCAGCAAATGGTGCGTGGTGGGAGCCAGAGCACCTTTGCCCAGCTGCCCTGGCTTTTATCAAAAATGTGTTTTTAATAGAGCTGTTTATAGAGCCCAGGGGGAAGAGTGTCTCTTGGAAAGGAGCAGCAGCTCCAGAGAGGACTTGAGAACTTGGCAAACCCCTGGGTATGTTCAGATGTGCTGACACAGTGAGGCAGGTTAACAGCGAGGGGTCCCAGCCGGGCTGTGGGAAGTCTGGCATGGAAGAATCCAAGTCGTGGAGCCCACCCTTCCAAAAACCTGCTGAAAGTTAGAGGGAGCTCAGACAGGAGCACGACACTCAGCTCTGGAAGGTGAAGTGAGGACATTCCAGCACTTAGACGTGTACAGCATGAACTCACACTCTGCAGTTAACTTTGGAGTGCAGGCGTGCCCTGAGAACCATCCAGCCTGGGATGAGATGCAGGTTTTTTGTCAGCAAAGGGAAATTATCAGCTGGAGAAGAAAAGTGGGCACAAGCTTTTCTTTTTTTGCCTTGGGATGGGAGGGCTGGTGTTCACTGTGTTGGGATTCAGCCACAATTAGATGCAATTACACACTGAGAGGTAGATCCTGGCTGGTACAGGATGCCCAGTGTCCTAATAGGACACTCCTCACATTGCAATATGGACTGGGAGCACAAGCATGTACCTGCCTTATTGTGACATAATAAATTGAGGAACAGCTTTCAACATATTTGGGTGCAATTAAGGGGAAAAAAACCTCTTAATAGCTGGAAGAACTGTAATTTGCACAGCTGCTGCAAGCACTGGCAGCACAGGATTTGACAGGAGCCTGCGTCCCAGATTCTATAAACAGTAACCACAGAGGGCTGGATTTCCCTCCCAGGTGAACTTTTGTACAGTTTTGAACAGGGGGACTCATTCAGCAGCTGCTTTGGGAGGCAGAATTGCTCTCCATGCAGTTATTAGTTTAATTGTAAGGTGCCACCCTGCTCGGGCTCACTGCGTTCTGCCTGTGTGCTCCTGTGCCCAGATGCCACAGGGAGGCCTTTTCCACTGCCTGCACTGGAGGAATGGGATATCCTTCAGGAATATCCAAACCATCACTGTGCCCCAGCCATGCTCCATGGCTGGCTGGGAGTGGATTGCTGGTTAATCCTGCACTTTTCCTCCCTGCAGCTTGTCACGAGTCCTGTTCCTCGTGCTGGGGGCCTGAGGAGAACAACTGTCTGTCCTGCAGAGACACGTCCCACGTGCTGAAAGCAGGGCTCTGCCTGGCCAGCTGTGGCCAGGGGTTTTATCCAAAGGATGGACTCTGCACTGGTAAATACCTCCTTGAGAAATGCTCTGCCAAAAAAAAGGGGATCAATATTTCATTTCGCTGTGCAGCAGCTGGCATTTTATTCATGTCTGACAAGCCAGCTGCACCTTGTGCATTAATACAGGGTGAGGAAAGCTGCTGTTTGTTTGTATGATTATTAATTCATTTAAGTTAATCAGATGATGAAAGGTTTAAGGGCTTTTTTTCCCTCTCTGAACAGCTTGAAAGCCTGAGTTGTTTCTGAGGGCTTGACAAATCCATTTGTCTGTGGAAAGAAAAATGGCCTTTGCCAGCAGGTTTCTGTAAATTTAATTATGATTCAGCATCACAGTAACTAATACCTGCAGAGCAGATGTGCCTTGGGAGCTGGGAAGGTTTGCTGGGAAAAGGGGAAGAGGTGGCCAGGGGGAATTAAAACACCTCAGTCGAACAGATTGAGGAGGGCATTTCTCAAAACCCCAAAGCTGTACCTGGAAACCTCCAGGATTCACACCTTTCCTCTTCTACCAAAGCCAGGCATTTTGAGACCTGTAAGCTGGTTTGACTGGTGAGAAGAAACAGAAATTGGCTGAGTAAAACACTTGGCCCTTCTAAATATCCCACAGCATATTGCCTTGGGGAATAAGCACTTGCCTTAGAGAAACCAGAGTTCCATAGTGCTCTCAGACAGCAGGTCAGTTTGCTTCAGACTGACAGCCCGGGAGGATACAGCCCAGAGGAACTGACAAGAAACACTATCATGTGCTTTTCACACTTAACACTTTGACTTGTAAAGGAAGAGGAGAACGGAAATAACCTTTTGTTAAATCCCCTTTCCCCCCGTCCTTCCTGAACAGTCTGGTACCTGATGCTTGTTGTACACTGACCTGCAGAGATTTACAGGATGGCTTCCATGCATGGAAAGAGGTTGATAGCTCTGTTGTTCCCCCCTTATTGAGTGCCTGTCAGTAATTATCCCTCCTCCTTGGCAGCTTGTGGCCAGTTCTGTGAGGAATGCCCTTCAGAGCCAGCCAGGTGTGTGACCTGTGCTGCGGGGAAGCTGCTGCATGAGGGGAGGTGCCTTTTGGAATGCCCGGGGGGATATTTCCCCAGCAGCGCTGGAAGATGCACAGGTGAGGACCGTATTCTCCTGAGCTTTTCTACAGCTCTGAGAGCACAGAAGTGTGAGTGGGGACAGGGAATTGCATGGGGCTTTTTGTTCTCTTTGCTTCACTTGTGATGGGTTGTTTTAAATAACCTCTTTGCCTTGTGGAGCACATTCAGACACGCTGAGACACACACTCAAAACACTGTGTGAGTGAGAGTTATTGCTGTTGGTGGTTATTAATACATGTGCTCTTCTGCTCTCATTAGTTCACTTAGCTGAATATCATTCCAGCTGGGAGTTTGCCACAGCTGGAGGAGGCTGTAGTCAGCAACACCACTCTCAGGGAGAAGAAATGGGATGTTTCAGTTCTGTGTGCTCTTGTTTCTCTACCAGCTTGTCACGCTTCATGTTCCACGTGTGAGGGACCTCTGGCCACTCACTGCACCTCCTGTTCCTTCCCTCTGGCTTTGCTCCGGGGCCAGTGCCTGCAGGGCTGTGGGGAGGGTTTCTACCAGGATCACAACATCTGCAAGGGTAAGTTGTGTGCTTGGAATAGGTTCCCCAGCTGCTGTAAGCTGGGTTTTGTTGTTCATTTATCCCATGCTGAACTGGTCCATGAGTAATTCCAGCCTTTCCCTGTTTTTACTTAGAGGAAAAGTGAATTTTCCCTCATACTTTCTGCCCTCACACCCTCATTATTTAGTAATCTCAAGGACTTTTTTGCCTTTTCCCTTTTCCCTTCCCTTCCCAAACCTTCCCAAACCTTCCCAAACCTTCCCTTCCCTTCCCAAACCTTCCCTTCCCTTCCCAAACCTTCCCTTCCCAAACCTT
>JAWWMP010000132.1:1010508-1060806 GCA_035047865.1 Dendrocincla tyrannina | reverse complement strand
CCTTCCCAAACCTTCCCTTCCCAAACCTTTCCAAACCTTCCCTTCCCAAACCTTCCCAAACCTTCCCAAACCTTCCCTTCCCAAACCTTCCCAAACCTTCCCTTCCCTTCCGCTGCTGAAATAAATGTACTTTGCTTCCAATTTTTCCTTAAGAAGTGGATGAAATTCCACAGACACCTGGTGTGAAATTCCACAGACACCCGGTCGATTTGGGGGCTTTGTTGCAGCAAGGAAAACCCGAGAATTCGGAAGATGAATTTCTGCTTCCTGTAAACTCTTCAGACTGTCGTTTCTTGCTGTCCCTCCTCGAGAGTTTGTGCTCTCCATTGCACTTTCAGAAATAAAAGGCAGATTGGCTGCCTGTGGCCCAGTCTTTTATCTGCTCCCCAGCTTTTCTCAGGAAAGGAGCTGTTATTTGAAGGGTGAGGGGCAGCGATGCCAAAGCACCTTTCTAAAGTCTCTGTTCATTTACAGAAAGATGGGTGGGTGGCTGTGCCTTGTCCTTCTCCCTGGAGAAGCCATCCCTTGCCCTTCTCCCTGGGAAGGCAGTGCCTCTGATGGCTCTGTCCCCCTGTGCCCAGGTTGCCACCCCTCGTGCCGCTCCTGCTCCGGCCCCGGCGCCGCTCGCTGCCTGCAGTGCCAGGTGCCTGAGGATGTCCTGCAGCCTCACCTGCCCGGGGAGGGAGCTCTGCACGGCCTTTGCCTCTCCCACTGCCCAGCCCACTCCCACGTGGACAGCACAGGAGTCTGCAGAGGTGAGCAGGGGTGGCAGCAGCTGTTCAAGACCCGTCAGGGTGAGCTTGTACCGTGTTTGATCCCCACCTGCTGGGAGCTCCTGTGTCTGCCTCGTGACCCCCATCAGTGTTTAAAGGGCAGCTTTCACAGTGCCACATACTAGCACTTTTGAGGGAAAATATGCTCAACATGCAGCTTGTGACTAAAGGATCCAGGGACTTTATTTTTCAAGTCACTGTGTTCAGGCCTGCACAGCTCAGCTCAGCTCGGCTTTCTTTCCATTGAAGCTGGGTATGTGATTCTTAGCACTGCCTTACTTTGAACCAGGATCAATCCCTAAATCCTTTTCAAAAAAGACTGAGCTGTCTCCTTCTTAGCCCTTGGAGCAGGTCAAGACATCCCAGAGCACTCTTTGCTTTTGAGGAAGCTCCTCTGCTGCACACCTTGCTGCACAAATGCCATCACTGCTCCTGAAACGCCAAGCAGGAAGCATTTCCATGAAGGCTAGAGTTTGGAAAGAGGGTAATGTGAGGTCCTTTGGGGATATATGACTGGTCTCTATGGATATGTGGATAAATGACATATGGATATATCACTGGGCTCTGTGGTTTCCCACCAGTCATGGAGACAGTGACTCTACAGCCCTTAAGTAAAGCAGTAGTAAAGTAGTAATAGTACCAAATAGTATCAACACTACTGGTGGCTGTTTCTCCCTGTTGAAAAAAACCCATATTCTAAAAGTGCACATACTTCAAAATCCCTTTATTTTGATTTTATCTCTTCATCTCAGCTCTGTGGAAAGAATCTGCACAAGCTCGTGTTTTGCCTTAGGAGATGTTAAAAAGAAAGAAGTGGCTTTTTTTTTTGGTGGAACAATTCTTTTAACAGTGACCTATACAGACCATAAAGCTCTGCTGTGTTAATGATGGCATTAGAATGGGGGGTTGATTTATTGCAGAAAGGGGTGAACATGCAAGATGTTGAACTTTGGAGCCCCTCACTGTAAATTACTCATGCAAGATTTGTAGATGCAGCTCCTGGAAAAATCAAATCCAGTGTTATCTGTGCAGGACAGAGGCATGTTCATGTGCAGGGCAAAGTGCTGCTTTCACACAGTCAGGGAAGGGACCTCTGGCAGACAGAAAAGTTGTATAAATCCTTTAATTTAATTGCTTTTCTCCAGCCCTGTGTCTTGTCTCCCTAGAGTCCAGAATCTGTCTTTGTGTTCAGCTCATGCGACGGCACCTGCAGCCTCCAGTCACTGCTGTAATAAATAGGAGGTTTTTAGCTAATGAGTTTAGGTATTTATTTCATCAGATTGCTCAGTTTAAGATGGTTTCATGTAGGGTCAGTACCAGAAGAGGTGAAGAAGTGCAGTTTTTAACTGCATCCTTTGGGAGACAGCAGTCTGTGTGTACTCTGGGGCAGTAAAACCCAAGATAAGCCAGAACTAATTTGCGGCTTCATCTCTGTCTTCTCCTTTCCCCTTGCCTGCAGAGTGCCACCCCTCCTGTGCAGGCTGCGTGGGCAATTCCTCCCAGGACTGCACAGCCTGTGCAGCCTCCCAGGTGCTGCTGGCAGGCAGGTGCCTCCCTGAGTGCCCCCAGGGGCTGTTCAGCCACGGGGATCGCTGCTCCGGTGAGTTCGCTGCCCTTCGGCCACACTCAGTCCCTGCACCTTCTGGGGCCCTTTCTCAGCATGATTAGAGGTGCTGTCAGGTTTCTATAAAGCTGTTTAAGTATTTCCAGGGGAGAATAGGATAGTCCAATTTCAGGAAATGGAGTCTCCTCCTAATGGGAGAGAGAGAGACGTACACTTGGAATTATAAATTCTAATCAGTTTTACTGCTCTGGGCTGTTTCCCTGAAGATACTTTGCTTGGATGGTGTTTGTAGCTGGTGTGCTCTGGAAAAATGGTCTTTACTGGACAACTCTGAAACATAAAATGTTTTATTACACAAAGCCTCAAGTTTGGAGAGAGAAACCCCTTTTAAAGTCAATTGTTCTGTTTATTCAAAGTATTCAGCCAAGGAACAGCTCTATAAATGGATTAATTTGGCAGGGCATTATAAGGATTCATCAGTTCTGAGGTGGTGTTACTCCCTTTCAGGCTTATGTAGATGTCTTGGAAACAGAATTTCAGTGGCATCTTTCAAGTCCTATGCTTTTCATCATGAAGAGCTTTAAAGAGTTTTAAGGAATTTTTTACTGGTTCTTAGTTTATCTCCCTCTGACCCATAGCATGGAAAGCTGGCACCTGTCTTTAAAGGTGGAAGGATGCAAAAGCAGTCTTGTGTGGTATTTTTGAGCACTCTTAGCCACTTTCTCTGCCACCTTTTGGCTGCGCTTTTAGCAGAGAGACTGGCACGAAGGGCACTGTGGAGAAATCATTCCTTGGTTTTCCTCTCTTTCATATCAAACTCTTGCCACAGTCCCAAGAGAAGTTTAATATGAATTAAACTCTCCTGTGCATCCCACTCTCTTTCTTATATGCACAAGCTGGAGGGAGGAATGACAGGGCCAATCTCTCTCTCTTTTACACTGTGTGTGGATCCATACCTTGATTAATGCAGGGAGCAAATCACGTTTTTTAAATTGCCACCTCATTCCTCTTCTTGTTTGTCCGAAATGAGGATGTAAGAGCCTCCCAAACCACAACCCTGCAGCCCCTGATGACACAAGAGTATCTTATGTCTGTGTTTTATAGGAGGAAGTGATTATGGGAGGTGGTGTTTTGGGGAGGGGAGAGGGCAAGGGGGACACCACCAGGAGCATAACAGGTGTTGCTGTTCTTGTCCAGCCTGTCACCCATCCTGCAAGACGTGCCGTGGCCCTTCGGATGAGGAGTGTTTGACCTGCCATCCCCACGCCACTCTGGCTCGTGGGAAGTGCAGGACCAGCTGCAAGGAAGAGCAGTACCTCAACCTGGTGGGATATTGTGTGGGTGAGTAAGAGGAGCTGGCCTGGCATGCCCTGTCTGGGCCACCAACCTGCTGCTTCACACCCAGCACTGCTTGGGTCCCGCTCAGAGCTTCGGCAAAGGGAGTGGAGGAACCATTTGTGATCCACAGAGGGAGTTCAGGGGGACCTAAAGGAAAACTGGCACAGTTTTTTCCATTGCAGTGTGCATTTTTAGGAGGTAATAGGATTTCTCTGTAGGGGTTATCCCGTGTGGGTGCTCGGTGCCTGCACTTAAGCCCATCATCTGAAACCAGTGATTGCATTTATCTGTTTGAAAAGAAAAATCGCTTTTAATCCGTCACACAGACATGTATAAACATATCCTGGGAACTGCTCCAGCAGTTGCTGAGCTTTATCAAGCTGGTTTTTTGCTTTATCAAAAAAAGCTATGGTGTGTGAGGCTTAATCTAGGCTTAGCAGTTCCAAATGAGATAAGCAGTCCTGAGGAAAGGGAAAAATGCATTAGAAGTAATAAATATATCCATTGAGAGGCTATTGTTCCCAGTTTAATATGATTCCCCTTCACAGAGACCTCTCTTTGTTTACATCTATGTCCTGGGTGGTTTTTTAATGAAAGACTTGTTTCTTTGCTCTCTGCAGATTAATTCTATGAACCATTTCTTCATCTTCCTTTTAAATGCCAGTGATTGTTCTGTCTGCAGAGGCAAAGGGAAGGGGGGAAAGAAAGTGTGTGAGGAGCAGGAAAGTACCCTAAAAGTATTGTCCAGATCTTTAGGAAATCAAGTTGGGGAATCAAGATGTTTCCTACAGTCAAACAATTACAGTCTGGAAATAATTCAGCATTTCAGTGTAAAAGAGATGCCACTCTTTGGAGACTTGCCTTCTCAAAGCAGAAACGTGAGTGTCAGTATTGACTGGTTTGGATCTGTGTCCTCAAAACAGGAGGGAAGGCTTGATTTATGTCTGGTGTTTAAGGAAAGGTTGTGTGCTGCCACTTCTGCTGGAGATAAAGAGCTCCACGTCCAGGTTGTTAAGTTTCAGTGGTTCTTCTCATTCAGCACTGATTGAAATGCTAAATTTGCCCTTGCAAGTTATTAATTACCAGTTAAAGAGCAGCTGTCCCATAAAAGAGAGCATTAAAACCCCTGACACTCTCATCAGATATGATTTGCATCAGAATCTAGCCAAGCTTTTTCCTTTGCCTCCCAAAGCAATATATTTTTACAATTATCTTCCCATTTCTCTTTAATTCCCGACCCTCCAGGAAGAATTGTGTTACAGCTCATAGGGCCTGCTGTGCCTTGTAGCCACCTGCCATATTTTATGGACCTGGAGGGGAATATCTTTCACACAGGCTGGAGAAAACCTACTACTGTCTCTTGAAACCATTGCCTGGGAATTAATGGTGTTATTGTACATGTTACCTGAATGAGGATTGGAACATTTGCCTTGTTAATAGAAAAGAAGAGAGGATTTTGTTTGCAGCAGTTAATCAAATAAGCATTTCAGGTGTAAGCAGAAGAAAGGCAAAATGTCCTCGAGTTCCAAGAGATCAATGAATTTCTAAGCTCCGTTTTGGGCACAGGGACTCTGTGCCAGTGTTCTCTGAGAGTGCTCCATTGATTTATTTTATTTTATAGCTGAGGTGTCTGTACAGGAACGTGTCTGAGGCTTTAGCCAACCCCTGTGAAGTCTCAGAGCTTCTGTGGGGTTTGTTTTCCCAGTTTGAAAACACTCTGATTTTCCTGTCTCTCTTATTCAAGTCGGCTTCAGCTTCAGGAAACATTGCAGTCAGCAGTCTAAAAAATAGCACCTCAGCTAAAAGCGTTGTCCTGCTGCTCAACCCCTGCCCTTGCTTTTATCTGAACAAATCAGAGGCTTATCTTCAAGTTCCCTCGTTGATCTTGAAGGCTTCCCCATGGATCTCTTCCTGATTGCATGGATGAGCAATTAGAAAAATCCAGAGGGACTGGCGTGCAAGAAAACTCCCAACACCCACTGATACAGGATCCCCCAAGGTCCTGCCTGTCCTGCCTTAACTTCCAGCTGCATCTTCCTTGCAAGGGAGCTCTCAATCCCCGTGTTCCACAGGCTTGGCTTTCTTAGGCTGCGTGCAGTTGGGAAAACCTTCAAAGCTAAACCAGCAGAGCTCGCCCACGAGGGTGCCTGTAACAAGCTTTGCTGCCTTGCTCTTTAAATTCCAGGGGGGACACTCTGACAACAAGAAATATCTTCAGTTCCTTGTAAAATTAATGAGCTGTTGCTGTCCTTTTCGGGAGACATTGGTATCATCACAGAGCGCTGGAGTTTGGCTGAGCAGAGCAAGAGGGGAACTGGGGGCTTAGCTCCTACAGAAATTAGCAGTGAGCTGCCAGAGCAGCAGAAGGGGAGTTCATCTCCCTGCTTTGATCCAGGCTCATTTGGGCCAGGCACCATCTGGCTGGATTTCCCACCTCACGCTGCCTGGAGAAGCTCCCACCCTTCCAGGGGATGCAGCCGTGGTTACACTTCACCAGGAGTTCACCTGCCTGGTCTCACCTGCCAGATTCCCTTTCAGATCTTTGAAAAGAGAGGCAAGAAACCCCTTCCAAAAATGCTGGTCAGTGCTGGGTGTCCTTCTCACCCAACCATACTGATTTTCTGTCTGCGTTTGCTGTGAGGTACCAGGGACTTTTTGCCTGTCAAGTGGGCAGTGTTTTCAGTGCTGATTTGAAGTCGTGCTCTGTTGTAAATCTCAGACCTTCCCTCAGAGTCCAGCACAAAACTTGCATCAGGAAATGCTTCTCTGAAGAGCCCCTGAGAGGGAGGTGTGTTTAAACAATACAAGTGGTTGATTGCTTAGCAAGTGGTGGAGCTGAGAGGCAGAAATGCCTCTGGTTTCCTTTATGAGCATTCACAAACACTTCAGAGATGATTTTGTCTCCCCAGACAGCCTTCTGTGCCTTGGAACAATCCATAATAGATACTTTCCATGTAGGAAGGGCATTTGGTTTATTTGCTGAGAGAAAGCTAAAGAGGGTGTGGAAGTCAAAGTAACTCTGGAAAGCTGTGTAAGTAATTCCATTTTACTTAACAATGAAAACTACTTCATAGGAAGATCAGTGATAGGGAAGGTGTTTGGGGTTATTTTGGCACAGAGGTGAATTGATAAGGAGGAAATCAGAGCCAGCTGAAAGATGAAGCAGGAGAATATTTTGTTTGGACAGTGGAAGGCACTGGGACTATGAGCAAGGTGGTGACAGGGTGCCCTGAAGAATCCAGATGGGATACTGGAAGGAGTCTAAGGGAATTAACTAACTGGGGGATGTGAAGCCTCCAAAACCCCAAATCCCACAAGCAGTAAGGTGCCCGCTGGCTGAGCTGGAGGGAGGATTGACAGGGAGAAGGCAGAAGCAGGAAACAAACAGCTGTGTGGTGTTAGCTGAGAAGCACAGAGAAAACACCCCCCTTCTGTTAGTCCTGGCTTCAAAGGGAGCCTGCTGTGAAAAATTGAAATCATCTTTTCCAAAACAAAGCACTTCAGTTCTTCCCTCACTCTCCCACTCGTTCCCTAATGTCCCTCAAATTCAGCAGGAGCGTCAGCTCTGGGTTTTTAGTTGGTGCTGTGTGCTCTTTGATCTCCAGGCTTGCAAAGGAACACGAGAGTGATGGGGCTGATTCATCCAAAAACAGTAGCTGAGAAAACTCTTTCCATACACAGGAACAAAAACAGAGGCTGTGAAGAGAAAACTCTGCTGCAGCAGCACTGAGATTTGAAATGTTTGCTTGGGAAAATCTAGTTATTGACAGCAGGTTGGTTGGACAGCCTAAGTTTCCTCTTGTCTCATTTTTGTGCTGTTTATGGACCCCCGTGCCCCACGGGCTGGGTTAGACTCCAGTTGCTGGGGTGTTCCTGCAGGTTTGGATGCACAATTCCTCCAGGCTCCAATGTAAGCCTGTCTTCAGCTTGTAAAATTAGATTGCCTCACAATCTGTAGTCCTGCTGTCACAAGAGACAAAAGACAGAAAGTTGAACCTTCAACGAGAGCCCTGACAAAAGGCCAGGTACTCACATCAAGCCTCAGTATTACATTTCTTTCAAGACAGTTGTCATTTCCTTTATAATTTCCTGAATTACCATAATGAGGATTAATTTGGCTTCCAGGTTGCCTTACACTGCACCTTTGTGACAACAAAAGGCTTGTTGTCAGAGACTTTGAAGCACCTGAGTTCAGGCAAGGGTCAGGAGACACGAGCTCATGTGCTGAGGGGGGGAAAATGGGAAAAGGAAAAGGTTTTGAGGCCCTGTGATGCAGCTCCTGGCTTGGCTTTGAGGGCTGCAGTGGCCTCCTCAGGGTATGGGTGTCTCCTTTGTGTGGCAAAGGCTGAACAGCTGGAACTGAGGGAGAAGGTCAGAGAGCTGTACAGGCTGTAATTCCACAGTGGGAGCAGAGGGAGGTGAATTCCGACGGCTGCCAGCGGAGTTCAAG
Organism: Dendrocincla tyrannina; assembly: GCA_035047865.1. Lineage (NCBI taxonomy): Eukaryota > Metazoa > Chordata > Aves > Passeriformes > Dendrocolaptidae > Dendrocincla > Dendrocincla tyrannina. The sequence goes on along the minus strand of JAWWMP010000132.1, from coordinate 1,052,681 downwards.
ATAAACCTGTAAGGCAGAGGCACCTGAAATCAGAGGAAGGTTTTGGGGAGTGCAGAGCTTGGAGCTGGCTTTGTGCAAAGGTTTCCTGAGCTCACATAAAAGTGGGGAAGGGGATGCTTGAAGGAGGCAGGAGAGAGGCAGAGATAAAGTGAAAAGTGATGCTCAGGAAGAGCACAAGATGGGGATGAGACACGAGGAAAAGAATCCTCCCTGGATGTGGGAATTCCTGGTCACTTCTGCAGCCATCTGGAATCGCAGTGTTAGGCACCCCATCCCGAGCTCTGAAAATTCCATCCCTAATGCCTGCCTGTTGTTCCCTGCTCCCCTTAGACTGCCACCCTTTGTGCCAGCAGTGCGTGGCCAACCTGCGGGACGCGGGCAGCGTGTGCCTGCAGTGCCAGAACGCGCGGCACTTGCTGCTGGGGGATCACTGCGTGCCCGACTGCCCGGCGGGGCACTACACACACAGCGGCGCCTGCAGACGTGAGTACCTCCTCCGGGTGCCTCAGGGCGCTGCAGGGAACCACCTGCATCCCTCGGGGGGTGTTCCATCAGATGGCTCCTCTTCAATGCAGGAGCTTTGTCTGGCTGGCAGGGCGCTGGTGGGAATTTCTCAGGGTGTTTTGCAACCTGAGGTGGATCAAAGGTGATCGTTTGTAGCAGCTTCTAAAACAAAAAGCCACTTTCATTCAGCTGCGTGGGGAGAAGCTGCACTGAGGGCACGTTTTATTTTATAACCCATCCCTGCATCTCCTCCGCTTCTTGTTCTTGATGTGGCTTCACGTTCCAGTCGTTGCCTGAGCTGCTTTATATTCCCTGGATGCTCAGAAGGAAGTAGGTTGCTTTTCTTGCTCTGTGGCTCACAGGGACATGGTTAAACCCTGTGCAAAGAGCACTGCAATTTCGAGAAAGTAATCAAGACAAGAAATCCAGTACATTAAGAACTAAGATAGAGGTGCTCCCTTTGCAGGAAGTGGCGTTTCCTCATCCAAGTGATGGGTAATATTTCAAAGCTTCTCTGCAGCATTCCGAGAGCTGTGTGTTTATTTACCTGCTTTTGACAAATGAGATCTCAGAGCTGCATGAAATACACCCCTTGTCACTCGGTTGGAAAGGCCCCTGAGAGACAGATGTTGCCTTCCTGGAAATTTAAGCCTTGGGATAACATTTCTTCCCTTTGGTTTAAGGGCTTCATTTAAAAGGAGTTTTGCATTATTCAGACTACGTCAGAGCTCATATGGCGTTCTGTGCTGGCTTTTAAGATCCCCAGCACAGCGCAGTGCAGTTGCTTCTCCTTTGCCCACTCTCACTCGTGATTAATTTGACCTGATAGGTGTAATAATGGCATCAATCTTTAGGTAAAAGCCTGTCAAGAAATCAAACGGACTAATAATTTCATATTTGCCTTCTCTGGAGGGAGGAATTAATAGGGTACCTTGGCCTCATCCACTGTGGTATTTTAAATCTCTTCACTCAGAGTGAGGAGCACAAGAGCTGAGCCTGCAGAGTCATGAGGGGAGTGGGGAGGGTGTGCATGGAGAAGTGTGCTCTCTCAGTGTTGGTTTTTGGGACAGGCAGCAGCTGTGCCATTCCTGCTGCCAGGATGGATGTGAATCTGCAGGAAGGAGCGGTTGTCTCTGCTCCTGGGCACTGTTGCCCCACTGAGAAGAAGCTCCACACCACCACACCCACCCTCTGAGTGCACCTCTGCCTTGTGAAACTCACCCCAAGACCTGCTTTTCCTTGGGCAGAAACGCCTGTTCTTGCTGTCCCTGCAGGGTGTCACCCCTCCTGTAAGACCTGCACCGGTGAGGGACCTTCTGCCTGTTCTTCCTGCAACACCAGCCTGGTCCTGTCCCACACTGGCACGTGTGTGCCCAGCTGTTCCCCAGGATACTACAGGGATGCCAGGCGGACCTGCAGACGTGAGTGCCTCTCCCCAGCCATCTCCCCTGTCTCTTTTCCCGACGTGTCTTTGCTTGTTCCTTTCCTCACCCTTCCTGCTGCCTGGAAAAGGAAGATTTCAAGTGCCTGAAAGCCCGATGTGAGCTGACAGGGGTGATGAGGTGCCTGGGGAACAGAGCCTGCAGCAGGGCTGGAGTCTGGAAACAGTTGCAGTTTTCTTGTTGACCCCAAAGCCAAGAGGGTTTGGGTGCCACGGTGAAAATCTGCGGGGGGATTTGTGTGGTTTGGACCCTGGGCTTTGTGAGAAGTTGACAAGTTGAGACCAGGTTGGATCAATCCTTACTCAGGCAAACCCCTTCCCCACTGCTCCACTTGCCAGTACGTGCCATGGGAGATGAATTGTAGCATTTATACCCATTTTTCCACATGGGAAGCCTCAGGAAAAACAAGGTACAGCTTGGTAGGCACAGCCCTGGCAGAGGTAAGCTGGTGATATTGTTGCCTCCTAATGATGTGGTGCAATTGATCTGGTGTTAAGTCCGTTTATGTTTTATCCTGTGGTCCCTTGTGAGTCTCTTGGGGCTTCTCTTTTCCTTTATTATTTGATGTTCACTCTGGCCCTGGGTTATTCCTCTATAATTACTGGGCTTGATGTTCCAAAAGGCAGAATTATATGGCCCAGAGATAGGCCATGTAGGAAAAAACCAGTGCTTAATTTGTCCCACTGTAATACACACCCCTAAAAATGAGTGAACACTCAGATTAGTGAAGTCCTGCATTGCCCTGATTTAAATTCTCCTGATTTGTGACAGAACAGCTCTGTAGCCCTGAGCACAGGAATCAGAATCATCCTATCCAGACCCAATTTTTTCACTGATGAGGTCCTGTAGGAGGAAACCGATGTGGTTGTCAGCCTTACCTGCCTTTTGTTGAAATAGATGGTTCTCCTGGAACTATTATTTCCATCTGATCAGCAGAAATGGAGACACCTTACATAAGTTCAAGGAAATAGCTGGAAGACTTTTTACCATTATTCTGTTGATGGGGGACAAAAAAAGAGCTGCTCAATAACAATGAAAAAAGGAAAGTAATAAAAAATAGGAATGGAAAAAAAGGATTCTCACTGTCCTGGCTAGTTTCCTACAAGCTCTTCCAAATACCCACAGTTTTCTCCTGCAGTGTGGATTCTCTTGTTGCTAACTGCACCAGAATATCTCCCTTCCTAATTAACCTGCCCTTTTCTAATGAAACCTTTCCTGCTGATAGCTCCTACCTCAGGACTGCTGTCAAGGTAGATGTGGAAATTCCTAAGTCCTGAATCTGCTTTGGGGGCTCAAATGCAAACAGGTTTTTTTTTTTTTTGCAAGCAAATTCAGCTTCTCTAATCTCCTTACTGCAAATGGCTTTTTAAGAAGTGTTTGTAATCCTTGGAGCAGGAGGCTCAAAGCCAAGTGTGTTGGCACCTTGGATTTTTGTCATTCCAAGTGTCACTTGTGCCTTTCCAAGTGCTGCTGATAAGCCGTGGAGATAGAAACTGTCCCAGGCTGCTGGGAAACAGCCACTTGGAGGGAATGAAAGCTGTTTAATGGGAGGTTGGCTGCTAGGCTGAGAAAACTGGGTCTCTCTGCGAGGTTTATTTTAGTCTCGCTGCACTTTTGAGGAACTCGGGGTTGGAATGAAGTTCAGGGAGGTGCTGAATGCACGTTTGGACTCCGGGAGGTATTTTTAAACTCAACAGCATCCTGGCCCAGGGACAGCACAAAGCTTAACAAGCCCTTCATGGGTTTCAAAAGGCAGATACGGACTCCGTGCTGATAAAACAAGCAGGCAGGATTGCTTTCAGATACAGTTTTTGCTTACTGTTCTGGCATGCCTCCCTGGGGAACCTGATTTCCATGGATTTAGACCTCATGTGGAATGTTTTAAAGGATTTTTAACAGTTGGTTCTTTGTAGGGCTTAGAAATAGTAATTTTTTTCCTGTATTCTTAAGTGGTGTGGAATGGGACTGCCACCAGAGCACCTAAAAACAGCTGCTGGATTCTTCAGGGGCACATTTTGCTGGAAATCATTTGTACCTCAGTAAAACACTGGGACATTTTTTAGACGAGCTAAAACAAGGAACCCTTTTGAAGAACACTGGGTTCTTGCTTCAGTGAGAGCCACGTGGGTATTTTCATGTCAGTATTTAGCACCTAAACTGTCATTACAGCCTCCTGAGAGCTGGACTTTGATCCTTGATTCAGTAAATCCCTGCATTATTTTTTTTTCCTGGTGTCTTTGTTGCCCCCTGCAGCTCCAGACTTTCACACTTTGTGCAGATAAAAACGTGGAAATGTGAAGGGAAACGAAATGGGGCCTTTGCTCCCAAAACCAAGGTTTGCTGCCTGGATTTGCAGCAGTTTGCTCTGCCCTCCAAATTTCTGTGTTTCTAGGTAAAGAATCTTGTGAAACACAGGTTGATTGAAGGAAGTAAGGAAAAAGAGACAGGCAAAGCTCTTATTTGGGGATTTGGATTCAGGATCAAGGTTTTACCCTCACCTGTCCAGAGGAGAGCAAGAAGCAGCATAAAGAGACATATCAGTCTATTCCAACTAGATGCTCTTCACATTTTGGGGGCTGTAAAAAGCAACATAACAAGCCAAAAGCCCAAAACCTTTGCAGGTGCCTCTCAGAGAGGACACGAGGAGGAGCAGGGCTGCAGGATAATGCCATTTTGACTCTGGATTTCTTTGTCTGCCCTCAGCCTGCAGCAGCCAGTGCCGGAGCTGCGACTCGGCCACCAGCTGCACATCGTGCAGGGATCCAGCTAAAGTCCTGCTCTTTGGGGAGTGCCAGTATGAGAGCTGTGCTCAGCAGTACTACCTGGATTTCTCCAGCAAGACTTGCAGAGGTGAGAAACACGCTGCTGCTTTCAAGGAAAAAACAAAATTAAAAGTAAATAATTGGAGCGCCTTGGCTAAGAATCCATTCCATGGCAAGTGGCCTGCCTTAAAAAGGGGGAAATTGTTCAGTGACAGGTTGCTTGCAAGGGTTTTGCAGTTTCTCCTCTCTTTTTGGGCAGCCTGCTGTCACATACTTGAGCCTTTTCAGTGAAAGAAGATTACTGCAAATCGCTCTCTTGTAAATGATTTAGTAACTGAGCCAGCAAAGTTTGCAGGGGTCAGGTCCAGCAATTCATTTAGTCACGGGTCAGCTGAGTAACAGTGAGCTTGCCAGGGGAAGGCTCTTCTAGGGTGTCTGTCAGGCCTCCTGTGCTTACCTGCCTCTCTCTGTCTTATTAAATCCTGCATCACTGGATGGAATGATTTAAAAGGCACGTGGCTTGAAAGGTTTGGAGTGTTCCATAATGGAATGAAGTGGGGAAAAGGTGGTGGCAGCCTGAGGAGTCTTTGGGCACATGGGGATAGTACAAGGGAAGTGAAGGCAGGTCTGATCCCAGCTGGATCCGGTGTGTTCCTGGCTGGGGGCCTTTCCAGAGGGACAGGGATATCATTTTATTTCAGTCAGAGCCCTTTGAAAGCACGAGCTGGATGATGCAGGATGAATAATTGCTAATGAGCTGCAGACTCCATATTGCCAAGGAAGGAGCATTGCTCCTTCAGGGATAAATTCACTCAGCACAAATCATGCTTTCTCTTTTTTTAGCGTTTTAACATGTTTTATTGAATTCTTCCCTCCTGAGGCTGATAACTGCCCCAGTGCAGGGTGAGCACCCCAGAAAGGGCTGCCCTGAAGCACCTTTTGTTTCCTTCCAGAGTGTGACTGGAGCTGTAACGCCTGTAAAGGCCCCCAGAGGACCGACTGCCTGCAGTGCATGGAGGGCCACGTCCTCCACGAAGGAGCCTGTGTGGAGCAGTGCCCTGCATCTTTCTACCAGGAGTCACACACGTGCCAGAGTGAGTTCTTCTGCACTCTGCCATGTCCCCCTGCTTGTCTCCAGAGCGGTGTGGAGCTGAACTCTTTGCACGTGGCTTTTTAGGGTGTGACCAGCCCTGCCTGCAGTGCCAGCGAGCAGACGAGTGCAGCCTTTGCCAAGCCCCTTTTTTCCTCTTGGGCTCTCGTTGTGTTCCCAAATGTGGGGAGAGATATTATGCAGACCACGCAGAGCAGAAGTGCACAGGTAAGCACAAGGCAGTGTGATGTGGTGGCAGTGGTCACGTGTGGCAACTCTTAACTCTTTGCCCCTTATTTTGACTGTCTTTGTCAGGTGGGTAAAGACACAAACAGCAGTGTTTCTGCTGCAGTGGTTTTGCAGTGTCTCAGTGGGGTTGTGCTTTCCATCCGCTTCAGCTTGTCCTCCTGGATGCCTGGAGTGTGACAGTGACAGCCTGTGCCACCTCTGTGACAGCACCACGTTTCTGAAGAACCACACCTGTGTCTCTGCCTGTGGTCAGGGTTTCTTTGGCAATGCACGGACCAGAGAGTGTGAAGAAGGTGAGTGTCCCTCAGGATAAAGAGACAGAGCTGGCAGGTGTCCAGCACATTTTGAAGCCCAAAGAAGTGTTCATTCAGTCACATTTTTTGGAATTCAGCTTTTTACATTTTTCTGTTGAAAGTCTGCAGCTGTTTTGCTCCAGCTGTTTGGTTTCACAGGATGTGCATGTACATGGTTTTCTAAGTGAAGTTAGCTGGCTGAGTGTGGAGGCACATCTTTCCAGCAGCATCATTTATCATCAGTGTAAAACCAATGGCAAAATACCTTGGGGGAAATCCCTTCCTAAATCAATTGTAGTTGTTATTTATCCTCTCTTTATTCTGAATGAAGATTTACAAATCTGTCTGCAGGGCAAGCCCAGAGTATGTTGTTCTGTGGTGGGGAAATCAAGATGGGAGGTGATTTGCCATGGTCATGGTGGGGTTTGGGATTCTGTTTCTCCACATGGGTCAGGAGTGGACAGGGCATTATAAGGGTCTGCTCTGCTACCCAGGAGTGGTGGTGACAGGCAGGATGCCAGCACCACCCATGGTAATTCCTTCAGTAATGCTTGTGCCTTGTTTCCTTCCAGCCAGGGTGCATCCCTCGAGCAGCACCCTCACCGTAGGGATTGGCGGGGTGAAGCCCCTGTCCCTGTCCTCCCTGGGTGTGTGTGATCCTGGCCGTGGCACGGGCCAGCTCCTGCTCCTCGTGGACAGCGTTCCCTCCAACGGCAGGCTGGTGCTGCTGGTGGGTGGCCAGGAGCTGCCCCTGAGCCAGGGAGACCACTTCAGCTGCAGGGATGTGCAGGAGAGGAGGGTCCGCTTTGTGCACAGCAAAGACAGGCCCAGGTGAAACTTTCTTCTGGCCTCTGGCCTTTAAAAATATTGAAACAGGGCTTTCCTCCTTCCTTGGAAGGGTTCCACACCTCTCACCACTGTTGGTTCAACTACCAACACTATCATGTATGACTGATGGTGCAGAACCTCCCAGTTTATGGGGGAAGAGCTCACTGTGGCAACAAACCTGTCGTGTTTTGGGAGTGCAGGAGTTGTGCCATCTTTAGGATGCCCTGCTGGGGGTTAAAACTGGCCTGTTAGTCGTGATCCTTACATCAAATTCTTGGCACTGTTAGGAAGATGCTCAAGTGGTGTCACCACTGAGCTCTCCAGCATCATTTCCCTTCAGCCATTACTTGTTTGCCTCCAGGATGAGGAGGCTTCCAGGTGTCCTGATGCCAGGGCTTGGCTGGTGTTCACTAGACTTCAAGCATGTAGTTTTGTATCCTGCTTTTTTTTTGGGTCTGCCTGGTAGCCATGATGGAATGTCAGGGTCTTTTCTTGAGAAACAAAGCTACTTTATTACTAAATATTTATTAGTCACACTTAAAACTTCAGGGGTTTTGGGTGGCATCACTGCAAAGTAAATGGGAAGGAAAAATCCTGGCAAGTGGGAGCTTCTGTTCTGAGGCCAGATAAGTGACATTTTTCTTGAGCAGCAAAGAGCTGACATTTAGAACTGGCACTTTATCTTGGAGATGCCATCCGATGTGGATAACATTAGATAAAGGGAAACGAGGGTGTGTTATTACATAGCTAAAGGTATTTTATTACATGTTGTGACTGTTGTGAGTCCTCTGGAAAAAAAAAACCACTATAAAAACAGAATTGAAAGAACTTGAGTTAAAGTTCCTGTCATTGAGCCAGTCATTTTTACTGAATATATAATATGTGTATCGTTACTGAGTCCTGCAAAAGCACTTCATTAATTTCTATTATTCTGTATTTTGATTTGTTGGGGACTGTTTTAGGAAAGGACAGTTTTCCTTGAAGGTCAGCGATCAGCAATCCTTCTCCCACCCCGAGGTGATCAATATTGAAGCATTTTCAACACAGGTAAGGTAACAAAGCTTGGGAAGAGCCCCAGATTTTGTACCATTTTGGAGCCCTGGTTTCTTGCAGGGATAACAAAGGAGCTGGAGTTCAGGTCGGGCAAATCAGACTCAGCTCTCCCTCAGGAGGGGCAGCCAAGAGTCACATGGAAGAAGGGGGCTTGGGGAAGTGACTGAAGAAGCTGGCCTGTGTCATTTTGCGTGTGCAGGGAGGTGCAGCTGTGCAATCACAGAAAAATTACCAGGGAGGGCTAAGGAGTCCCTACTGCTCCAATTATCCTTTGGATCTGGGGATGCTGTAGCTCAGCCTCCTAGTGCAGGGCAATTGGGCCATGATTGATCCTTATGGCAGGGATGCTTTTGGCAGGGAAGCTTAACGCTCTGTTCTGGCACAGCTGGGAGTTAAATCAGCATGAGCCATTTAAAGTGTGCCTCTCAAATACTCCACACCTCTGATGGCACTGCCAAGTGTCCACGTCTTGTGTTATGGTTGTTTCAAGTCTGTGCAATGATATCATGGAGGAGCCTCACCCCAGAGGTGGTACAGGCACCCTAACAGGGTCCAGGGTTCCAAGCAGGCTTTGCAGCTTGCACTGAGCCTTTTCTAGGGTGGAAAGCTCCATCAGAAGTTGTGGCTACTTGGCATATTTTTACAAACAGAGACCTTGAAGTGTATAAGAGAGTCTGCTACTCTTCAGGCCCATTTAGATCCTCAGAGAGGCATTAAATGGCTCGAAAAGAACTCTTTTAGTGCTGACCCCTTCCTGCCTACAAGCCTGGCTCAGCCTGCACCCCCACCATGAGCAATTTATATTCCATATTAGTCACTCCCATAACTTCTGGAAATAATAAGAGTTCTAGTTTGTCCTCTGTTGTGAGACTAACTGTGGTTTGATCCTGCCATGTGTATCGATTCCGGCTGGCGCTGACGTCTTTGCTCAGCCTGCTCTCCTCTTTACCCCAGTAGGACATTCACCTCAGTGAGAGCTCCAGTGGCTGGCCCAGAATACAGAAATGGGGTTTAATGACAGGGATTTTGCCTGTCGATCCCTAATGGCCCTCAGGAGTGGTGCACGGGCGATGTGGCAGCTTCTCTGTTCCCAGGGCTTTGACTTTGTCTCTGCGGGATCTCCCTGCAGCGCCTTTCCGATGGCAAAGGATGTTTATTGGGATCAATAGACACTGCAGGTTTAAACTTTCTGGGCAACAAAGAAGGAAAGAGCTCATTTAAACCAGCAGAAGTGTGGCTTCCAGCTGCTCTTTGGTATAGGCTGAATAAGGCTGTGGGGAATCATAGAAATTAAGTAAGTACTGGTGCTGATGACACCCAGTATCGCTGTCATCTCCAAAGGCTAACAAAGATCAACTGGAGTCAAATGTTTTCTGTATAAATATCCCAAGTTTCTTTCCTTTCCTAATCTTCCGATGGCATGAAAATCTTCTTTTAATGTGACTAATTCAGCCTAAATGCTAAATATTCTTAGGTCTGCCCACTGGGGGAAAAGGTGTGGAGAGTGATTTTCTGCTGCTTAGAAGTACAAGATTTCCAGGGATTGAAACGAGCTGGTTTCCTTAACCCCAAACTTTTCATTCCAGCCTTTGATCATGACCCAATCTCCAAGGCTTAGCAACCACCTCGGAGCTGCTCTTGTGTTTCAGGCCCCGTTTGTGTTCCGAAACGAGCCCCTGCTGGTCAGCAGAGGGGAGATGGGCAGGCTGACGGAGCGGCTGCTCGGAGTGAGGGACAGTGACAACCCCCAGGACGTGGTGCTCGTGGTTGTGGAGCCTCCCCATCACGGGCAGCTGCTCAGGCCTCCTGGGGCCTCTCCCGTGCACACATTCCACCTGGGTGACCTGGCGGGGGGACGGCTGCGCTACGCCCACGATGGCTCTGCCAGCTGGGATGATTCCCTTCTCCTGCAAGTGAACGATGGGAACCACTTCCAGAACATCCTGTTCCACATCAGGGTTGCTCCCGAGGTACGGGCTGGGCCATGAACCCTGGCAGGCAGATTAAAAGTCTGAAAGCACTACTGTGTCCAGCCCTGACAGCCACATTTCAAGTAGCTATGAGATTAATACTCATTTGGGGGGGGAAAAAAAGCCACAGGAATGATTTATAGGTTAGAAAACCCACCAAGCAGCAAAGAATTTTGGTGGATGCTCAGAGAGAATGAGGATGGTGATAAAGGACACAATTATGGAGGGAGGCTCAGGTCAGGAAGGTTTGGGGTCAGCAACAGGAAATTAAGAATCAGAGGACAAGGTCAGTTCTGCAGGTTGAGAATTGGGTCTAAGGGATACAGGGGAAGGGTGCACAAACAGGGTGGGATGCACAAGAAATTCCCAGAGACTCTTGCTCCCTTTCCCATGAGAATCTGCACCCATCAGAGCAGCACTGCTGCCATTGCAGTGAGCCTTTCCCTGCTGTCCCCCTGCGTGCAGGGAGCCGGGAGCCCTCGGCTGGTGACCAATTCCCTGGTGTGGGTGCCCCAGGGAGGCATGCTCCAGATCTCCAGGACCATCCTGCACGCAGAGCTGCCCGGCGCCCGCGACGCCGACATCACCTACACCATCAGCAAGGACCAGCCCAGACATGGTAAAGCTCTTGGGAACTCTGGTCACCCTGCTTCCCTGGGGTTCTGTCCCAGCCAGTAGCATTTGGGGGAATATTTCCTTATAATGCTGCACTGGATGAGTTCTGCCAAACTCATCTTTTCCCACCTCTGATGGACATGCAAAGTAACAAAGTGGTTTTGCCCTGCCTGGTCATCTGATCCCGTGTGTTTCTCCAGGGGGAGAAATCCTGGTGGATTTACAGCCCTGAGAGAGCAGAATCGTACTGCCCAAAGATACTCTTCTCTAATGAACCCTTAGTTTAAGAGGAGCTCAGGGTAATACTTCCCTCTAGAGACTGCTGAGCAAAAGTTTACCTTGAAGAATTCCCTAAATTCCATGATATTTGGTTTGATTTGTACCAATGGAAGGGATTGCCGGCTCGAACAGGAATTGGTGTCATTTACATCTGTAGATAATCCTTGTCCCCAGATTCCTCTGGGGTGGCTCTGAGCTGGACTCTCAGAGCAGTGACTTTCCCTGTGCTTAGAAAGTATCCTCTGGGAACAGACTAAGGAAGAGCATGGAAGGGTCTGGAATTTGTGGCTGAGGTGTAAATAGAGAGGGACCAGATGGAAAAGAGAAGGAGTTGTATGTGGAGAGGAAAGAAAAATGTTCTTGTCCCACTCAGCATCAGCATTTTCTTCTCTAAACCCATGTCTTTAAATAATGTATTTTGCATTTCTAAGAAGTGCCACCACATTTAATTTGCTGAGCCAGAGATAATTAGAGGATCCCCCCAGCAACATCCATGGAGGTTTTTGCCTTTTACTGTGAGGACAGGCTGTTTTCCATAACAGCTGCCAGCACCTGATGGAAACAGGGATTATGTGAGTTGTACAGGTTAGAAGAGAAGTAATTAATTTGTATTCCCCCTTTAGTTTTCTGCAGATGAAGGTCTGCCTTCTCATTTTTAATAAGCATTTACATGAAAACAGGAATTTTCCCCTGAGGAGCTTGTCTCCTGCTGCCTAACCCTAACTAAAATTTATAATCCTGTGTTTGTATCACCATAATTATCTCTGCTGTGATTAATTGCAAAAACACAAACGGGTTTGTAGCTGCAGGTGAGGAATATGCAGCAGAAATCAATGATCTTCAAAATTTTATCTAAAATACTGTTTCGCAGAAAGGGAGGGGAAAAAATTAACAGAGAGAAATGTGGAAAATGAGTCCTGAATCCAGGAGGGCTTATCTGGCTAACTTAGTCTGTGACTGATGGAAAAGATATTCCTACCTGTAGAAAATACGTAATTTGATTTTTAGGGGAACTCCCATGAGCAAACCCGTAGGATTTGGAATGTGGTGAGGGCGCTGACAAGGGAATATTAGCACAGAGTTTGATGATCAAATGGAAGGGTGATATTTCAGCTTGCTCAGTTGTTCTCTTGTTGCTCCAACTGTTTGAGGATGGTTTAGAAAAAAAAGAAATGGGATGGATATTTTGCATAATGGAACGATTAATTATCAATCAGCAGAATTACCAATCTGCTTAACAGAATTAATTAGGAAAGCATTAATTCTGATGTGACCCTCGTGAAGTTCAGAAAGGCCAAGTGCAATTGGGGATTTCCATTCAGAGCAATCCATTGGGTGGAGTTTTTGGCATAGTAAGTTCCCAAGAGAGCTGAGCTTGAAGAAAGGAGTGTGGTGCATTGTGAGCCCGAGGCTGTGCCCCGCAGGGGAGGGTGGGGGTCCTGCTGCAGTGCCCCTCTCCCTGCTCCTGTGACACACAGCCCCTTTGCTCTGCCCAGGTGAAGTGGTGCTCCTGGTGCCCATGCCAGCTGATGGCCCAGCGGGCTCCTGGCAGCGCTTACCCGATGGAAGAGCAGCCTCCCCCACCTCCTCCTTTACCCAGCAGGACATCAACGACGGCATCGTGTGGTACAGGCACTCTGGAGCTGAAGTAGAGAGCGACTCCTTCCAGTTCCAGGTATTCCTCATCGTGTTCCTGGAGGGCTCTGAGATTGCTCCTCTTGCTGCTGCCTGGATCTTGTGATTCCAGGCTTTAAAAACCACCCAAGTGTGTGTGTGAGTCACTACTGTGTTTGCACCCAGACTGATGTGTCTGTGGGTGCATGTCAGGTGCCTGTAGATGACCTGCAACTCATACCCTGCTTGTTTGGCTGCCCCATGTGCAGCTCACACAGGAGGTTTGACCCCTTGGTGCTGCCTGGCAAACACATCACTGTAATTTTTACACCAAGTGTTCCAAGTGCCTTTTTTAAAATGGGTTTGCAAGCCCCAGAGCCACACAACCCTCCTGCTTCCTCCTCTGAGCTAATAATTTAATTTTGGCTAGAGAGTCCTTCCTCTTGCAAACAGACAGAAAGGCAGAAACACTCCCCAGCAGGTGGAAAACTGAAATAAATCCCTCAGACCAGGTCCTTGCTGTTTGCTGGGAAGGTTTAAGAGCCTCCCCTAACGCTCAGCCTACTCGAACACTTGCACTCAGTGTTTGTTACATCTGGTTTACAAGGCAGAAGCAATTACTGTAGCACCGGAGAGGCAATTAAGGTAATTTCTGCAGTAATTAACATAAGTGATAATGAGGAATTTGTGAGCGCCAGTGTTGAACAAGCTAATCTTTAGCTTAATTGCTGCGTTCCTCTTACACACGATGCATTTTGCATGAGTTGGATGTTTGGGTTTGGTATCTCGTGGCAGGAGCAATAATTGCATGGAGAACTAAGAGAGGGAGCTGGGATTACTGGGATCATATCAGGACACCCTGGCACACCTCTCTGAGCCTTGAGCCCTGGGTTGGGGCACCTCAGAAAGGTGTTGTTTTCATCACTCACAGCAGATGGCTAAAATCGTGTCATTCATTTAGTCAGAACGTGTATTTTTGTGCATTTCCTTGGAATTAGGCTTCCTGAAGGGAGCTGCGTTTCTCCAGGTGTCTACCTCACCTCAGGATTGCTGGGAGCATTTGCAGGCTCATTTCTAGGGAGTGGTTCTGAATTTTTAGCAATTTAATAGCATTTGCTTTATATGTCTTCACTGCAGTTGTGACTCAGATACCCTTGCCTTCATTTTTATCAAAAATCTTTGGGGTATCAAAAATATTTATGGGTCTGTGAAACTCAGCCTGTCTTGGAAGCTGTTGGGATCCCAGGGAGCCACTGCCAAGGCTAAAAAAGACCAGTTATTTTCACCTTGTCAGCACAATCTCGTTTTGAGGGGGGTAGGAAGGTTCAAAACCCAACTGGTTTTGCTGTTCCTGGGATGAAAAGCTCCACTAAACTGCACAGGCAGCTGGAGTAAAGTCAGCAAAATCTGTGGCAGGGACTGGGGGAAGGAGGAATGGAAGGGTGTGTCTTTGCCTTCCCAGCCCAGGAGGAATGGAGAGGGAAAGTATGAAATGCAGCAGAAATGCAGGGATGTCTTGTCAGCTCTCTGTTCACACGATCTGTCCTTCCCCAGGTGTCCAGCTCTGCCAGCCCACAAAGCACCTTGGAAAGCCACGTGTTCAATGTTGCTGTTCTGCCCCAGGCACCCAGAGCACCTCAGCTTTCCCTGGGCTCCTCTTTGCACATGGCTGTAAGTGGTACAGCAGGCAGCTGGAGTAGGCATGGGGGGAAAAGACAGGGTGGAAGAGTAAATGGTGGGCAAGGGGGGAGAAAATACCCATGAAAAGTTGAAAACTTCGGTATTAAAAGTGATGGATGTCTAGACTGTGTTGGTGAAAAGGGTGACCTTGAAGTTTAAAGCTGGTTTTGTGGGCTCTCAGACTTTGGAGCAAGTCTTCTCCACATGTCCTCATCACATGGGTGAAGTCCAGCTTTCCCCTCTGCTCCTGCTCTCTCCTGCCTGCCATGCAGGGCCAGGCAAGGCCAAAGGATGTGGGAGAGGGATGAGTGAAAAGTCCATGGCACAACGGCCTTGTCAGGGTTTAAAATAATGGGGACCTTTCCCATGATAATCAAACATGCTCAGACAGCTACTTGGAGCAATGTATCTTTCTGCTCCTGACTTTCTGTTGTTGTCATTATTGACAGAATTAATGGGAGAGATGTCTGGCAGAGCCACGAGGTGCTTGATTTTATAGCTAATTACACACCACAACATTCAGTAGGGCCATAAAATACATTTTACCTCAGCACCTGCGAGTCCTACCTTTGGGAGAGACAAATAGGCCTTGGAGGCAGCTGGGAAGCAACCATACCCCTAAATCTCTCCATCATAAAATTGCCCTTCCTTGCCTTCCTGAGTTCTGTTCATTTGCCTTCAGACTCCTCCAGCATTAGACTTCCAATATGTGAAGTGCTCCCATCCCTCTAGTCTTGTCTTTGACTTGTCTTTGGTGCTTGAACTGGACATAACATAGCTACTGCTTTTTCTTCAAGTTACCTGTTCCCCCTGTATTGGTAAAAGGAGCCTGTAGTTTGTTCCTGTTCCTGAACCTTCCATGTTCCAAAGCAGAATAATTAATTGCTCATGTCCTTAATTTAGCTTGTTCTCTCCCTGTTTTGCTCAGGACTCTGAAATGAGCTGAATGCTTTTCATACCCAGCTGAGCTGCTTAATTCAGTGCCTTCTTGGAGCTGTTAATTCTGCAGGACTAAGGTTCATGAACCCATGCAAATTAACTGCTTTGGGGCACTTAAGTCTGTTCATGGAGCACCCTAATTCCTGTAACACCCTGCCTGCATTTGGCTTGTAATAATCCTGTTATGGAAGGATCAGAGCAATTTGAGACAGGCTTAAAACACAAGGAGAAGCTCTGCTTCCTCTATATTCAAGTGAAAAGGGCTGAGTCATTTTCAGGCTTACTTTTAAAAGAAAATCCGGTCCAGTCACATCAGACTATATCAGGAAACTACAGAGGCAATAAATTATATCGTCATCCGGGGACATTTGGATCAAACTAGATTTTCCTTTCTCTCTTTTTTTAGTTGCTGTAGGTCAGAAGACAAACCTGTCCACCTGTGAGTGTGGAGGTTGTGCACATGCAGGGGACAGGGTGTCAGGTTTAGGCTTAAGAACCGGGCCTTTACATTGAAAGACTGTCTTATACTTAACTTTAGCAAAGCAAGTTCTCTTTCAGTGCATTTTTGGGTGAACCTTCCCATGTCTGTGGCCTTGATGCTCATGGTCTGATGTGTTTATTGAGGTGCTGGAGGACCGTGTGACAGTGATTGAGCCCCATCACCTCTCCTTTGTAGACCCGGAGGTTCCCAGTGAGAAAATCCTGTTCAACGTGACTGTCCCTCTCCTTCCTGGCCAAGGCAAGTGAACCTGTTCAGAACGTGGCAGAAGACCATGTTTTGTGGGCACAGCCCATTCTTCCCTCGGGGTATCATTCCATGGAGGCACCTGTTAACCCACCCATCCTCCTTCCTTAGCTTCCAAACACCTTGTTCCTTAACCCCATTTGAAGCTGCGGGATCAAAGGGGTCCCCTCCTGCTGATGCTGGTCTCTCTGCCCCCATAGGTGTTGTGGAGCACAGAGACAGGCCTCTGTCCCCTGTCAGGTATTTCACCCAGGCAGATATCAACCATGGCAAGATTGCTTACCGCCCGCCCACCGCCGCCCCGCACCTCAGGGAGATCATCGCCTTCTCCTTTGCAGGTGAGCATCCCAGTGGTCCCTGAGGGGCCTTGCCAGGGAGCTGCACTGCTGCTCTTCCTCCCTGGGGAGGGGAAACTCCTGTCTGGCTGGCTGCGAGCATTTGCTTTCTCTCAAAGTCTCCAAGCCCACTGCAGTACGTCCTTTCCTGTCCTCACCACGGTGACTGTGCTTGTTTTTATCCCGTCAGGTCTCCCGGAGTCCGTGAGCTTCCGATTCACAGGTACGTGAACCACTTGCTCTCTCCTCTGCCCTTCTGTCCCTCTGCCCTTCCCTTTGTCTCTTACTCCCTGGCCTTTCTTCTGCTGGCAGGCACATCTGTAGGGGCTCAGTAGGAATTTCAGGAAAAACACTGTGCCTGGGGAATAGGAATTTGTCCGAGTCCCAGCAGTGTTTTATAGAAGCTGAGCTGCAGCTTAGTAGGGACATCTGATTCCAGTGGTTCCCTGGAATCTGTCCTAAACCCCTGATTCATTCCTGTGAATGTGAGCCAGGAGTTTTACACTCCGTGTTACAGCATGGAGACGTTTCTGCAATTAAATTGCCACAGATAAGCTGCTTGCTTGTTGAACACATCCTTCCCTTTCCACGTGCTTTGTGGCTTCCACCAGCAAGGAGAAGTCCATGTTGTGACTTGGGAGCGCCCCTCGTAGAGCTGTGGAAGACAGGATGTGAACACACAGAGGTTTAGAAGTTTTAGAAGAGCTGGGTTAGGGGCAAAGATAAGTGCTGTTGGCAGGTGTGACCTGTGTGTCCATAGGCAAAGGTGTGGCTTGGAAAGGTGGGAGAGAAGTCAGCGATGTTGGGTGGTGACTTTTTTACAGAAAGGTGAATTTCCCAGGTGGTGGTCCCCGAAAACCCACCCCTAAAACACTCAGGCATGGTTTCTGTCTGTGTGCAGTGTCTGGTGGAGAAGACACAACCCCAGAGATGGTGTTTGTCATTCACCTGCTCTCTGCAGAGCAGCAGCCTCCAGTGTTCCAGATCGCAGCTCCGTTCCTGGAGGTCAGCCAGGGGGGCAGAGCCGCCATCGGTGAGTGGGGAGCGAGGTGCTTTGGGATGAGCCACTTCCTGCTTGTGTCAGGAGGTTCCCTGGGGCTTTGGAGATACCCCCCTGCTCTGTGAACACGGGCATGTCTCTCCCCTGAGCCGAGGGTTTGCACAGGGGTCACTTGTGAGCCACGCTGGCAGTAAGTTCTCTGACCTGGGCATCATCAGAGGACTAATTATTTCCATGAAATCAGCAGCTCTTGTCCTTGGGCAGCTCCAGAACTATTTTACTTATCATATACTGACTGAATTACATGTTCTTTGACTCTGTTCACAAGAGCACATCCCAAAGCCTGAGGGATACTCCCAGTGTAGTGTCTGAGGAAGCTGAAGGCACGCTCTCTTTCCCTGGCACAGGGATCCAGTTGGCCGTGAGCGACACAGATACAGCTCCTGAGGGTCTTTTCTTTGAGCTGGTGAAGCCTCCCCATCATGGCATTGTGCTCAAGTACAGTGCAGGAGTGCAGGAGCTCATGAGAGCAGGTGAGTTGAGTAGGAGTTTGCCTCAGTGCAAGTGTGTGCCCCTCCACATGGCTGGTTTAGTTGTCCAGGAGTAGAGAGAAATGTCCCTGGCAGATATGGATGCATCCATAGGGAAGCCTTAGCTGGCTATGGGCTCAAAAAGCGGCTGGGAGGAAAGGAGGATCTGTGCCCCCTCCCTGACAATCTGGAGGAGTTGCTCTGTCTGTGGAATTGGGAAGTTTACAGCTTTTCCTCTGCCCTACCAGCTCCTTAATAAATGTCCTCATAACTCACAGCTAACTCTACAAGGATGGGATTAAATGCCACTTTAGTACTTGATTAAGTCTTTTGCTCAACTGGGGCCTTAGGTCATTCAGACTGGATTCCTGCTCTGCACAGACTCTTCCTGACTTGTGCTGTTTGCTTTTGGGCAGGGGACACCTTCACCTACGAGGACGTCACTCGGAACGCTCTGCAGTACGTGCACGACGGCTCCGCAGCAGCAGAGGACAGCATGGAAATCTCTGTCACCGACGGTGTCACCACGGTCACCACGGTGCTGAGGGTGGAAGTGTCCCTGCTGGATACTGATGGCCCACAGCTGGTCCCAGGCTGCTTGCTGGCCGTCACCGTGGCCAGTAGGGGCTCTGTGACTCTCTCTCGGCTGCACCTCGCTTACACCGTAAGTTCTCCTCTCTTCCTAAGCCCAGGGGATGCTGCCAGGCCTCCCTTCCCTCATCCCCCACTGCCCCTTCACCACACACCTCTCTGCTGTCAGCGTGGATTGTGCATAGAGGGCTCGAGGTTTCACTGCTGCCAGAAAGGGGATAACAGACTTTTTCATCCCACAGGGATTTAAGGCTATCCCCATTTGACTGTAACAGAGGGGAACTGCCACGAACATGAGAACGGACTTAATCCCAGATTTTTCTCCCAAACAGACTTGCTAATAAAGCAACATGGATTTGCTAAGTGTTAATCCCTTGAAAATTTCAGCCCCCTCACCCACCTCCCGAAATTGCCTGGTTCTTTTTCTGGGCAGATTTGGAGGGGGAAGGATTAAGCAACCCAGGATGCTGCACTGCTTGGCGGCTTGAGTTGGTCCCAGGGGTTGTGTGCTGTACAGGAGTTACCCTGCTGGCGACACTCCCAGGAAAGGTGCTTTACTCCTTGCAGATGGTTTGGCAGCCAGTGCATTAGCACTGAGATTTCAGTGCAGATATGAGGCTGGAGCAACCTCAGGTGGTGGCTGTCACAGAGATGACTGGGGATGTTTTTTCCAAGGGATCAGTCTGGATAAAAGCCTGAGGTCTGTCTTGTTCTCCTCTTAAAAAGGAAGGCTGACAAGGGAGCTGTTCAGGTTTAATCTCAGTAAGAGGACAGTTAGGGAAAAGAGGACTTGATTCCTGAGCCATATGCTGAGGATGTGGTGATTTCTGCTTGGGTCTCATTCTTCAGCCAACCAACAAAGCTCTTGTAAGAAAGATGACATCTGAGCTGTGGTATCATAGCAGTGGTTGTACTTAATGCAGTTGAAAAGAGCCAAAATCAGCTATTGGTTTAGCGTGAAGTAATTTGAAAATGAAAATACCAGGTTTATGCGTGGGAGACTGTGTTGGTGTGATACAAAGGAACAAAGAAAACCTTTGGGCTGAGGGAAAGTGAAAATCCATTTTGTGGTAGATTCTGAAAATGTCAGCCCATTCGACTCTCCTCTCATCAATAGAGCTTCATTTAATATTCATCATCTGTGGATCTGGCCCATCTAGGCAGACCCAGTTCCCTATAAAACACTTACTCCTCCTTCCCTTTTTAGTGGAGGAAAACAGTGGCTAATTTTGTCCTGTTTTGACTGGGTTTGTTTTGTCTTGTTTAGGACAACAACTCTCCTGACTCAGAGATATGGATCCAGTTGATATCTCTGCCTGCATATGGAACCCTCTTACGGATGTCAGGCTCCCGGGATGAAGAGCTTTCCAAGGTTTATAATTTCACCATGGAAGACATCAACAGCCAGAGGATCAGGTAGCAAAGACTGATATTCTCCTTCAAGACATGCCAGTTAAAAGCTCAGGGGGCTTTCCCCAGGGATCTCTGGACTGTGTTTTGTTAGTGACATGTTTCAGACGTTTTTTCCTTTCTTGGCTCTTGTATCCTCTGGGATTATGGATAAGAGCATTTCCTGTGTGCAGAATTAGGTATTTCTGCATGTCTGAAATGCCAGTAGTTGGTGTAGCTTCAAATTATGGGGATTTTTTCTGTGTCTGTGATGTCATGGTGACACTTCAGGTAGGCAACACCTAAACCAGTGATTTAAAAGAATCAGGGAATGAACATGAGGGAGGGTTGGGAACTGAGATACCACCTCTCTTTGAAGAGGTGTTTGCTCCCCTCTGACTGCAGGGACGGGGAGATTTTCCTGACTGTCAGTGGGACTCCCTGACCCAGGCTGTGTTTGGCTCCCCAGCTACTCCACCACGTTTGAGACCAGCAATCAGCCCGTTACAGACATCTTCCACTTTGCTGTCCTTGATGGCGACAGCAACCGGCTGGACAGGCAGATGTTCACCATCACCATCACGCCTGCCCACACCCTGCCAGCACTCATTGCTTTTGCTGACCACATCACTGTAAGTGGCTGCCCAGGACACTGGGAACAGTGAGGAAAATGGCTTAAAAGTGAGCAGCTGGACAGTGTTCCTGGACTGAGAGGAAACCCCTGAGAAAACAGGGTGTTGCATGTGCCATGCTGTGGGTGCAAAGGGTTAACAAATCACTTGGAGGCCAGAGGAGGCTGGCAGTCCACCTGCATCCCTGAACCTCCTCTGCTTATGCCTAGTCAGGAGCTGGCTCTCCCTAGGGTGTCCTGCTGACATCAGTGGAACAAGTCTGACTTATCCCCGTCCAATATTTCATCCCTTATTTCACCAGCTTGTGTGTAAAGTCTGAAAACACCTGCTGCTTTGGACTGACACACAGCATTTCACACTCCTTATCAAAGCCTTCTGAAGCCGCCCCCCTCCTTTCCAACTTTGCATTCTCCCTCCCTTGCCTTCAAAAGGCTCTCCTCAGCCAGAAATGCAGGTCTTGCCTCCCAAGAGGTCAGAGTGACTCTGCCAATTCCCTTTCTGCCCTGATAAAGCCCTCACAGGCTCCTCTTGAGGGCCAGGCAGGCTTTGTTCTTATCCCATCTCACCTCCCAGCTGATTTCCTGCCTAACAGAGCTAGGGGAGGATGGGACGGCGCTCCAGAACCTGGACAAGCCTCTTCCATGAGGCAGCTTTGTTCAGTGAGGATTTGTGTTGTCTGCTCTTGCTCCCCAGGTGGATGAGGGGGGCAGGATCCCACTGCTGGCTCATCACCACTTGACTGCTGATTACGATACCGCTGCCAGGGAAGACCTGAGGGTCACGGTTGTCACTCTGCCTATGTATGGCTACATCCAAAACACCAAGACAGGTAAACTGCCTGGATCTCTCCTTTCCTCTCCCTCCTGACTGCTTTGTGGTCCTGACAGGATCATATCTATCATATCCCCTGGATGGGATCACTTGTGCTACACCTGGAAGTGCAGCTTCACCAATGCCCACTCTAATGCAGCAGAGTTTGCTTTCCTCAAAGATGTGGAAATCCATGCTGTAGGAAGTGCCATCCACCCTTCTGCAACCTTCACAACGTGCCATTCTTCTCCTAATCCTGCTGCTTTTATGTTTAGTTAATCAGTGACTTGAACACCCTTTCACTCGTGCTGTTCTGGTTTGCAGGTGAGAGTTTTGGCCCGCAGGGTGAGTCTGCTGGGACCACAGATGCATCCTTTTCCCTTCAAGATGTTCTGGAGAACAGCATTTACTACTTCCAGAGCGTCCATGAAAGCATTGAGCCCACAAGTGATGTTTTCAGCTTCTATGTGAGCGATGGCTTCAGCCAGTCTGAGGTGCAGAGCATCAACATCACGATCCAGGTATGCCCGGGCTCACAGCCCTCTCCTTTCACACACACTCTTTTCAGGTGCCAGCTCTGCTCTTGCCTTTGTAATATGCTGGAAGGAGACTAAAGGGAGTTTCCTTCTGCTGTTGCAGGCATATAATTTGCCTGTGATGCCCGAGGAAACTTGTGCATTGCAGCCTCTTCCCCAGGGCTTATTACTTACTCTGATGTCTCCTCCCTCTTGGAAGCAGCCATGATGCTGGCTAGATCTGGAGAGCGTGGTGCTGCCAGCACCAGTACTGTCATTTGGGAGCTTGTATTCCATTCAGGGGGGTCTTTTCCCCATGTTCCTTTCCCTTTCCTGACCGTGTGCCCTTGTGCAGAGGCAGAACGATGAGCCCCCGAAGATGGTGCTGGAGCCTGTGCGAGTGCAGGGGGGCTCTGGGGTGGTGGTGACCAACGCCTCCCTCAGCCTGCAGGACTTGGACACCCACAGCAGTGAGCTGCTCATCGTGGTGAGCAAAAGTCCTGAGCACGGTGAGTCCTGGCAGGCTGAGGGGGTGAGGGAGGAGGAGTCTTTCTGCGTCAGTGTCTGTGTCTTCATACCCGTGTGTGTGTAACAGCTCCCAGGGTGGGAGAGGAGCCTGGCATGTTGGATAAAGCACGTTTGGACCAGCAGCTTCAGAACAGCCCTATTCTTTAGAGTCGAGCCTTGCTCTTTGTGGGAGTGGAGAGAGGGGGGATGCATTCATTTCCCTGGCAAGTCCCCTGTTGTGTTCCCCCTTTTCCTGCAGTTGCCAGGTAGCATCTCCCTGCGGTGACAAAGCCAGGCAGGATAAGGCTGGTGTCCCCAGCAGGCTGTCTTGTTCCCATCGCTTTGCTCCATGTGTTGTTTGCCAGGTCAGCTCCGCAGGAGACAGAGCACGGCAGAGCCCCCAGAGCGTGGGCATGTGCTGTCCAAGGGCTCATCCTTCACCTACCAGGACATCCTGGATGAGCTGATCGTGTATACTCGGGGTGGTGCAGCAGCACAGACGGATGAGTTTGGCTTCTCCATCACGGATGGGCTCTACACACAGGCAGGGAGGCTGGAGTTCTCCATGGAGCTGCCCAAGAAGCAGCCACCCACATTAGCTGTCAACAGGGACCTGCAGCTCCCAGCTGGTAGGAGCAGAATGGCATTGCTTGGTGGGGCTGGATGGTCACCAGTCACTCTGTTGAAGCTGATTGTGGACTTCTCTCCCTGGTCCAGGCTCTGCAGCTCCTCTCACAGCTCAGCACTTGAAAGCAGCAGCAGGTTATTCAGCAGACTCGACACTTAGATTTGTCCTGAGGAGGGATCCCAGCAGGGGCCACCTGCAGCTGACCAAAACTGATAGCCCAGTCCAGGTCTCTGCCAAAGGACCTGTCAAAAGCTTCACCCAGGCTGATATAAACAAAGGTGAGAGTGCTGGATTTTGGATAATCAGTGCAAGTATATGTGGCTGGTTTGGGTAGCCCTGCAAGGAGCAGAGAGCTGGACCTTTATGGATCCCTTTCAGCTTGAGATAACCCGTGATTCTGTGATCCTTATGAGAGGGGGAGGATGGCCTGAAGCAGGGAAGGGAGAGGGAAAAAAGTATGTTAAGATTGTTATATCAGAGCAGAGAAATGTATCAATAAGCAAATGTTAAAAAGTCTCTCTCAGCAGAAGAAAAAGAATAAAGAGAGAAAGTAATGAACCCCAAATCCAGTAGCTCTGTCAAGCCCCAAGTCCCTCAGCTTCCAAGTGACAAATAAAGCACCTCTTTTCTCCTGTCCCTCTCTCCAGGGCAAGTGGTTTACAGCCACAAGAGAGGGGATCCCGGTGGGAACTTCCCTTTCACCTTTGATGTGATCGATGCAGATGGCAACAAACTGACGGACCAGGTTTTTCACATCCGTGTATCGGGTAAAAGAGAGTGCTGGAGTTGTGTTTGCTTTGCTGCAGAGCCCAGGCCTTCACAGGTTCCCACCCCACATGTATTGCAAGTGAAGGTGTAGCTCTTGAGGTGGAGTTTTGGTGCACTGTCAGTTCAAAGGTGAATTGAGAGTGAAGAGGTGAAATGAGAGGGGTGGGGACAGTTTGTGGGTGTAAGGATTAGTTCTTTGGCTTCTGACAAACTCACTGAAAAAGTAAAAAAAAATCCCCTTAATACCTCCATGGAGTTTAAATTGTCTTTAAGACATTCTAATGTTTCCATCCCCTCAATGCCAAACCCCAAATTTCCTGTTTTGGAATTACCAAAACATTTGTGTGTGTGTTGTCTTTTGCTTGAGCACAAGTACCTGATGTGAATAACCCCAAGGGAAGAAGGGTGACAGTCTCCTAACTCAGCTGTGTACTTAACCCTTCCAGAGGACAGATTTCCCCCCTCCATCATCACGAACAAAGGGCTGGTGTTGGACGAGAACTCGGCGAAGGCCATCACGACTCTCCAGCTCTCGGCCACTGACCAGGACAGTGAGCCCACCCAGCTCCAGTACAAGGTCACCCGGCAGCCACAGCTGGGACACCTGGAGCACGTGGCCTCCCCAGGTGAGCAGGGAAGTGTTGGTTCCACTCCCTTGGGTCCTTGGAGCAGCAAGGCTTTGCACCCCTAAAGATTCACTCCAGAGAAAATGGGCTTGGAGGCTGCAGCACAGAATTCTGTTTCCTGTTGGGAATCAAATGGTCGTTAGGCCAGAGAGCTGGAGAAGAAGGTGAGTGAAGGCAAGGCAGCCTGAGAATCACAGGTGAGCATTTATTCAGCCTCTGGGCCAATTTATGGCCTTATTGCTGCTTCTGCATGACAGGAAAACCTTCAGCCTTTGCAGTGAATAGCACAGTGCCCCAGAGAATCTCTCCCTTAATGTCCATGGAAACAGAGCCCACAGTGGGGAACAGACAACTCGCTTTCTGTCCCCCTCTTGGCCGGTATGTGCCTTGATCCCTAAAAACCAGCCTCTTTCCCTAGCTATGCCTCGGAGGGAGGAAGGGAACTATCCACTGAGTTAGTTTAAAAGGAAACTACATTGGGCTGTGATGGTGGATATGCTGGATAATGAGTTCTGGTCCTTCAGGAAAGGGGGTTGGTCAGTCCCGTGGAACTCCTGCAAATGTGATCTGGATTGTAGAGTTGCCTTCCGTGCCTGCTGACAGTGGGAGTGTGCTGCCCCTCTCTGATGAATTCATCTAAATCTCTGCTGTCATACAGTATGCTCTTCTGATTTAATTATACTCATCTAAGATAATATTTCTTCTTAGCATTAGGTTTCTCATTAACACGAGATTAAAGTGGAAATATCTGCTGTGTGTGTTGCCAAGATGCAGACAGTCCCTGTGCAGCTAAGATTTAGTGTGTGCTTTGCCTCATCCTCTCATGTTGAAAGGGCAGGAATAATGAATGAAAGTTATAATAAGCAAACCCCCTGCTGTGAGTAAATTAAAAACTTGCAATGTTTTTGTCTGAATTGCAAACTAAACAGTGAATCTTGTACTTTGGAGACCTGGGTTAAGGATTTTATTCCTTCTGTTATTTAAAATGCGATGATTCTGATTTCTGTGCTTTTTCCTCTCTGTGATGGACTAAGAAAGACAGGGAGTCACAGACTGGAAAGGAATTGTTCTCATGATTTAAATGACCTACACCTCAGGAGAGAGTACTGGAGTGTTCAAAAGAGGCCCCAAACCTTTAAAGCTAATGAGCTCAGGAAATCTTGGCTGATCATTCCCTTTTGGCTTATTTATACCAGGTCCTGGTGTCTTTTGTAGTGTGGCCAATACTTGTCAGTAGCCATTTCAGGTGATATATTGGTGGCAAACTTTTTGCCAGGGTGTTTGTTGTTAACAGCAGTAAAACTGTCAAATGCAGCAGCGAGAGTTAAAAAGCTCAAGTGCTTTTTAAAATGCTTGTCAGGTCCCTTTCTGTGGCTGTGTCACACCTAATGACCTGTAAAGATGTCACTATCAATCACTGTTGAAAATAGTCTGTTCTAAATGCAAGGGCTACAGGGAAGGGCAGAGAGAGCAGAGACTTGGAAGGCATTTTGGAACACTGCTGGGAGGTCAGGAGACCTTTAGCTCCTACCCAGTGATGCCATGGTTGGGTTAGTCCTGCCCAGCAGAGACAAACCAAGTGTTTCATGACCCATTTTCCTCCCAGGTTCTCTTCCCCTCAGCCCCCAGAGCCCATCCCCAACAGAGTGTCCTGACAGTGTGAGGTGCCTTCATAAGACTGTAAGTCTGGGAAGAAGCCTGGACTTAATTTTGCAGCAGGATTTTTTAGGAGGCTCTGTGCCAGCTAAACCTCTGGCTCAGCTGAGGTTTATGGGTTATGTCCATCTTCCCGTAGTTTTTTCCTGTCTGGTTCTTTCTCTCACACATTTTTCCCCCTTTTTCTTTTCCTAGGGACGAGAATTAACTCCTTCTGCCAGGCAGACTTGGCCTCTCGCAGCATCCAGTATGTCCACACCAGTGACATGGAAAAGCACGTGGATGCCTTCACCTTTTCTGTGTCTGATGGGATGAACGAGGTGAGTCCCAGCATGGCTTTTCCCCGAGTCAGAGCTTGTCGTGGGCAGAGGTGGCTGCTCCTGCTTCTCCTGCTGTGAGAATCCCTACATCCCACAGGCAGAAGAGCCAGTCCTGTGCAGGGAACAGGACACCTGCCCCAAGAGACTGGTTTACCAAGATCTGAGTGTCTGGTTTTCCCCTGCTTGCCAGTTGCTCCTGGAGCTCAGCTTTGATCCAGTGCTCTGACGGCGTAGTGACGACAGTCAGACCCTGGGGAAATGTGTCCTTCCTACTTTCTGAAGGAGGAAAATCATAGCTGCACAGAGAGGGAGGGGGGGCAAAGCAGAATGAGAGAGGGGAGGGAAAGTGGATGCCCATAAATGCCACAGAAAGAGGGAGAATTAATTAGTGGGGAGGGGTGGAAAAGGTCGTGTTCACATGATCTGGGCTCAGAAGCTCAGATTTAGTCACCAGACAAGGCTGAAAAGAAGTGACCCACACTGAGGATCACTGTGGTCTTGCAATGGGGTTGCACTCTTGAAAGGCTGAATTCATCACAGGAGGCTTTTCCTTCTGTTCCAGGTGAGCCAGACATTTGACATCACCATAAACCCCGTGGATGACTCCTTGCCCATAGTGCAAAGCCTCGGGATGACAGTTCAGGAAGGGGTGAGGAAAACCATCACCGAGTTTGAGCTTAAAGCAACAGATGCTGACACAGAGGTAAGGCAGCACTCCCCCTTGCCTCTTCCCTCCCTCTTCTGCTGTACCTCTGGGCTGTCAGCAAAATGGGCTTCTTCTTAAAGGCTTAGACCTGGTCTTGGTGCTGAGTTTATGCCTAGCATGGTTGGAAGTGACATTCCCTCTTCCACCTCCTGGGTGTGGCTGGAGGATTGGCTCTAACTCACTGCCACTTCCCTGCAGCAAGAGAGCTCCTGGCTGCCCGTTACTGCCCTGAGCCAAAATGCTGCCCCACGGGTTTTTGCTGCCTCCTCCCTGGTGGGAAGTGTCAGGGGACACATTGCCTGGAATGGCTGCAGGATGGGGAGGCTGCTCCTGTGCTCACAGAGCTGTCAGGGGGCTGGGAGCTGTCTCACAGCAGCAGTTTGGTGTGATGTTCTCTAGAGAGCCACCTTGGGAGAGGGATGGGGGGAACGAGTTCCACGTGTGGGGCTGCGTTAGCCCTGGTTGGAAACACCGTGCTGGGGGATCTCTCTGGGCAGAGGGTCCCTCTGCAGGCCGTGCCCTGAGCTTTGCCCTTCTGTGCAGGTGGAGTCAGTCACATTCACAGTGGTGCAGCCGCCCCGGCACGGCCTGCTCGAGCGCAGCAGCAGCACCGGGCAGCGCCAGCACCGCGCCACCACCTTCACCATGGGTGACATCTACCAGAACCGCCTCAGCTACAGCCACGACGGCAGCAACTCCCTCAGGGACAGCTTCACCTTCACCGTGTCCGACGGCACCAACCCCTTCTTCCTCGTGGAGGACGGTGGGAAGAAGGTGAGAGGGCAGGAGGAGGGCTGTGAGGGACACCTCGATCCCGGCCGAGCTGGTGGGGGATCCCCTGGATGGTGGGTGAGGCTCTGACTCCCAAAGTAGCATCCGTCTCTCTGAACTCCTGCCAGGTCGTGACAGCAGCACCGCAGCTCTTCCAAGTGGCCATTCTCCCCGTGGATGATGGGACACCCAGGGTGGTCACCAACCTGGGTTTGCAGTGGCTGGAGCACATGGATGGCGAGGTAACCGCCTGCCTGGGCTCTGCTTGGGTTGTTTCTCAGGCTGTTCCAGGGGAAGGAGCTTCGGAGAAAAGCATCCTGATCCTTCAGCATTTTTATTTTTGTGACAGAGAAATTCCCTCTACCCCAGGGTGTGTTTTCAGCTTTGCTGATGGTGGAGAAGTCTTGGTGGTGTTCTGCAGCAGCCATGGCAGCAATACATGGCTTTCCAAGGATATTGTGTAGGGATTTCTTGCTGTGAAATGCCTTTATTCTACTGAAGTCCAAACAAAACCCCCTCTCTCCTCTTGTTTTTGAGGACCCAGCATTAACTGCAAAGAAACCCTTTGGTTCTTCCTAAGAGAAAAGATTGGAAGACACCATAGTAAGAAATTGTGTTAAGAAGTGGCAATCTCAGCTCAAATTCCTGACTTAAGGAAAAGCACTCCTGCAACCTTGGGCAGTTCAATTCTCTTTCTCTCTCCTGCTGTTAAAGGCATTTTCTTTTTGAAGGGAAAGCAAAATGTGGTGGAGCTGAGTCAGATCCGTGTGAGGGCATTTGACAGAGGCCCTAGTGCAGCCTCCCCAGAGCAGCATGAACTGTCCTGAGCAAGTGCTTCACCCTGAGGCTGTTTGCAGATGTTTTTTGCAAAGCCAGGCCTCACCTGAGCATCAGCACAGCTCCTGGAGCAGAGGTTTGTGGGTGAAACCAAAAGATTGGCCCTGACTTTTAGCCTCTTCAGATAGAGCTGGGCAGCTGCTTCTGAATTTGCTTTCCTTTGAGCCACATTGGGCGTTTTAATTAAACAAACCCCACGTGAGGCAAAATTTGAATCCCTCCTGCACTGCCAAAACACCTTGCATAGTGTCTGTCTGTTCCAGGCTGCTTCGTGCCTTCACAGCCCTAGATTTTCCCTAGTAGGGAGCTGTTTGACAGAGGGATGGTTGGGCTTTTTGTGTGAACAGTCAATCAGACTTGCGCTGCCGGAGCTCCAGAATTTCACTCCATTGGTTTGGCTTCAATCCAGGCAGCCAACCTCATCACTAAGAAGGAATTACTGACGACAGATCCCGACACAGATGACAAACAGCTGATCTACGAGATAACAACTGGTCCCAGAAATGGTCGTGTGGAGAACAAGCTGAAACCAGGGACAGCTGTGACCACCTTTACACAGGGTATGGAGTTGGGCTGTGTCCTGCTGCTTTCATCCTTCAATTTCTTAAAATCAGTTAAAAAAAAGGTGGGAGGGGAGAAGGAAAGGGGCAAATCTCCAGAGCGTGCAGAAAATAAGCCTTGGACTTTGCTCTCAGTTTCAGAAGTCCTATAATTTCTTAATAGATGCCAACCTGTGTCCTGTAGCACACCCAGGTTCTCCAGGCTAGAGATTTGACTTGTGACAGTAAAGAGGAGTTGTAGATCATGACAAGGGCTGGTAGATGTGTATGCAAAGATCACCCTTGCAGCGCTGAGGGGCCCTCCATCAGGAAGGGGAAGTGAGGAGAAGTGTGGAGGCCCCAATCCCTGCAGTGCCTGTAAAACCGACATTGGATTTCTTTGTTGGCTCACTGGCTGTCTCCTCCTGGCAGAGGATGTGAACCAGGGCCTCATTCGCTACGTGATGCACGAGGAGAAGGCTCGGGAGACCACAGACAGCTTTCAGTTCCTAGTGAAGGACAGCAAACCCAACGTGGTCAGTGGCAACGTCTTCCACATCCAGTGGTCTCTCCTCAGCTTTACACACACCAGGTAAGCGTGGTTGGGCCCTACAGCACAAGAATGAAATTCTCTCCTAGAGAGAGGGGCCTGCCAGGCTAAACCGTGGAGCAGCTGCCCTGTGCCCAACTCCCTGGCTATTGGTGTCCCTTAGATTTCCATGGAGGCCACACTCCCCCTGAGCCCCTGGTGCTCGGCATCACACAAACACAGAGGGGTTGCTCCCCAGCCTGTTAGTTGTATGTGCTTGATCCCTTTCCAGCTACAAGGTGAGGGAGAGCTCTGGCTCTGTGAGTGTCACCGTGAGGCGGGTCGGGAACCTCAACCAGTACGCCATTGTCCTGTGCCACACGGAGCAGGGGACGGCCACTGCCAGCTCCGGATCACAGCCGGGACAGCAGGACTACGTGGAGTACGCGGGGCAGGTAGGCTGGGGGCACCAGGAGAGGGACAGCCTGGCCACACCTGCCCTCAGGCCTGGAGGAAGGAACTGATGAGAAGTGATGGAAACACCAAGGGAGTTCCAGACCCCAGTCGGAGGAGAGCAGCCGGCTTCCTGCCTTCCAGGTGCAGTTCGAGGAGCGGGAGGACACCAAGGGCTGCACCATCGTCATCAACGACGATGGTGTCTTTGAGGGCACGGAGAGCTTTTCCGTGGAGCTCAGCATGCCTGCCTATGCTCTGCTGGGGAATGTCACCCGGGCCACTGTCACCATCACCGACCCTGAGGACGAGCCCACGCTGCAATTCGACAGGAGGACCTTCCACGTCAGCGAGAGCGCTGGGTTCCTCTCGGCTCCTGTGGAAAGGAAAGGTGGGTCAAGCCAGGAAGGAGCCCCACGGGAGGGACAGTGGCAGAGGGGCAGAAGTCTCCACCAAGGAGAGTAAAAGTATTTCCATAGAATTATGGGCCTTTCTCTGTTGCTTCCCAGGGGATACCAGCAGCACTGTGTCTGCCATCTGCTACACCGTCCCCAAATCCGCCACGGGGAGCAGCCTTTATATGCTGGAATCCGGCTCCGACTTCAAGTCCCGGGGGATGGCGGAGGAGAACCGGATCGTTTTCGGGCCGGGTGTCGCCCTGGCGAGCTGTGATGTCATGCTGATCGATGACAGTGAGTACGAGGAGCAAGAGGAGTTCGAGATCGTTCTGGCCGACGCCTCGGACAACGCCCGCGTGGGCAGCCGGGCTTCAGCCAACGTCGTCATCGCTGGTCCCAACGATGCCTCCACTGTGTTCCTGGGAAACGCCACCTTCACCGTCAGCGAGGCTGCAGGTGAGGAGCAGGGGCAGCTCCCGCAGGAGCAGAACTGTCTGAGGTGTGCAGAGGGGTTCTGTGATCCCTCTGCCCCCCTGGGGGAGGTGGGGGGCAGGAGCAGTGGTGACGGGACAAGGGTTGCTGAAGGGAAAGGAGTGGGGTTGTGGTGTGTACCTGGCTGCTTTCTCACCTTGTTCTCTCTCCTGTGCAACTGGGGATGCAGGGAACATTGAGATTCCAGTCCTGCGCCAGGGACCTGATCTCTCAACCCCCACCTCGGTGTGGTGTGCCACTCGGACATCAGATCCTCCATCTGCCAGCCCAGGGGTCGATTATGTCCCCAGCTCCAGGAAAATAGAGTTCAGGCCAGGCAAGACTGAAGAGGTAAGGAGCCACTTGGACTCCTGATGAGTCTGCTCACTCTGGTGACACTTCTCCAGTGTTTCTGTGCTTATCTGCCATGGTATGCCTGACATAAAGGCTTTACATTAGACCCCCGAGTTCTGGGAAGGATGAACTCTCTGCGCCTCTAAGAGCAGGACTTCTGCCTTCCCCCCAGTTCTGCCCCCTGACAATCCTGGACGACGCGCAGTACCCGGTGATAGAAGGGCTGGAGACCTTTGTTGTTTACCTCAGCTCACCCCACGGAGCCGAGCTGGCAAAGCCGTTCCAAGCCATCGTGGCCATCAATGACATCCTCCAAGATGGTAGGTGACCCCTGGCAGCTCCCAGTCCCAGCCTCTTGGCTCTCTGTGGAGCTTCAGCACTGCTTGGCTCTTTTTATGACCCCGTGCAGTGCCCAGCATGCAGTTCCTCAAGGACACCTACACGGTGAAGGAGAAGGAGGGTGCTCTGCACATCCCCATATTCCGCACCGGGGACCTGAGCTACGAGTCCTCTGTCAGGTGCTACACCCGGAGCCAGACAGCACAGGTCATGGAGGACTTCATGGAGAGGAGGAACGCAGAGGAGGCTCGCATCACTTTCTTGAAAGGGGAGAAGGTGAGCTGAACCTGGAGCCATGAAAAAACATGGCTTGGAGAGGCTCAGATCTCCTCCCTGACCCTGTGTTGTCAGAAGGAGCTGACAGAGGCTGTCCAAACTGGTTTCATACCTGACACAGGTTCTTGTCCGGGCAGCATGACCTGACTATGAAGGAGTTATTGTTTAATGATTAAAGTGGTTAAATCATGAAATGCAAATCCTGTGTGTCAGGAGGACTCGGGATTGTTGTGGCAAAGAGCTGTGGGTTTGTGGGAAGAGAGGCCTTTGCTGCTCTGTCTCATCATGTGGCAGTGTGGTTTGTCCACACTGAAGCAGCAGCCCTAAAAATAAAAGTGTTTCTTCCAGGACGGACAGCACTCAATGAAACCCTGGATAGGGAAGTATAGCCTGGCCCTTCGTGGCTGCATCAGATTTATCAGTATTTGCTGTTTTCTCCTCTTTACTTGGCTTTAGGTGAAGAACTGCAGTGTTTTCATCAGTGATGACTCTGCCTTTGAACCAGAAGAGCAATTCCAGGTCTATCTTGGTAGCCCGCTTGGGAACCATTGGAGTGGAGCTAGGATTGGGAAGATGGACATGACAACCATAACTGTCACCAATGATGAGGATGGTAAGTGAGGATGCTCAGCAAGGATGTTGTTGTGGTTCTGAGGGAGTCAGCACAGTCCCAGCAGCAATTTTGGGTTCAGCTTAATATACAGAGGTGCCTTCAGTGCCAGTCACAGCTCTGTGTGCAGGTCACTGGTGTGCACTGGGCTGGGCTGAAGGGAGGGGTCAATAGCAGTCCTTGAACCCCCTGTTTGTCCTGTTTCCCATTCCCCTGCAGTTCCATGGGGAGTTGCAGTGCTTCCCCTCCACAGCATCATAACCTGAAGAGATCTGTGTGACCACCACGGATCTGAGGGCCTGTGGTTCAGGGTGGGGCAGGGATGGGAGAATCATTAGACCAATACCCTTGCTGGATTTTACCCTCATTCACACCCAACCCATTGTGGCCCCTGCTTTGAGGAGCCCCTTGCTCTGAAGGTGTGTAGATGAGTCTAAAAGGAGCTGAGCTTCTCTCACCGCAGGTGCTGAGTGTCCCCCACCTGGAGTCAGCCAGGTGTGCAAACCTGGGGCTTTCTCTTCACTGCTCTTCCTTCAGCCCCCACCATCGAGTTCGAGGAAGCCGCGTACCAGGTGCGGGAGCCGCCGGGCCCGGAGGGGGTTGCTGTGCTGAACATCAGGGTGGTGCGCAGGGGGGACCAGAACAGGACCTCCAAGGTGCGCTGCAGCACCCGGGACGGCTCGGCCCAGGCCGGCGTGGATTACTATCCCAAGAGTCGGATGCTCAAGTTCAGCCCAGGTAAAGGGTCCTTGGAGGGAGGGTTAGAGGTGAGGGGGTGACCAGGGGCAGCTTGTGCACATCAGAACAAAAGCCACTTGCTGCATGAGGTTTACAACACGTCGGTCAAACTGCTCCCGGTGACTGGAGGAAGGCAGGATGTACCCTTGGATTTTGGGGGTTAGATTTGATTTGGGGTTTGCTCTTGGGCTCAGCACAGTCTTTGTGGGAAGAATGGCCTGTCCAGCTCTTCAGTGTGTTACAGGTGGGGTGCAAGATTTTTCCCCTTTCCTCACATTAGATGTGCCCTTTTCTGCCTCCTCTTCTGGCTGCTGTAATTTTGTTATAACAAAAGAAGCTGGTGTGTTAAACAAAGGGTGATCAGAGCAGAGGAGGAAGCACTGGCACCTGGCAGGCAAGAGTCATCCTCAGAGGTTGTAAGACTCAAGAGAGAGTTGTCAGGATCCAGTGGAACAGCTCAGACCATGTTGCTGGACCAAGAAGCCTTCACCAAACAGCTCTGCACCCTGGTGTGAGAGAGAGCAGGGTGGGAATGTGCTTTGCATCCTAGATTTTCAGTCCAGACAGCTGCAAGACAGCCATTATTAATCCTCAGATGGCATCTGCTAGTAAATCTATCACTGGATCAATTGGATCAGTTGTCATAGCTGGAGTTTTATGTCTAGAGCAGACTCATGTGGGGCCAGGGCTAAATTACTAGCAGCAATGAGTGGCAATAAAATTTATAATGTGTATTTTATCATGAATGTCTCCATGGTCACAGCCTGGAGCAGCAGCTGTGCAGGGTTTTCACAAGACCTTCAGAGCAAGTCTGTGATGATGAATCGAGTTCTCTCTGTTTTTCTGGCATTGCCTCGCCCAGGTGTGACCCACATCGTGTTTAAGGTGGAGATCATGTCCAATGACGACCGGGAATGGCACGAGTCCTTTTCCCTGGTGCTGGGCCCAGATGATCCAGTGGAAGCAGTTCTGGGAGACACCAGCACTGCAACAGTGACTATTCTGGATCAGGAGGCAGCGGGGAGCCTGATTCTCCCAGCACCTCCCGTGGTGAGTCTCTCCTTGCAGCCGATGTGATTTAGTGCCCTTCAAATACAGACTGAAACAAAATAAAACTGAGATCTGCAGTGACTGGGTTGGGGGAAGGATGGCTTTTTCCACCCCTCCCCTCAGCCCCTGGTGAGTGCTGCATCCAGTCTTGCACCCCTGCAGGTCGTCACCCTGGCTGACTACGACCGGGTGGAAGAAGTGACCAGGGACGGTGCTAAGAAAGCCCCCTCCCCGGGCTACCCCCTGATCTGCGTCACGCCCTGTGACCCTCACTTCCCCAGGCACGCCGTCATGAGGGAGCGCTGCAGCGAGGCTGGCATCAACCAGTCCTCAATACACTTCAGCTGGGAGGTGGCAGCTCCCACGGATGGCAACGGGGCCCGGTCACCTTTCGAGACCATCACTGACAACACCCCCTTCACGAGCGTCAACCACAAGGTACCAGCACGGTGGAGCTGCAGGAGCACAGAGCTTAAACACTAAACATTTCCTGGGACTTGGGACTTGGCGTGGTGCTTCCTTGGGGATTTTTTTTATTTTTTTGGGGGGATTTTTTTGTTTTTAGCACTTTTCTTCCCTGAGCCTGCTGAAAGCACCACTTGTTTCTCCCTCCTCGTTCCCCCAGGTGCTGGACAGCATTTACTTCAGCCGGCGGTTCCATGTGCGCTGTGTGGCCAAGGCTGTGGACAAGGCTGGCCACGCGGGGACTCCCCTGAGGAGCAACGTGGTGACCATAGGCACAGACAGTGCCATTTGTCACACGCCTGTGGTTGCAGGGACAGCCAGAGGGTTCCAGGCGCAGTCCTTCATTGCCACGCTCAAGTACCTGGATGTCAAGCACAAGGAGCATCCCAACAGGTACGAGCCTGGAGAAGTGGGGAGTGCAGCCCTCCACCAGGGTTACAGGGATACCTGGGGTTATGAGGAGAACATGTGTGTGAAACCACATCCCTCCATGCAGCGTGGAGTGCTCAGGGTGGTGCTCCTGCTCTCCCTTCCCCTCAGGAACTGGGAGTTGGGGGGACAGCTGGAGGAGCAGTTGTGTAGCTGGGGAAATCCAGCTGAGACTAAAACCTCAGGCTGAGCTGGGCTGGGCTAGGCTGGGCTGTGCTGCTGTGGGGCCCAGGAGGCATGCATGAGGCTCCCATGCCTGCCAGGGCTGCTGTCTTCTGCTGTCTCATGTGCTGCTTGTTCCAGGATCCACATCTCGGTGCAGATTCCCCACCAGGATGGGATGCTGCCCCTCATCTCCACCCTGCCGCTGCACAACCTGCATTTCCTCCTCTCTGAGTCCATCTACAGGCACCAGCACGTCTGCTCCAACCTGGTCACTGTCAAAGACCTCAGAGGCATCTCAGGTAACCTTGAGCTTTGCTTCCTGAATGTGGGAACCAGGAAAGAATACAGAGATGGCAGCTTTGTCTTCCTCTGGGCTCTCTTGACATGATGTAAATAACAATTAATCTTCTTGTACTAACAGCAGCCACCAGAGCTGTCCTGTTGGAGATGATTCCATGCACAGGAATGTTTAAACATTCCTCTCTTTGAGGAGAGTGTGATCTTCTGCTTTTCAAATCTCTGTTGTGATATCCACGTGGTTGGAGAGGGAGCTGCAGGGTTGGATTGCTGTGTCTGAGTCACTGAGGTGATAGGACATGAGGCAACGAGAAGCAGCAAAATACATTCACTGCTGAGAAAAACACAGGCAGATTGTGTGTCTGACACTCCGGGAATGAGATCCATGGTTTTGACCTGTGTAGGTTCAGTTTGACCTCCAGGATAACCAAGGGAGAGGATTCAAGATGTCAAGATGAGTCATGGGGAGGGTGCAGCTGAGACCTCAGGCTCTTCAAAATGCAGAGGGCTCAGTGTGCTGGTGTCTCTCCATGCCAGAGGCAGGGTTCCTGGACGAAGTGACCCACGACAGCTTCGTCCTGGGCCCGGGCTATGACCGCCCTTACCAGCTGGACCCCGCGGTGAGGGAGCCCAAGACCATCCAGCTCTACCAGCACCTCAACCTCAAGAGCTGCATTTGGACCTTTGATGCTTACTACGACATGACTGAACTGATTGATGTCTGTGGGGGCTCTGTCACTGCTGACTTCCAGGTGAGAGGCCACATCCAGAGCTGGCCCACATCTTCTCACCTCGTAGGCTTTGTGCTCATGTGGACTTGCTGCTCTCTACAACTGGATTGTGGCTTTTCCCCACCTCTCACCTGGGAAACAGAAGTGCTCTGTGCACTTAAATCATTCATTTTCCTTATTTAACCTAGGTTTTATTCTCTTAATCTTCAGAGCAGCAGCAAAATACCTTTTTTTAATATTAAGCCATACTGGAAGTACAAAACATTCTCAGCTGGGCTTTATTCTTTTACAATTTTGACCATGTTCTCACCAAGGAAATAAGCAAAGGACAGAGCAGAGGCATCACAGTGTGTGGTCCACAACACGACAAGGTCACGGGGTTTTCTAACTCATTTCTTAATTAACAGGCTGGCAAAGCAAAAGCCAAAAATGCTCTGTAACTGAGTAGCTTTCACTATTCAGTGTGTCTCACTGCCCTCTCATGGCTGGATTATCCATGTACGTCCCACTCCAGTGACTATCTCATCATACTTAGGTTCTTACATTAAATTCCCAGGCAGAATGTTATGGCCAGCATAATCCCTTTTAATTCCTGCCAGCCTGGAATACTTCGTTAACTTTCCTTTCATAGCTCCAATTACTTGCACAAATCCAGAGGAGCTACTTGGCCTGAACAACTGCCCAGTGGAGCCAGCCTGGAATGTCTCCCTGAACTCTCTGGGGCTTTCAGAGTACAGCTGCACTCTGCAGATAATAAATGGAGAGCTGGGGGAGGCCTGAGCCAGCAGAATTGCTGAATTTTAATTCACAGCACTGCAAACTGGGGGGTGTAGAGGTGAAATTGTGCCCCCAGCTCCAACCAGCCTTAGCCCTGACCCTGATTTGAACACAGGTTTGTCTAAAGTACCTACAGTAAAGGTAAAGAACGTTCTCTGACTCCATTTGGAAGGTGCATAACCCCTTTTTTTGGGTTTTACTGCCAGGTACGGGACTCTGCTCAGTCCTTCCTGACAGTCCACGTCCCTCTCTATGTGTCCTATATCTACGTGACTGCCCCGAGGGGCTGGGCTTCCCTGGAGCATCACACAGAGATGGAGTTCTCCTTCTTCTACGACACAGTTCTCTGGAGGACAGGTAAGCTTGAGGTATTCCAAAGGCTACAGGAATATTGGCTCCTTCTGGTTTTGTCCTTTTCCTTAGTTTCTGCACTGACACCAGCGTCCTGATCCGTGAGGGAAAGGGCATGCAGGCAGAGTCCAGGCATGTGGCAGCTTAGCCAGCCCTTCTCTTGGTGGGCACTGCAGGAAAAGAGCTCTCTCTTCACCTTGGAGTCCTGTGGGATATTTGGAGTGGTTTCCTGGACACTTTTCAGGGTTCTCATGTGGCAGCTGCAGTCACATTCCCCCAGCTCTCAGAGATGGGGGTATCTCAGAATTCTTCCTTCCTTTATGCTTGGGGGAGACATAGCACATGGATAACGGAGGAGGTGTCTCTGTGGCTCACTGGGGGATGATCCAAATTAAGTCCTGCCTTCTGGAGCTCTCCCGGATGCCTCAGGGGCTGGCAGAGCCGTGCTGTGTGTGCTCCCTGTGCCTGTGCCCCTGCAGGGATCCAGACGGACAGCGTGCTCTCGGCCCGGCTGCAGATCATCAGGATCTACATCCGCGACGACGGCCGCCTGGTCATCGAGTTCAAGACACAGGCCAAGTTCAGAGGTGAGAGCAGCGACCCTGCCACACCCCCCTGCCCACCAGGAGCCCCTCTGTGCTCTGCCTTACCTGTCACCTCCCTGTGCTCCCCTCCAGGGCTTTTTGTCATGGAGCACCACAGCCTGCCCGATGTCCGGTCTTCTTTGATGACTCCAGAGCACCTGGGAGGGATTGAATTTGACCTGCAGCTGCTGTGGAGTGCTCAGACCTTTGACTCGCCCTACCAGCTTTGGAGAGCAACCAGCTCCTACAACAGGTGAGGACTGTGGGGTCAGTCCCCTTCAGCAGCTTCCCACAGTTCTCCCTGGTGCCCTTCCAGCTGCCACAGGGACAGTGTGGAATGCTCAGGAGCCAGCCTTGGTCAGGGGCTCAGGGCTGGAGCGTGCCGGGGCTGGAAATCCTCTGCTGAGGCAAAAATCAGCTTCTTATAAAGGCATTTTTCCAGCAGTGAAGCCGTGGGTAGGTAGGTCCCAGAGGTGACCATGTATTTCAGAGGGTCACAATTAAACACCCCAGGTCCCATTTGTCCCCTGGGCACCTGCTGGGTGGTCATTGCTGGGGTGAGGGAGAGGTGCTGCTCTGGGTGAACAGCTCAGAGCCCTGTTTGGTGGCTGCAGGGTCTCCTGTCTGTTCCCAGGAAGGACTACTCTGGAGAGTACACCATCTTCTTAATCCCCTGCACTGTCCAGCCCACACAGCCGTGGGCAGAGCCTGGAGACAAGCCCCTGCCCTGCACAGCTCACGCTCCAGAGAGGTAAGGAGGTCCCATCCCCATGGCAGCAGGACAGTCTGGGGTGTTTGTGAGGTCCCATCAGGTGTGTGGGAAAAGGGGAGGGCTGGAACCTCCTCTTTGGCTCAGGAGCCTCCCTGCAACCACGAGCATCTGCACTCAGGGCACTGGAATATTGCTGGGCTTGGTGTGCACATGTGTCCAAACCTCAGCTCTTGGTTTCCTTCCTTGTCCCAATTCCAGGTTTTTGATCCCCATCGCCTTCCAGCAGACAAACCGCCCAGTCCCCGTCGTCTACTCCCTGAACACGGAGTTCCAGCTCTGTAACAATGACAAGGTGTTTCTGATGGACCCCACCAAGTCTGAAATGTCCCTGGCAGAAATGGATTACAAAGGGGCTTTTTCCAAGGGTAGGATTTCATTCCCCTTCCTTGTTCTGCTCGTGCCCATCGTTTCTGCCTTCACAGCTTCTGTTTCTTGGAGAGAAAAGGGTCAAACCCAGCCTTGTCTTTGCCTCTTTTACAGCACCAAATGACATTTTGAGCATTTTTACAGCCCTGTAAGACACAAATGTGCATTTTTCTCCATCAGTTTGTCTCACTGTCCTCCTTTCTTCCCAGGGCAAATCCTGTACGGCCGTGTGCTCTGGCACCCAGAACAGAACCTCAATGCAGCTTACAAGCTGCAGCTGGAAAAGGTGTACCTGTGCACAGGCAAGGATGGCTACGTGCCTTTCTTCGACCCCACGGGCACCGTCTACAACGAGGGGCCCCAGTACGGCTGCATCCAACCCAACAAGTACCTGAAGCACCGCTTCCTCCTCTTGGTGAGTGCTCTGCTTCTGCTCCCTCTTTGGGAGATTCTCTGGTGATGGGCCCATCCTGACTGCGAAGGGATGAGGAGCGTGTAGTGCCCTGGCAGAGAGCCTGCCCTCCTCTTCATGACACCTCTCTGATTTCCAGGACCGAAACCAGCCGGAGGTGACAGATAAGTATTTCCACGATGTGCCTTTTGATGCCCACTTTGCTTCCGAACTGTCCGAGTTCCACTCAGTGAGCAGCATGCCCGGGGTCGATGGATTTACTCTCAAGGTGGATGCTCTCTACAAGGTACGTACTTCTGGCAGCCCAAAAGTAACTCCTCTGTCCAGGATCTCCCCAATGCTCTGTGTATTGTAGGCTCTGGGCCTTCAGAAGCCAAGTCTGACACACAAAATGAATCACAGAATTGTAGAATCGATGGGGTTGGAAAAGACCTCTGAGATCATTGAGTCCAACCCTTGATCCAACACCACTCTGTTTACTAGATCATGGCACTGAGTGCCATGTCCAATCTCAGTTTAAAAACCTCCAGGGACAATGAACATACCACCAGTCTGGGCAGGCCATTCCAATGCCTAATGACTCTCTGTAAAGAACTTCTTTCTAATGTCCAACCTAAATTTCCCCTGGCAGAGCTTAAGCCTGTGCCCCCTTGTCCTGTTGCTGGCTGCCTGGAAGAAAATTAAGTTATTACTCTGGTCATTTTAAGGTTTTTCTTTTTCCCTAAAGCACTCAGGAAAAAGCTCTTTAAAACCATATTATTCCTGTCCTTGAATGAATTACTGGCAAAGGCTGAACACCTCGCCTGGTGTTCAGGTGCTCGGGAGCACCCACCGAGCTGCTCTGTCAGAGACAGGACACAAAACACACCAGCTGCTGATCACTCGCTATAAAAGCCATTGCTAACGTCACCCATGTGCTCATGTTCCCCCGGGAAAGGTGGAAGCAGGACACCAGTGGTACCTGCAGGTGATCTACGTGATCGGCCCGGAGGGCACGGCAGGGCCGCGTGTGCAGCGCTCCCTCTCTGCCCGCTGGCGCCGCGGCCGCAGGGACCTGGCCAGGGGCTCTGCCAGGCCGGCGCTGGACGACTCCTTGGTCTACGACAACGAGGGCGACCAGCTCAAGAACGGCACCAACATGAAGTCGCTGCTCCTGGAGAGGGAGGAAGGCGCCCTCGCAGCCTCCTTGTCCCAGACGGGCGCCTCCCTGGGCAGCGCCTTGGCCGCGCTCACCCTGCTGCTGCTGGTGCTGTGCGGGCTCTGCCTGCTCGCCGGGAAGTGCCGCAGGCTGCGGAGGAAGCGGCAGGCGGCCCGGGCTGCCCCCGAGGAGCACCCCTTGAACACCAAAGTGGAGCTGCCCAGGGGCGTGCCGAGGGCGGCGGGCAGCCGGTGCTGCACCGTGCGGAATGTGCACCCGCTGCGGGAGGAGGGCAGCGTGTGCCAGGGCAAGGGCAGGAAGGTGAAGCAGGTGAACTTGGAAGTCAAAGTCCACAGCAATTTGCACGACGGCACGGAAGTGTAACGGGGAGAGCACGCTTTGGGAAGAGCTTTTTATAAACTGTAAAGCAAACATATCCCAAAACTGAAAAGCCAAATAAAGTCACACTGGTATTTTTGTACTGTGGGGAGGAGGAGGAGTGGCTGCCACTGTCACTCCCCTCTGCTCCCTGTGCGGTGACCTCGCCACATGGCCTTCTCCATCCATGGTGCTCCAGCTCCAGCTCCAGCTCTGCACTGCCCTGAGGATGCCCAGGGCATCCAGCACCTCCCACCTCATCCCTCGGAAGGAGCGCAGCCCTGGGGCCAGGCTGGGTGGGATCACCATCCCCACCTGGCACGGGGGAGCTCTGTGCCAGCCGGGGGAACAGCAGGGCCTCTCTGACAGAGAATAAAGCTGGAACATAAACTGACCCGGTGTGACCAGAGTGTCCTTTCCTGCGCTGCCTCCTCCAGCTCTCCTTTCCAAGGGGCACGGCAGGCAGGAGCACCACGGGGAGGGGAAGGGGGCTGATGTTCTCACCTGAGGGAGGGTGCGGTGGCCTCGGGGGTGACTGAGTGGGGGGCTCTGAAACCTCTGCATGGGGTGTGGGTGGTCCCTGCGGAGCGGGGAATGCCTTATTTCCAGCCTGTGACAGCGGCTGGAGGCTCCAGACTCGTCTAGGAGAGAACAGATCAAGCCATATTGGGGTTTGGGGGCTCCGAGAGCGGCGCGCCCGGGTGAGGCTGAGCCGGGAACCTTCCCGGGCTGGGAACGGAGACCGAGCGGGTGTTTGGGGCTCAGAGAGGGTCCTGCGTGTTCGTGTGTGAGAAACACACACACGAGCACCGTGTTTGGGCTCCTTTGGGCAGTTTTAGGGTCCTGAAACCAATAAATGGGGCGTTT
>JAWWMP010000132.1:945246-1002545 GCA_035047865.1 Dendrocincla tyrannina | reverse complement strand
CAATCAGCATCCCCCAATGGGACAATCCAAGTCCCAAACGATTCCTTTGGCCTTCCCACAGTGACAGTGGCCCTTGTTTGGTCCTGCTCTCTCACAGTTCATTTTGAGGTATTGGTCTGTGCTGGTTTAGATTCCAGGACTCCACCCAGAGCTGGAGATTTGGGGTTGTGCTTCTCTACTTCCAGCACGTTCCAAAGCGAGCCATATCCTTTATTTACTTTTGAGGGGAATTCTGTACGACCCAGTCCCCCATCCTCTGTTCTGGCCAGGGTGGTGGGCAGCACTTGAGTCCATTCTGGGGCAAAACACCCTGCACCTGGCAGGAGCTCTGGCTCTGTTTTTCCTGCCAGCTCCCTCACAGTGACAGGGCCACTGGGAGGGAGTTAAAATCCAAATCCAAAGGAAGAAATGCACTGCTGTCATAAAAGCCTTAAAACTCTGCTAAAAATTCTGTGAGAACATAATGGGATTGTTATTGATGCCCTTGTTCTGTTTTTATGTATTTTCAGTCCCTCAACTGGCAGCGTGCAGAACTTATCGTGGGATTCAGAGGTCGAGCAGGGTTTGCTTTGGCTGGACCTTCCCCTGTGGCCCCAGTTGGTGCCAGCAGCACCCGGGCCAGCGTGGTTGAACCCCGTGGACACACGTGTACAGCAGAGACCCCGGCGTGGGGAGGCCCCGACCGCCCGGAGCCCTCCCCGGTGTGCGGGGCTGAGCCCAGGGCAAGAGCCGGCCCCTGTGCCTGCCCCCACCCAGCAGGGTGCTCTGCTGGCCCTGAGCAGCCCCCCAGACTCCTCTTACCGTGACAGGGGGCGAGCTGGCAGAGCCTCACAGCCTCGGGGCGCTCCCCGGCGCAGCGGTCCCCGGCGCGGCACAGCACCTGCCGGCTCTCCGTGCCCTCCCCGCACGTCACCGAGCACTGCCACACACAGAGGGCACAGCTCAGCGCTCGCCACGCAGCGGAACCCACAGCCTCCTCCCAGACATTCCTCTGTACCCTGCACAGCGACCCACACCTTACACAGCCACTAGACTTGTACC
The DNA here is from genome assembly GCA_035047865.1 of Dendrocincla tyrannina. Lineage (NCBI taxonomy): Eukaryota > Metazoa > Chordata > Aves > Passeriformes > Dendrocolaptidae > Dendrocincla > Dendrocincla tyrannina. Next base: position 1,001,504 of record JAWWMP010000132.1, on the reverse strand, counting down.
TGGAAATTTTCCCTACCTGGCCACTACTGATTCCATCATTTTAACTTCAAAATATTCATTCTCTACACTGGAGATTACATCAAGTGTTTCCCCTTCCCCAGAATTCCCTCCATGTCCAAGACTGACTGTCTCAGTTCACCTCAAAATGTCCCTTCTCTCCTCTAGAGATTCCCTCAGATTTTCCCACCAGAATTTTTCCTACCTGTCCTCCACGGATTACCTCATTTTTACCTCAAAATATTAATTCCCTACTCTTAGATTATCTCAAGTTTTACCACACAAAATTTGCCTAACTGCCCCCTAGTGACTGCCTGTTTACCTTGGCATGTCCACATTATCCCCCTAGAAATTCCCTCATGTTTTACTCTCAAACTTTCTGTGTCCCCTCATGAGTGCCTCAGTTTACCTCGTTATGCCTATGGTCTCCCCTAGAAAATCCCTCACGTTTTACCCCCAAACTTTCTCTGTGCCCCCTCGTGACTGCCTCAGTTTACCTCAGCATGTCCACACTGTCCCCTAGAAATTCCCTCATATTTTACCCCCATATTTTCATTCTGTGACTGCCTCAGTTTATTTCTCTATGTCCATGCTCTCCCCTAGAAATTCCCTCATTTTACCCCCCAAATTTTGTCTCTGTCTCCCCTCGTGAGTGCCTCCGTTTACCTCAGCATGTCCACGCTCTCCCCTAGAAATTCCCTCACGTTTTACCCCACTTTGTATCCCCTCGTGAGTGCCTCGGTTTACCTCAGTATGTCCACGTTATCCCCTAGAAATTCCCTCACGTTTTACCCCTGACTTTCTCTCTGCGAGTGCCTCAGTTTACCTTGCTATGTCCCCGCTCTGCCCTAGAGCTCAGAGAACACTGCACGGCGCAGAGGGCTCAGCTGAGGCCGTTCCCTGTCCCAGCCCCAGCCCGGCGCTGGCCGTGCTGCCCACCTGGGACCAGGGCCCTGCTTTCCACGGCGCGGGACAGGGCGCGCGGTTGCAGGCGCGGCGGCTGTCGGGGCGCTGCCCGCTGCAGAACTTGGCGTGCACGGAGCGGTTGGTGCCGTCGGGGAGGGGCTGCAGGCAGCGCACCGTGCGCAGCTGGTAGCCAGAGTTCCCACAGGTTTTGGTGCAGTGCTCCCACGCGTCTGCTGCCCAGCTGGGGAGGGAAATGGAGTCACGGACCATCGACTGGTACCTGTTACCCAGCACTGGCTGCCCCGTCCCTGCGAGGGTCCAAGGCCAGGCTGGACAGGGCTTGGAGCAACCTGGGACAGTGGAAGGTGTCCCTGCCCATGACAGGGGGTTGGAACTAAATGAGCTTTAATGTCCCTTCCAACCCAACCCATTCCAAGGTTTTCTGATAACCCCCCACTTAGACCGGTCCCCTTTCTTACACAGGCAGAAATTCCCCTGCACATGCAGGAACTTCAGGCTGGAAAGCCCCCAGGATCCCACCACATTCATCCCACCCATCGTGGCTGGAGCAATCCCTGCTCTCCGTGCCTGGCAGCACTCACAGGGGCTCCGTGCACTCCTGCAGGTTGCACATCCTGCGGATGGGCTTTGGCTTTTTGCTGCCCTCACAGAAGCTGCGATGCACCATCTTGTTGTCACTCTTCCTGCGGCACCCGTACTTGGTGTATTGGAACCCTGGGAACATGTCAGAGAAATCGGGAAAAACGGGTCCTCGTTAGAATGTTTGGTTTAAATAGGGGGTTTCTGGCCTATTAAATGGGCTTACAAGACAAGGTATTTTGGGGTTTGCATTGCCCATTCTTTGCCTAAGAGCCAAGGACAAATCATGAGTACAGGGAATGCTCAGGAGCATCAGAGTCTGAGTCTGGACTTCCCAAGTGGCTTTGGTGGCTGAATTTAAACATCTACAAAGGCCTTTTTCTTCCTAAGCTGGAAATGTGACACTTGGGAACAATCAAGCACTTCAGGTACTTAAAGCTTGGGCCCCAAACTAACAAATTGCTGTTAAAAGAGGGAGGCCAAGAATCAATCCCTTCCCCTAGATTTTCGGCACTGTGTGCCCTGTTATGGCTGCCCCATCCCCTGCTCACCTCCCCCACAGGGTTTGGAGCACTGGGACCAGCTCTTCAAGGCCCACTCGAAGGTGTCCGTGTCCTCCCGCAGCACATTGTTGCTGTGGATGGTGGGCACCGAGTCCTCGTGGATGATGTATCTGTAGGTCAGGCTGGACCTGGTGTCGTTCTCCCGGGGAATGATCTGTGGATAACCAAGTGTGAACCCAGTGCTGTTCCCGACTGCTCTGCACAGTGAACACACCAAGACCTGGCTGGTCCCTCAGGTCCTTTCCCCGGCCAAGCCCCGCATTCGCCAGGCTCCATGTGCCACCCACCAGCACCACCACGGCGTCGTGCAGGGGCCCGTCCGTGTGCAGGGTCTCAATGTCGTCCTCAATGCTGTATTCCCACTGCACGCCCAGGTCGATGAAGGATCGGGATCTGGCCTCCTCTCCTTTCCCGTTCAGGATGTAGTGTCCTGTAGCCTGGTTCTTGATTGCTGGGAGGAGGCAGAGCAGAGCAGAGCCTGTTGTGCCTCGGCCACAGCCACCAGATTATGAAAATAACAGATTTCCATCCCATTTGAGTCTCCTCTACGTACACAGGTGTGTCCCAGATGCTAAAATCCATCAGCAAATAGCTGAGGATCTGGAGGTTGGGTTTGGGTTCAGGCAGCACACCTCAGCAGCCAGGTACAGTGGGGATTACGAATTCATTACAAATCTGAATCACAGAATGGTTTGGGTTGAAAGGGACCTTAGACATCACCCCATTCCAACACCCATCTAAAGATGGACTCACATTTTTTTCTTCCACACAACTTTTTCCAATACACCATAAGAATAATTAAAGATACTGAATGTGATTTACCCCGGCAGTGCCCATGTCCATGTGAGTGATGACAACCTTTCGTTAGCAAACATGCAAATTGGGGTCAGTTTAACATTTTGGAGGATTCAAATGAGAAGTGGGTGTTTGTATGCCGAGCTGTGGGACTGCAGGACTCTGCCCTGACCACATCATTTGGAAAGCCCACATTTACCCAACCCCTTCCCTGAGTCCTCTCATCCCTCAGGTTCTCCAGCAGGAGCACGCTGTGCTCCTCCTCTGAACCCAAGCAGAGAAACACTTACCAAGGAAGTGAGGAGAGGCCTCGTCTTCTTGAATAAACACATGTCGAGCCCCGGGAGGGATATCAAACATCTTAAGGTACCCTTTGGCACGTGCAGGGTCAGTGGAGGCAGCAGGGATGGAAAGAGAAAGGAACAGCCATGGTCAGGAGCGCGGGGCACGGCCCAGCTCTGCTTGCAGGACAGGGATCCACCAGCAACCGAAGAGCAGGGCCGGGAGACACGGAGCCAATCGGTTTGGAAGGTGTGGGACAGGCCCTCCCTGGGCTCTTCTCTTCCAGGGAGAGAAGAGACACCAGTTACAGATCGACTTGCCACTTCCCCACTGGGATCAGTTTAATATCTAGAGCCGCGCTGCTACAGGCTGGATCTATCCACAGCTCAGGGAAGAGCATGTTCCCTGCGTCCCTCGGCACATGAGGGCACAAATACCAATGTTCCTCGTTATTTCCCCAAATCACTCCTCAGCCAGGCTGCTGGCTTGGAGTTTGCCGACTGCCCTGTCAGATGGTCAGGCCTGAAGTGAAAGTCAGAAGCTGTTCCCGAAGAAAACTATTCTGAGTTTCAGTTTCAGTGCTTTATCAGTGCAGATCACAGGTAGTCAGTGTAAAATGAAGGAAGCACTGCCATTAGGAAGACTAAAATCCCTTCCCAGGGATCTGTCACACATACTTCTAGATCAGGATTTAATCGAGAGCACTGTAAGTTCTCTGAGTACCTGGGATTTTCATATTCCTGTTATTTTCTCCTTATCAACTGCAGATTTAATTATGGAAAATCACTGGATTCTGGGACTAATGGAGGTACTGGTGCTCTGTCCTGCCTCTGACACACCACAGCTCCTAGCCAAATCCAAGTGAAGGCACAGAAGAGCAGCAAACAGGGAAGAGCAAGGTCCTGGCTGAGCAGTGCAGCATTTCCAGTCTTTTCACCCCCTGCCTTTGGAGCACAGGGAACACCCAGCTCTGGCCTGCTCTGGCATTACCTGTCTGCCTGCAGGGAGATGGGAACTGCAGCAGGAATTCTCCCATTCCCTCTGATGCCTCTCTCCCCACAAGCCCTTGCACTGACCTAGCGTGTTTTCCACCTCCTTTGTCCCAGAGGGGGAAACACTGTGAGCTCCTCTGGGCAAGGGAAAGGCCCCCCTGCTCTTCCCTTAAACAGAATGCCTGGAATGAGTGCCCTGGGAGCCCAGTCCAGTCATTCCAGTGACTGGGGTCACCCAGAGGGTCTTTGCCAGCAAAAAATATAATTTACATTGTGGTCAAATGCATTTACAGCAGATTTGGACACATTTGACCAAGATGACCAGTCAGCGGAAGTCAGACCAGGGACAATCCATGGAGGAATTTTAATAGGATACCTGCAGATTTCATTTTTCAGAAACCCAAATTCTTTTAGGCACCTCTTGCTTAAATGTTTCCCTATTTGAAGAGGTCAGTTAGTCTTTTCAATGACCAGATTGCCAGAGTTAGGGAAGAACAATCGGCATTCCCTAAACATCTCTGCCACTTCCATGTCTGTCTGCAGTCAGGGGCAGATGGGCAGCAGCCTGCCCTGAACAGGGTCCAGGGGTGGTGTTAGGGCATTACTGCCCCAGTGTGAATGATTCTGGGCATTGTTCCGTGTCCCCGAGTGTGACACAAACCCCAGAGCCAACAGGAGCTGCAGGCAGGTGTTCTTCCTACCGAGCTTTTTGGGGGTGCGGGTGAAGGTCCCCTTCACGGTCCGGCAGTGGGAGTCGTCCCCGCCGCAGACCCCGCACTGATCCTCGGCCTTGTTGGAGCCAATTTCCTTGTCACAGCCCACTTTCTGCAGAGAAAAGAGAAAGGCTGGGTATTAGGAGGGGCTTTTCCCCTGTGAGGATGGGGAGGGTGGCACAGGTCGGGCAGAGATGCTGTAGCTGCCCCATCCCTGGGAGTGTCCAAGGCCAGGCTGGACGGGGCTTGGAGCACCCTGGGCTAGGGGAAGGTGTCCCTGCCCATGGCAGGGGGTGGGATGAGATGGGCTTTAAAGTGCCTCCCAACCCAAACCAGCCTGGGACTCCATGATATGAAATGACCAGTGCAAGAGAAGGGCAGCATTTCCATGGGACTGGTCTGTGCTGTCTGCTGATTTAATTTAAATCTTAGGGAATTGTGAGGAACGCCATGCTGCAGATATGGAACTTAGAGGCATCTGCAGAGCCTCTCCCCGCCCTCGAGCTCACCACGCACTCCCCACGGACACAGATGCTGTAGGGATCCTTGTAGGAGCAGCGAGTCCCGTCGTGCACCGGCTGCTTCATGTGAGCCACATCCCCCGTTTCTCTGGACTGGCAGTACAGGTGGCACCTCTTGGGAGCTGTGGAGCCAGGGGAGAGGAGGCACTGCATGGATTGACAGTGACCCAGGGGTGCTCCCCGGGAAATACCCCGCTGGCAGAGCGAGGAGTGAGAAAGGACAGCCAGGTCTGGGAATGGCATGGGGAAGGAGCAGTGGGGCAGGGGGGTTTGGGGAGGAACTAGTAATTGGGGGGAATTTTGGGGGGAAACGGGGAGGTTTGGGTGGGATGGGAGGGTGTGGGGGAGGAAACACAGGGATTTAGGGCAGAACTAATGGGTTTTAGACATAATGTGGCAATTTTGGGTCAAAAGTGTCAATTTTAGAGATAAATGGGCAATTCTGGAGTCCTAAGGGTGAATTTTAGGGATAAACAGGGAGTTTTGGGGAGAAACGGGATTTGGGGGTAAAATTGGAAATTGGGACAAACCTCAGGATTTTTGGATGTAATTCAGCAATTTTGGGGCAAAAAGGTCAATTTCAGGGATAAAAGGGCCATGCTTGGGGGAAAATGGGGGATTTGAGAGTAAAAATGGTAATTTGGGTGAGGAGGAAACTGGAGGTTAAAATCAGGGATTTAGGGCAAATCTGGTGATTTTTAGACATAGTTGAGGAACTTTGGGTCAGAAGTGTCAATTTTAGGGCTACATGGGCAGTTTTGGGTGGGAAAGGTGCAATTTGGGGCTAAAATGGGAAAATGTGGGTCAGATCAGAGAGCGTGAGGGTTAAAATCTGGGATTTCGGGCCAAACTGGTGACTCCCAGACAAACCAGACAGATGGGGTAGGCGGGGGGGACCCAAGTCCTTTGGTTTTGTGGGAGCTGTGGGCCTGTCCCCGAGATAGGCAGGCCAAGGGGAATGGCTCCCAACCCTTTAGAGGGGCACTAAAGGCCCAGAGCAGGACGCACGGTCGGGGTGCTCGTAGGGCAGCCAGTGGTGCCGGCTGCCCCGGAACTCCAGGTGGGAGTTGCGCTGCTGGCACTGCTGCGCCCTGAAGTCCTCAAAGTGCTTGGGACACTCCTCGGTGCTGCACAGCTGGAACTCAAAACTGACCCCGGCGCAGTCGTCACCTCCATTGATGGGCCTGCAGGGAGAAAAGAGCCCAGGGATTCTCAGCAGGGAGAAATCCTTCCCTGCGAGGGGAGCAAGGCTCTGTCTCAGGTGAAATTGGAAACAGGGAGTCCTCACCTTTTAGAAAATCGGATTTAATTTAAGGTGTTTTAAGCCAGGCTCCTGAGATAACTATTCAGGTTAAAATTGTAGCCTTTCCCCATAGTTCCTTGGAGACTAAAACTCCATGCCCATTTACAGAGGCCCCACAGTTCCACTGGGGTCCTGAGCTCCATGCCTGAACTCCCTGGGCCTTGGTGCTCTTTCTGACAATTTCCAGGGTGTCTAATACATATTATTTACAACACTTCCCTCTGTGTGCACCCATTTCCATTAAATTCCAGGGCTTGCTTCCCATTTAATTCTTTACAGAGCCCAAAAACCTCAGAAGTATGTCACATGAAAAAGAATAAATCAAACTCCACATACTCTTAATACAGCTGTAGTGTATAATTAATAAAAACTAACTTAATATAGCTCTAGTGTATAAAAGCAAAATAAATATAAATATATCTAGTGGAGGGTGTCCCTGTCTAGGCAAGGGGTTGGATTTGGGTGAGCTTTAATGCCCCTTCCAACCCAAACCGCTCCATGATTCTGAGGCTCCGTGAAATTCTCGGATTCTACAGAAGTGATCCCACTTGGAGGGTGTTGAGGAGGCTGTGCACCCAAAGCCCAAGTGCCCCTGGCAGTGGGCCCACACCTACATTGGGTTGTTGCACTGGCGCGTGCGGAAGCGAACCCCCGTTCCACAGGTGCGGGAGCAGGAGCCAAACTTGGTCCAGGGTCCCCAGTGCCCGTCCTGCTTCAGCTGGTTGGTGTTCTTCCACATGCAGTGACCTTTGTAGCACCACTGAGGGAATGGGGGCAGGAAATGGGTGAGAACAGACACGAACCCCAGGGCAAACATATAATCACAGTACAGGAACATTTTGCTGCAGCCTGGGGCACACTCAAATGGTACAAGTGACTCTCTTATATCCCAGAATACAGGGAATTTTTTAAAAAAACAGGTATCTAGCTCTATAATTAAACACGGACTGGCAGCAGGACACCCACTAATGGGGATATTAAAGAGAAAAATCAAGTGCTAATCCTCAGCCTACGCAAACATTTGCCACAGGGTGTCTGGGCCACGAGCTCTGAACAGCCATCCTGCAGGAATGGCATCATCTGCTTCCCTGTATTCCTAAAGACACATGATGGACACTTTGCAGGTAAGAGAGAACCCAAAATCATAACAAAATGGTCACAGACTAGGCTACAGCCCAAAGTGTACTGCAGCAAACCTTGTATGGCTCATGGAGTATCCCAGTGGGAAAGCACAGCTCCCTCTTTTCCCACCCTCGCGCTGCCCCCCAGGGGAGGACGGGCAATTCCCTGTTTCCCTCTGTGCCATTCCCCTCAGATGAACAAGGCTGGTGGTTTTTCCCCAGCACAAGCACAGAGCAAAGCCCAGACTCACTTTTCCAGGGGCACATTCCGTGCCGTCGAGGGGAGGCCCCTTCTTGGTCTTGCAGAAATAGGGGTTGTCGGGGTGGCTGCACCACAGCTGCTTGCACGGATCAAAGGTTCGGAACTGCAACCCACAGCAGGCGTGAGATGAAATGCACAACCTGAGCTTATTCATACTGTTTGTGGTAAGGATCTAATGCGTTCCATCACTCCATCTCACACACACCACTGACTCCAGGATCTTCAGGGCAGTGCGTATTCCCTGCATCCCCCAGCCCGTGGCCAGTGAGAAGAGGAAAGGAGAGACCCAGAAGTGGGAGGAAACTGAGGGTTTTTCCCCTTTTCTTCCTTGGGATCACTCCCACCAGTGTGTGCCACGTGGACTGTGCTGCCACCCACGTGCCCATCATCCCACGGGAGCAGAGGACTGGGTCCCCCCATAAATATGCCTCTGCTCTTCCCACATCTGTGTCACTCTGCTGGGCACCCTGCAGCTGTGCAGTGGGGCCCGGGACGTACCGCTGTGCACATCCTGTAGCCCACGCCGAAGTCGAAGCGGCACTGCTCGTCCATGGAATAGTTGATGCCTGGCAGCTCGGGAAGCTTGGGCCAGTCGTGCTCGAAAGGGTCGTCGAGAAGACAGTCATAAGAACTGTGGGAAGGGACAAAGAAAAAAGACATCATGAGAAAATGCATAATCCCAATTCCTGCCCCATGCCAGGAAGTGTCCAAGGCCAGGCTGGATGGGGCTTGGAGCAACCTGGGCTAGTGGAAGGTGACCCTGCCTGTGGCAGGGGGCTAGAAACAGATGAGCTTTAAGGTCCCTTCCAACCCAAGCCATTCTGGGATTCTGTGACAATCAGAGGCCCATTCCAAATCCTGCTGGAGTCAGAGGGGTGTTTCCACTGGCCTTCCATGCCCAGCAGATGGGCCGTGGGACAGCCCCACACAGGCACACAGCATTCATGGATTAGAGCTTTTCTGACACAGATTAGAAGGGGAAAAGGGCCTGGACAAAGAGGGCTCAGAGGCCTTACTGGATGTATCTCCTGAGCTCCTGGCCGCTGCAGCGGGACCAGTGGTAGCGGTGGAAGGCGGCCTGCACCAAGGGGGCCATGACGCTGCCCATCGCCGTCTCGTCCCCACATCTGTTCCCCTGCCCGTCGTGCTCCATGCCCAGCCTGGAACGAAGAATCACCTCAGAGCCACTGGAAGCAACCGTAAGAAACAGCTCTCGAAGAGGTGCTGAGTCTGAGAGGAGAAGGCACTGAAGGACACAAAACCAGCTCCTGTCTCTGCTGGGCCTCCCAGGTGCCTTCCTGACCTTTCCCTCATCCCAGAGAAAACTAGTGCCCCCTCTGTCTCCCCTTCCTTTCTTCCCCCACTTGTCTCTCCGTTGCTTCAATCACTGCTGCGTTCCCAGGGGATGGAAATAAAACCAGGACAGCTTCCGTGGAGCCATTAAACCCAACCCCCTTGGAGCAAGCAGGGGGTGCAGCACCACGTTCTGGTGTGACCTGGCTGTAAAAGTTACACTTACACATGCCCAGTCTCATGAGCAACAACAAAGGCTGATGAAAACCCGTCCTCGTGGTTGAGGGTGCAGCTCCGGACCGGGTGGCACATGCCCGTCACAGGAGCGTATCCTATGGAGAGACACCAGGGCTCAGTCTTGTGCCCAGGACACGGATTGTAAACGAGACCCCCCAGCAAGCTTCCGTTTCCTCAGGAAAAGCTAAAGCTGCTCTGAGTCCAGGGCAGCCTGCCCTGGCACAACCCACACCTGGGGAATTCCTGCCCATTACCATTAGTTCCCCGGCTCCCAGAGATGGATGCAGAGTGGCTGGGATGTCTGTAAACAGAACTGTGTAGGGAAGGATGCAATAAAAAAAGGGGAGGGGAATACCAAGTGCACTGAACATTTCCAGTGATCCCTGCACACGCAGGAGTCTGAAGGGAGTAAATAGGTGTTTATCTACAGCTCTCAAGTAAGAAATTTAACCTACAGTTGGATATAAATAGCAAGGACTCATGGCAAGGTCCGCTTGCCCTTGAAAAAGTCTGTGGAACGAGCGAGAGGAAGTGCTAGCAACACCATTGCCCATTTCTCCTCTTTTCTGGCAGACGCCAGCCCAGAACCACGGAGCCCAGAGAGCTCTGCTGCAGGTCAGCTGCATTACCTTGCATACCAGCGGGCCCAAAATCTTGCCTGGTTAAGAAGATGGCATGGTCGTGGTGCTCGGCGTGGCTGGGGTCCGCCCTCTGCTGCTGGTAAGCCCAGCGACACACGTTCTCCAGGCTCCGCGAGGGGTTCCCCCGCTCGATCAGGCTGATGGACTGAAAGGGCAACGTGTGAGACCCTCCAGCTGCTCCCCAGGGGCAGGACATTCACACAAGGTTGGGGTTTGTGCCCAGGAGATGAGGGCAGAGTGCCAGCTCACTGACCTTCGCGTACCCCAACATGATCATTCGGACCAGCACGACGTTGATGTGAACACCCAGGGACTCGTCGTGGTAAATCTCATTCACCTGAGGGCAAAAAAGGAAAAATTAAAACAAAAATCCAACCCACTGAGGACACCAAGGGAACTTCCAAGGCCACAGAGTTGTTATTTCAAGTGCTTTTACCACTCTATCCTCAGCAGAGGATTCCAGTCTCAGATCATTGCCACGCAGTGAGAAATGCAGATTCGCTTCCCGTCACCACATAGCTCACATGGAACTTTGGGAAGCACATGTCAAGTTTCATGGATCAGGGTCCCAAGAAGAGGGGATAGGGGAAAAGACTTGAAGTTCAAACCCTGCAAATTACAGAATCCTAGGCTGGTTTGGGTTGGAAGAGACCTTAAAGCTCATCCCTTTCCACCCCCTGCCACAGGCAGGGACACCTTCCAGCAGCCCAGGTTGCTCCAAGCCCTGCCAACCTGGTCTGGAATGCTGCCAGGGCTTCTTGTTTTGAAGAGTATTTTTTTTAGAAGTAACTAATACTGCTGCCCTACTTTTTCAAGATCAATTAGAATTCTGTGGTCACTTCTGTACTAAAAAGAGGCCTTGTGGAAGGGAAGTTAGAAAAAACAAAATTATGCAGATGGGCCAAAAATTGTCCTCTTTGAGGCCCTTCCCTGTGTCTGGGAAGGTGAGAAATGTCCTAAAACCAGGGAGTGAAACATCTGCAGGTCCTCAATGAAGCTCCTCATCCCCCTAAAAACAAAATAAATATTATGCTATGGGCAATTGGTGAGAAATAAACACTCCTGTTCAGAGGCTGATGGGTTTGAGCAGGAGTTAGAGGGGCTTTTATTTTTCAGTCTGGCTAAACAGAACTTCCCTCTTCCCCTCAGGGGAAAAAGGTCACTGGGAGGTGTCCAGACTGTGGGCATGAGGATTTGAGCCCAGGGTTTAAACATGCAATCCCTGGGGCTGCGAGCAGTGTCAGCAGGGCAGTGGGACAGGGAGTGGGCACCGCTCAGGCTGCCTGTCCTGTGAAGCAATTATCCCAAAGGTCAGTTATTCCTCCCCTGTTTCCTTCCCATTAATGCAGCTGGGCCAGGAACAGCACTCACAACCTCCCCTGTGCCAAGAGACAAGCAGGGAGTGACTTCCCCAGAGACAGAAAGGACCCTGGTGCTGAGCTGGAGTTTCAAGCCTTCAAGATTTCCCCGTATAAGGCCCTTTCATGCCGTTCCCGGGATGGCTTTGGGCAGTGGGGTGTCTCTGGCCCTGGCTCTGGCCCCACAGCTGCTCCCAGCAGATGGAGCCTCAGGCGTGTGAAAATCATGGAAGTGGTTTGGGATGTGGGTCAGCCCAGCTGCTCACACAGTTCAACAGGTTTTAAAACTAAAAAGACAGTGTTCTGCAATAATGTGTAATGGAGATTTATTGTTGACACACCATGGGGTATGTGAGAATAAAGAAATGGTTCCCTGAGGTATGCTAGAAAACACATTAGTTGGGTTAAATTCATACTGGGATAACCTTTTCCTCTCAAATTCTAAATTCTCCAATTTAGATTATTTGAAAGCCTAAGGATTCATTCAAAAATAACTCCAGGAATAAAAAGGTGAGTGTAAAACATACAAGAATCATTCCTACATCCATGAAGTCATTATTAATGGGAAGCCCACTTCCCCATCTCTGTCCTTAGGAGGTTGGGTTTTTTCCTGAAGAGCCTTATAGTCCCACAGTTTCTAAAATGGATCTACTTGTATTACCAGAGGGCTTGCTGTCAAGAGAGCCATGGGAGGTTTAGAACACTTTTTCTTCTACATTCTTACTCTTTAGCCAGGTTTTGCCCAGAACTGTGTTGCAGGAAGAGCTTGGAATTACTGGAAATAGATCAAGTTTACATTTTGTCCTTACTGTTTTTCAATTATTTTAAACTTGGAATTAGCCTCCAAGGTGCCCTAAAGAACTACTGTGAAAAGGACAAAATAAAGGAACATCCTGAAAAGACAAATCCACATTCAGCAGCAGCCAAAAGGATCCCATTGCTGTTTCTGCCAACCCAGGTGCTCCTAGCAGAGCTGCCAAGAGCAGCTCCCCCTCCCAGGCACGCCGGGAGCGCCATGGCAGATACTCACAATGTTCATGAGGGTGAGGAGGTAGTTCTGGACGTGTTCTTTGCCGTGGAATCGGACGACAGAGTCGTCCACCCCCAGCAGCACCTCGATGTTGTGGTCGTCGTCCCCCGCGTGCCGGCGCCGCCGCAGGGTCTCGTTGAGCTGCTGCTCCACCTGGCCCTGCAGGGAACTCAGCGCTCCGAGGAGGGGCTCTGCAAGGACAGTCAGGCATCAGGGCACTCCTCATTCCATCCCTGCAAGTGTCCAAGGCCAGGCTGGACGGGGCTTGGAGCAGCCGGGGCTGGTGCAAGTTGGCCCTGCCCGTGCCAGGTGGTTGGAATTGGATGGGCTTTAAGGTCCCTTCCGACCCAAACTGGTCTGTGACTCCACAATATGATCAACACCTATGCCAGTCCCATTTCAGAAGCATCCTCCCAGACAGCACCCTCACCTGCAGAGTCACCACTTCTCTGGATAAAATAAATCAGGAAGGGATTATTCTCATGGCACCAGAAACCCAAGCAAAAAATTCATTAAACTACACGGATCTGTAGCTTTTCACACAGTTCCTACTTCACACATAAAATCCAAAGCTGTTTCTTCCACTTAGGACAGTGAAGGAAAACATCCCTGTGGATTTTTGACTGAATAAAGCTCACAGCTGTAGGATTCACTCCAACAGGCTCTGAGCAATGAGCATCCCTAAAGAACATCTGGTGATCACCAGGAGCTACCCACCGCAATTCCTGTACCCCTGTGGCTGTTCCTGTGCCCCAGCTGGGAGCATCCCCATTCCCCCACTCTTCCCACCAACACACAGGGATCTCCCTGCTCTTCTAACCAGCACCCAGCAGATGGAGAGACACAGTCCTGCCTTCCACTCATGGTGTAACAGGGCACTTCCCCCAACAATGGCACAACTTCCAGCCCTTTTCCTCCACAATAGAGTTCATGAATGCCAAGGCTGCAACTCCACAGTGTCCCTTCCCCTGTTCCCAGGTGCTCTCAAAAATGTCAACCCTAGGACAGCACACCGGTGGGAAAAATCAGAGACTAGCTCCAATTCCAGAAATTGGTGCAGCTGGCAAAGCTGTCAAATGCAGCATCCAAGGGAAACCCAGCTGGAACGCTGACACATTGCAGCACCCACGGTGCCAACTCCCCATACCTTGGTGGGAAGTGAGGCAGTGCATCCTCTCCCCAGTTGCAGTGCCCTGTACAAAAAATCGCAGTGATGAGTGGTTGATCCGTTCTCTGGCCTGATTTCCATAACCCAGCCCCTCAGTGCCTCCAGAGTCAAAGGATCAGGATCAACCCCCGGTCACACGCAGTGCCAGCAGCTGTGCCACATGCTGCAGTTTGCAGCCATGGCCAAGGTGCTACAGAACACAAGGGATCTGAGCCCAGGGAGTCCAACCATTCCCCAGCACTGCCAAGGCCACCACTGACCCCCGTCCCCACGGCTTTCAGATCCTCCCAGGCACCGTGACTCCAGCACTGCCCTGGGCAGCTGTGCCAGGGCTGGACATTTCCCCTGATGTCCAACCTAAACCTGCCCTGGCACAACCTGAGGCTGTTTCCTCTTGTCCAAACACTTGTTACTTGGGAGAAAGACAACACATGAGGCAACAAGTGAAGAAACACACGGAGCCGGTCTGGCTGTTTGGGGATTTGGGCTAGACAGACTAATCTGTCCTAATCTCATTCTGGAATTAGCGGGTTTGTTATCACTTCCTTTTTTATTTTGCTGGTCACCTGCATCACTTACATGCCAGAGCAGAGCAGCCCGTGCTCTCGTGCCAACAGAAATGGTTATTCTGGGTCACAGCATGTGTCTTTCCTGCAGTGTAACTGTGAGAGAATGGAACTACAGCTCTTTCCCTGATATTCAATAAAGCTGTGATCTGTCCAGATCTAACTTCATCAATGCTGTCATCAGCCAAACCTCTGTGTACCTAAAGAGAACCCACGGGGGGTTCCCACCATCCTATTTTATGTTGTAAAACATATGGGCTCAGGTCTGTGCTACAAGGGACACTGATAGCAGCACCCTTCCTTTACATATACATCTATATACACACACCCCTTAAATCAGTTTCTGCAGATATGTTCCTCGGATGTGCTTACTTGCTCAGCTGCTTAATTTAACCTTTTCCTGAATATGCAGCAGCAAAAGTGTCCAGGGAAGATCCACACCTTCACTAATTCAAAATTAAACTAATGAGAAATCAGTTTGGAGCCAAGTGAGATTAGCCTAAGTCCCCTGCCGAAGAGTGTGTTAATGCAGAAAAGGTCCCCACGGACAGATTTGCTCTGCAGAAACTCAGAAATTCCACTCTGCAGTTCTCAAAGTAAGGAAAGTAGGCCAGTCCATCCTGTCCCTGCCTCCCGAGGCTTATCTTCAAGTGTGCCTTTTGATAAAATGGGGGAAGGAAAGAAGATTCATTCAGTTCAAACGCAGATTCCGGGCAGTTCCATCAGAGTTCTCATCCATTTCCAAAAGAATTGTGTACATGGAACATTTTTGTGGCGCTGCCTCGTTACGAGGGATCAGCAACAGAAACCACCCAGGTCGTCAGGGCTGGGATATGACGACAGGATGACCCCCATGGGTCCTGGGATGTGCTGCAACTCGTGTGCTCTGATTTATTAGGTCCTTAAGAAACAAAATGCTGGCAAGTCATGCATTCTCCCTTATCTTTTCTTGAAGAATTGCCTCAAATTGCCTTTCACTCCAGAAGCATCAGACGACTCTCTAAGGCTGCTTCCACCACAGCGTCGTGGCATGAGAAGAACGTGTCCTGTGCTGAGGCCCCTGCCCTGAGCCCCCTCCCCATGAGGAGCACCAGCACCGGCACCTGCCGTCTGCACTCTGGATTCAGGGCCCTAATACTGTCAGTGCCTCTGGAGGAGAGGTTGTTGTTTGCCCAACTGCTGTCAGAACTTCTGCCTGTTTGTTTTTGGGGGCTAAGGAGAGAGTTTGTCTCTGCAGTGACCCCAGCCACGCCAGCTGGCCATAGAAATACACAGTTTTACTCCCTGTTTCCCTGTATGTTCAAGGCCGTGTCCCTGAAGTGCTTCCAGAAGCCCCTGCAGGGCGTCTCTCTGGGATATTTCACAACAAAGAAATATTATCTCTGAAATTCTGGTAGCACAAAGCAAGCCAAGCTCTGCTGCTGCAGAAACACAGTGCAGTGGCACAGGGGAGAACATCTGATTTAACATTCCCCTCAAGGCACACGGAACAATCACTTGGGCATTCACAAAAACGAAACCTAACAAAAAACAAAAACCAGAACAAACCACTTGTCATAAAAGCACAGAATCACTGAGGATAGAAAAGACCCTTCAGATCATCAAGTCCAACCATTCATCCATCACTTCCAAGTTCACCCTGTGGGGATGGAAGTGCTGCTGCACCTGTGACAGGATGTGGCAGACACGGTTTGGTGGTGGTGTCACCTCTCATAAGGGTGTCTTGGTGCCAGAGGAGGACAAAGACACTAAAGCAGTTCCTAATGGAAATAAAAATGCCAGCAACCAGGTTCAGGCACAAGTGCACTTTCACAGCAGCTTCACCACACTGAGGAATGAAGAAAAGAGAGAGAAGACACTTCCTGACTTCATACACAGCTCAGGTATCCCCTCAGCCTCCTGAGATGACTAAGCCTGGAGAATTACCTCAGTTTACACTCTCTTCCAGTGGGAGCCTTGGAGTGACAGTGACTGGCAGATTTACAAACAAACAGGGATTAAAGGAAGGTCTCCATCTGGGGGCTGCAGGATTAGCTGGGAAATGCGTGACCTCCACGGGCCACAACCACAGACCCCCTCTTACTTTGTTCTGAGACTTAAAAGAGAAAAGAAAACGTTCTGAGGGGCTGACTGCTTCCATGAAATATGTGCTCCTCTGGTACCTGAGCAGGTCCAGCTGCAGAACGGTTCTGGGAGGGAGGGAGGGAAGGCTTCCTGCACTATATTCCTGATGTTCTGACATCACGGGAAGGCTCTTCCCCTCCACACACCATCAGCAAACCCAGCTCCTAGCACTCCTTTACACGAGGGCTCTGTGCCAGGGCACACTCAGGGAGCCACGTAGAAAGGCATAACCCTCGATGGTTTTGCACTATCTTTAGAGCCAACTCGGGATAAACTTTGCCAATGAAAATGGCTGGAATTTTACCCCATCATTTTCTTGTCATCACTTCCCTACCTGGCATGAGGTTTTCTAGGACTGCAGGTTCTCCACACCTGGCAGCAAACACGCACAGAACAAAGCCAGAACTTCAGGAAACTATAATTAAATATGCCTGAATTTAGGTCACCTATTAACTGCTCTTTTTCCATCCCAAGACCAGAAACTGGGAGTACAAAAAGAAAGGAGGAACTTCAGCCTGTTCCAGGGTTCTCAGTGCTGGAGAACATGCTGGACATGCTACCTGGACAGTGCAACAGCTCTGCACTTACCTGACTCGTGGTGGAAGTGCTTTCAGATCTGTGGGAATCCAGCAGTGACGGTGCTGGCAGGGAAATGTCACTGTGAGGTTCCTACCACGCAATCAAGACATGAGGAATAAGGCTCAGGATCAGACCGAGCCGGTTTGGAATAGGGACTATTGCCCTCTAGAAATGAAAAGCTGAGGGAGAGGATGCTCTGGACAAGCAAAGAGGAGAAGCCACAGAGCGCCAGCCCAGAGCCTGCTCTCTGCCCAGCCCAGGGACACAGCAGCACTTGCCTGGACACCACGAATACCAGATCACAGCTCTGTGCTGGCTTAACACGGCCTCGCCTGGCCTTGCCCTGGCTCATCTGCTCTGCACCTTATTTTTAGCTGGGTTTTAGCCCTAACAGCCAACTTAGCCAAGAGATAGTTATCCTAGAACTATAAACCACGTCTCCTACAATTTCTGCTTTCCCAGCAGCAAAAAATCCTCCCCTCCTTTAATTATTTGCCTCTCTCTATATATAGCTAGAATTCCATCATAATTTTGTTTTGGAGGTACAGATGATTTGGTGGTTGGTTTTGGTTTTCACGTTTTTTTTAGAACAAATTAAAATACACACTTAGATGCCATTAATCAAAAGACTTGATTGTGGAATTTCCCTTTTCCCCACAGGAAGGGGAACCCCCTGGTTACATGAATTGCAGGTAGGGCTGGAGTCTTGCTTTGACTCTGGGTTCTGAAGCACTTTGCATCTCCTAAAATGTAACAAAAACAGCCTCTTGACAATTCCAGGTCTTTTACCAAGCCGTCATTACAAGCTGTCCCTCTTCCTCCAGTTTAGAAACTTACACATGTAGTTCAGAGCCTTTAATAGCAATAAATGGCATTTACCTACTTTAATCCCAGGAGAATGTTACACTGGATAAAGGCCATAATTTATTTTCATATATGAGGAAGACTTGAGCATTTAGGTCTGGCTTCTTAGGAGGCCTGAGGGATGCCTTCTGCTGGTGGTTACATACAAACAGAGCACACACAGAAGTTTGTGGGTCACACATTAGACACACACAAACCCAGCAAACCCATTCCTTGGTCACCTCACACCTCACCAAGTTCTGCAATTCAGCATCAATGGAGTCCTTTAAACACAACTGCAATAAAAGGTGAAAAATAACATGGAAAAAAAGTCCCATTTTGCAAAATCATCAGCTGCATCAATGCCCAAAAGCCTGACAAAAGCATCTGTAGAGGCTCTGGAATTTGGTTTGCAGAGGAGAGAAGGTGTGCAGCCTGGCCCACTGCTGAGGGGCACACCTGGGTACCTGGGTTGCTGCAACCAAACCCGGGCTGGGCATGGCAGGGCTTATTTCCTACAGCTTGGAGTGGCCAGCCCTGTACTTCCAAGGCCTCCAGCTCCTAAGAGCACTGAGTCCAGGACTCCCCAAGTCAGAGGCTCTCCCAGGAACATCAGAGAGCTCTGCATTAACAACCTGAAAGGCACTCATGCCTTCATGTATCGTTACATCAACCCAAAAATCACTTTGACTGCACAAAGGCACACACTGAAAACATCCTCGGATTCCTGACTGGAATAGTGCATTATAAAAGGACAGAGCACTCCAGAAAGGGGAGTACCCCTCAAGCCCACCACATTCAGAAAGCACAAGGTGCATTCATGATTTATTTGCTAATTCAGGACTTACTGGAAGAAGAAATGCTGGCTGGCCTGAGCTGTCTGCATTTTTGGGCAGCTTCCCCGAGATCCTGACAGGCTTCAGGAGCTCCAGGCTCTCTTCAAACAGGTATTTTCAGCAGCTGACCACTACTATGGGCTTTCAAGGCTCGAGGAAGTTGCTTTGGCAGAGAGGCAGCCCCTCAGTGCTCAGTAACCAAGTAGTCAGAGCAAGGCCTTAAAATTATTTCACTCCCAGATTGGCTCCCTTACTCCTTGCAATCCAAGCCAGCTTCTGCCAGCTGGGTGAGAGCATGGAGAGAGCCCAGCTTCCTACTCCATGGACCCATGGAATGGTTTGGATTGGGAGGGAGCTTAAATCTGGCTCCAAGCCCCCTGCCATGGGCAGGGACACCTTCCACTAGCCCAGGGTGCTCCAAGCCCTGTCCAGCCTGGCCTTGGGCGCTGCCAGGGACGGGGCAGCCACAGCTCCTCTGGGCAAGCCAGTAAAGGAATTTTCAGTGGCAAAGAGTGGGACAAATCGGGGCAGGTTCCACAGCGAGTGCACTAACAACTCCCTGGGTTGCTCATTTCTCTGGGATAAAGGGGCAGCTGTGTTTCCATACAGCTGCTTACTTTTAAAACCTGTGTAAGGAATGTGTTCCTAAAGATGTGGGACCTGTTACTGCCACCAGAAGGGCGTGAGAGGACACGGCCTGGCCAGAGCAGCCCCAGCCACAGCCCTTCTCCTCCCAGAGCAGCCCAGTGCCTGCTGTCAACAGCAATTACCCCCTGCTCATCAGCTGACCTGCCTTAAGCCTCTGGAAGTCGGCAAAGCCTGCTACACTGTGCAGACACAACAGCGGGACGTCGGGCCTGAGCCCCGCTCCCCTGGGTGGGGATTATCCCGAGCAGGGAGCTGTGCCCTGCTCACACTGCAGTGCACAGGCACACCACCCTGCCCAGCTCCTGGGGATGAAGGACAGAGCCTGGCAGCTGCTGAGGAAGGACTTGTGTAAGGCACCAAAACGTGCAGTGTAATAGCTCACCAAAACATCCTAAACTCTGTGCTCTGGAGCAGCCCCACAGATGACACAAAATCCCCACGGCAGAGGCCTGTCAGTGTGATCCACAGAGGCAGAAAGCTCTCATGACAGTTCAGGAAAGGGTCTTTGCCCTTTCCCAGGACAGATTCACATTCTCCTGCCCATGAAGAAGCTAAAGAGCTTTGGCTGAAGGGCTCTGCATGACCCACCTGGCCTGAGCCAGAAGTGCTGTCCAGCTGGAGAGCAGAGCCAGGAGCAGCCAGGGCAGCTCAGCTTTTCCATCAAAGTAATGACCAGCACTGAAAACACATCATAAAAACCCAAGGGAAGAACCTCAGTGGTGACCAGGTGGGGCACAGCAACCTGCTGCTGCAAAACTGCTGGAGGACACTTTGGTGGCAACAGGGGGAAACCCAGAAGGGTACTTGGAATGCTTTTTCTGTAAAAGCAAAGGGATGTGAACACACTTCTCACTGACTTGTTCTGAGTTCTCTGGAGTCTCCACGAGACAGGGCAGACCACTACCACCACAATGTAAGGACCAGTAAACACTCCCCTGCCCTGTCTGCATGACGGAGCTCCAGGATCTGGAGAGCCCATCCTCAGGACACTGGCTGGAGTGGACGTTTCACCTGTTACAATAAAACATAGACTCATGTTAAGGCTGGGAAACACCTCTAAGATCAACAAGTCCAGCCATCTGAGACACGTGAACTCTGAAAGGCCAAATGAGAAGTGGAGGAGGGAAGAGAAGCTCTGCCCAAGTGCCAAAGCCAGAAGATTTGCACATAAAGAAATCAAAGGAGATTTCCGAATTTATGGGGACCGAAGTAATCTCTCTCCAGGTCTCGCAGGTTCACACAAGAGGTAAGACAGAAGGAATAGCTGGGCCTGGCTCCATTCTAAACTGAATGAACCTCTTCACAGGTACAAAAGGTAAAATCATTCTCCAGCACCCTCAGTGTGGTTCCCTTGCACAGCCCCCGGAGCAGGTGGAAGCCAAGGATGTGAACACCACGGGCAGACACAGCTGTCCAATGGTTTACACTGAGAGCAATGCTTAAAGGAGACAGGAGAAT
Source organism: Dendrocincla tyrannina (assembly GCA_035047865.1). Classification (NCBI taxonomy): domain Eukaryota; kingdom Metazoa; phylum Chordata; class Aves; order Passeriformes; family Dendrocolaptidae; genus Dendrocincla; species Dendrocincla tyrannina. Next base: position 980,668 of record JAWWMP010000132.1, on the reverse strand, counting down.
GGAATTCACAGGATTCGCTCACATAAAAGGAATAACTGGGTGTGTAAAACTGGGGGGAAAATGTGTGAAAATATTTCTGCAGTCCATATTACAGAGACAAAGTGAACTTCACCACCCCGCCAGTGCTGGTGAGTCACCAGGCACGGGTGTGCGACACCGGGTCACGCCCCTCCAAGCTCTGAGTGCCCCCTCACTCAGGAATGGAGTTGAAAGAGGGATTGTCCTTCACTGCTCAGGTGGCACTAAGTGGATTCCACCCTTCCGAGTGCACAAAGCCCAACAGCTGGGTTTGGAGCCCGGCCTTCCCTTCCCCTGGGCCAGGGCACCTGCAGCGACACTGGCCACCTCCTCCTCCACCACTGCCAGGGAGGGAGGCAGGGAGGGAGGGCCCTTCCCACCCACACCAGCCCAGGAGGCCAGGATCCTCTGCTACATTTACACAGGTGTGGTAAATCAAAATATTTAGCTATTAAGGTGTATGAAGATCAAGTTTTGCAGAATTTCACTTGCCCGTCAACCCCATCACAAGCTGAAATCCTTAACTTTTTAACTAATCCATAAGAATCGGTTGGAATACTGAAGACGGGAGGGGGATTATAAATATATTCCAGATGGATGCGCTGGGTTGACGAATTCTGGTTCTCTGTTGCCAAACAATATTTGATGTCACACAGGAGGATTTAGTGAAATCACAGAAAGTCAGTCAAAGTCCCTGCTCTCTCGTAGTCCCACATTTTCTGGAAGAGAGGATTTTAAAGGTGGAAGGGCTGACGGGCAGGGAGCAGTCCTGACCTGGCAGCCAGCTCTCACACCTCCCAGTTCCTCCCCTGCCCACAGCCCCGGCTGTCATTACACAGTTTGGGCCCAGTGTGATACACCTACAAAAACCACAGAGCCTGACGTTACAGACACCCTGACTTCCAGGGAAGAACACAGCAAGGAGGCAGCCTGCGAGGGGTGATGTGGACTGACACACCACAAAACTGGTTTGCCAACATGACAGTCCCACCTGCGCTCTGCTGTCGCTGTTCAGGGAGGGGAAGGGTTTTCTGCAAGGTCCAAGCACAGGCCCTCAGAAACTGCCACAGAATTATTTAATTGTGGATCCATCCCCCGTGATATTTTCCTTTTTTCATATAGACTCTTACACAACGAGGCACTATTTTTTTCCTTTCCACCTCACCAAATTCCTACGAGCGCGCCAGCCTCGCCTGCACCTCGCACAGATGTGTTATGAATATAACTCACACTGTTTCCACACAGGATATTTTCATCACTCCCCTCTCCTTTTCCCCACCTCGATCCCATCCAAAATAGCACAGAGTCATAATCATAAATTCTCCTGTTCTGACCTGAAAGACGGGGCCATTCTTCTTGAAAAGGCTGTGCCTAAGGAGAGGGCGTTTTTTTGGGCAAGGTTCATCCCCCTGCCTGCCACGGGAGGTGAGGTCTGCTGGAAACATCTTCCCTAGGGAATCAGAACCAACCTTCTCCCCCTGACACTCAAGGCCACACAGGTAAAACCATCAATGTACAGCTCCTGTGTTAAAATGACTTTGAGCCCATTTGACGTTATCGCTGGAACCTCACCACAATGCATGAATAGCCAAAGTGCCATTTATTTGTGGAATGACTCTTCCCAAAGCACTTCAGGCCCCTCCAGTAGCACACTCTCTCTACGAAGCTGCTCCTCAAATCCAAGGAATTTCCCTGTGAGAGGAGAGCTGCCAGCTTTCCCTCTTTGGTGAGCAGGGTCCCGTCCTTGCTCCTCTCTCCATTTCCTGCACAGTGCTGCTTTAATGAGCCCTCCAGTCTGGTGGAAAGCTAACAGAGACAGTGAAAAAACCCCGTAATAATAAAAGAAAGAGATGAACCTGAGAGGGGAGAAGATTTAGGGAGAATTTTCCATGGAGTATACAATGGGTCTGACTAGAAATATGACAAAAAGACAGTCTTCCTCCGTGAAAGGAGGGAAAACAGCCCGAGGGTTTAGGTTCAGACACATAAAAGGACCTCTTAAGCTAATCAATAAACGTAATGATTTAGACTTGCAAAGAAGAAACGCTTAGTCAAATCTTATTTGTGCTGCAGCAGTGCAGGAATACTGCAGGAATAGCAGCGAGACAGTCCAAGGCACCAAAACAAATGAAGAGTACGGTTTGTAGAACTGTCACCCAAAACCGGCGCCTTCAGCTCAGGTTCCATCCCTAACTGACACAAAGGTGAGCTGGTCCCAGCTCCGGATCCCAGTCCGATGGTGTGGATCCATCAGCAGTGGCTGGATCCCCAGAGTGACGTGAGAGTGACAAAGGTGGCAGAAAAGCTGTTCAGAAGTAGGAGACGAGAACCACCCAACAGAGCAGAGGAGTTGAAGTGGCAAGACAGCAAATAATACCAATTTTAAAAAGTGCATCCAAGCATTAGTCACGGATAATAAGCCTCTCTTTCTTGCCACACGGAATTTCAGCCATTTTTCAAAATTCCACTGGCATAAACATAAAGGAAAAGCTCCAGCTATAAACTGTCACTGAATGCTGTTGAACTCGGGTTCCTGCTTTTTTTCCATGAATGCACTGTAAGTCAGCATTCCAAGAGCAACAAACGTCTCCAAGCCCAAGATATTTCCCAACAGTCCATGCACTGTCCAAGATAAGGGCAGAAATATGCCCGGGGTCACTCTGCTTGGACCCCACACCCACAGGGAAGGGGGCTTGGGCTGGGACAACAAACAGCTTCAATAACCCAGCCAGAGCACAAAGATCACTGTACTGCTGAACTGAAAATCCCAACAAACAAGTGACATCCAAGTCCTTAGCGCGACGGAGCATCTGCTTGGGATTTGGGAAGACTAATTTGGACTGAAGCTCTGCCCCTGTGGAGCAGCCTCTTCCAAACCTTGGACATCAACTCACCCACTTCTGCTTGGGGTACCAACCTGCAGTGACTTTGAATACCCCACTCAAGCTGTCAGAATTACCACCATCCCAAGTGAACAGAAGGTGCTGATTAGGTCCCAATACCTGAAGGTTTTACCAACGCTCCTGTTGTCCAACTCTGCCCTTCCAAGGGAAAGCACTTGAGGGAAGTCACAGCCCAGCAGCCCAGATGAAAACTGCCTTTCCCTGCTTTGGAAAGCCAGCTGCTGCCTCAGTGTCCCTGGCTTTAGAGCCAGCCTGCTGCCTTTGACCTGTGCCTCACTGTGAACTCCTTTATGGATTGCCAAATTCGGAGTTACAGGGAGATTGTGGCACACCTGTGCAGTGTCATCGCCTGCGAGGCTCAGTGGAGGGGCTGTTAAATTCAACGCAGGGACTTCTCTGTCTTTAAAGAAATTTAAAGCCTAATTTCTGAAGGCTTTAGAAACGGAGCCAGGGCAGCTGGAGGCACAGGACTCGGGGTTTCCAGGAGTGTTACATCTGAGGAACAGCTGTGAGTCAACCTGCATGGCAAAGGTTCAAGAATACAAGTGCTCAGCTTTAAATCCTACAGATACAGGCAAGGAATGACCTGCAGGACACACGGCTGGCTTTTCTCCATCGCTTCCTCCCACAAATGCCACAAGCTGCTTCTTTACACAGCAACAAACATCCTAAATGAGTGGCATTAGAGGGCCCAAGCGAGAAACAGGCACTGGGGGTTTAATGCCTATCAAATTTCTTTCACTATCAGCAATTCAAAGGGAGCCTGGAGATGGAAAGAGAGCACATGTTGCAGTGCTGGTGAGACGCTCCTACTAACGGTGCAGATGTTTCCAAATGGAAGGGGAAGGGATGCCCAGATGGCTTTCATTGTCCTGTTTTTCCAAGCAGCCTGACAAACTTCAGATGTAAAAAAATAAATATGAATGATGAGCCTGTCTCGCCAGCAAAAATAAAGAGCATGTTTGACAAAAGAGCAAACGAAGCAGATCTGAGGGGTCAGAACTTCATCAGCCTTCCTGCAATTAAGGCAGAGTCTAATCAGCCCCCACAACACGGCACGGGGCTGCGTGAGCCCTCAAAGGCCAGATCCTTTTAATTGATTTATCTCCCCTTGTGGTCCCTGTTAAACAGAACTGTTAACTAAAGGAAGACTGCTTTTTACTTCTAGTAGTAAATGTTCTCGGCATCAGAAACTTGGAAGCTTTGAAGTGCTGGAAGTAATGAAAATATATTGTTACTTATTCTTGGCAGGGAAAACTCTGCAAACTGATTAAGAAGAAGGGCTTGAAATAAATCAAGGATCAACGCTGCGAAAGCAAATTGAGAAATACCATTAAAATACCAAAGCACAGGCCCAAATGCATCTGTTTGCAAATTCACTTTGCAGTTCAGGGATAAAAAGAACATGGAGTTGGCTGGGGAAGAACCTGAGCAGAGCCCAGGGATGTGGTAGTGCAGTTTCAAGGACTGTTTGGGACAAGCTATTTAGAACAGTTCCCAAAATCAATTCTATGGCTCCTGAGTACTCCCTGCCTGTTGGTTAAAACTGAGAATTCAAAAATTAAAGCAATTAGGCACTAAGTTACTCTGTGAACTGGCTATCTGTGACTATCACAGGGCTTTTGCTAAAATTAGTTGTATCATCTGCTATGATATCAAAGACATTTTCTTCATAAGCCACAGAGAATAATGAGTTACCCTTTCACTCGAAGATACTTCTCAGGGATTTTCAAAACAGCTTTTGCCACAGATCAAACTAAAGCAAGAGATACACTTGGAAGTGCTCTCAGTCTAGGTGTACCAGCTGAACTTCCCATGTTCCACAAGATGATTTTTAGGTTAAGTTTGAGCTACTTGCTCTGTGTTGTGAGGAAACATGGAAGATCAGAACTCGGTTTCACAGTGAGGTGGCCCTGAGCCTCCTTTCTGCCCTGAGTAAGTGAAAAAGAACCCACAGAGAATCTTTATCATCAAGCCATGGATACATAAAGCCAAATGAAAACCCATGCCCAGAAATGGAAGAAGAAAAGACACTGATTTGTAGCCTGGGAGCCCAAGACCTAAGTGAAAACTGGCAAACTATGACAACATTACCTCTGCCAAGAAAGGGAGGAAACACACCCAAGCCCTTCATGCCCAGAGGGTTAATGAGCTGCTGGAGGCCCCAGCCACAGACCCATCACTGCCTGCCACAGTGCTCTGAGTTCTGTAATCACCAACAGAGCCACTGCTGCCTCTTACCTTAATACCTCTGACAGATTTATTGTCGAGGAGAGAAAAGCATAGCTACTCTTTCTCCAGGAAACTGTGACTCCGTGTTCCCTGGAACTATCCATGAAGGGAATGGGAACAGCAGAGCAGAGCTCTCCATTAAGGAAGCACAAAGTTCCTAGGGTGGCCTTGTATCACCTGTTACTGTTTCCAAAAGAGACTGAAAAGGATCAATTTACAGTGTGTTTAATTCTGTTGCAGTTGATATTTTTAGCACCTGCAAGATTTGCTGTTATTAGGATTTTGCACAAGATGATTGGTGTATTTAGATGTCTCAATTTTAATTTACAATAACCATGTGGTGCCGATTTATTATTTGATCTCTGCAGGATTACAGAATGCAATTATTTGGGAAACAAGCTGTTCTTCAAACTTTGTGATGCAGATTTTGTATTTATGGCTACAATATATATTCCTTTCATACAAAGAGAGAGCCCGTGCTATTGATTTCACATGTTCCCACACCCCATCATTCCCTGTCCTCGAGTGCCTCAGTCCAGCCCTCTCCAGGTGTCTAGGTCCACTGTCTGGCATCCATGCAGAAATATGGGAGAGGCAGGAAAATGTGGCTGTTCCCTGCCACCTGATGGGCAGAGCCCCTTGCCAGGAACAAGAGGAAGGACAAAGCTATTCCCTGCAGGCATGCCACTAACTGCTGGGAGGCAGCAGCCTGCTGGCTGCCTGAGTGGAAAGTGAACACACCAAAGGACACACCAGAGAGGCACCCAAGCTCTTGTTCACGTCCCTCCTACACATATGTCCTTGAACTCCTCCAGGGAATGGTTAAAAACAGGCCCCGTCACTCATGCTGCAAAGGAAGATGCACCAACAAAACCCTTCCCTTGCTGCTCCTGCAGTACAGGCCAGCAAAGCCCTTCACCCCTGCCTGGGTTCTCTTCCCAAACCACACGGTGTTTGCTGGAACTCAACCCAGCTTTCCCACAGGTCAGCCCCTCCCTGTCACCCCGCAGGAGAAGCCAGCTTCCCTGAGACATCAGTTCCCTCTTTTCCAACTTGAACTGCAGACTCAGACTTGTGTGACTTTTAATAACCTCCAGAACCCTAATTATCTTGCTGATCCTGTCCCATGTTATTGGAATACTCCAAAGAATGATTAGGCAAGGAATTCTGTCAAACCCCCCCCCCCGTTTTCTTAGCAAACAACAGCTGGGTCATGCTGTTACTCCATGGTGGTTTACTATTGCATTTTGGAAAGATTTATGCACTTGTGTAACCCAGAAATGGCTCTGAAGAAACTCGGTCCACTGGGAGCAACGTGAACTACGAGGATGACGTTCCCACATGAGTCATTTCCATCGGCATCCCTGTCAGCTCCAGCTGCCCAATTCTGGGTCCCCCACGTAAGACAGATCAGAGGAGGTTACTTCTCCTTTACACCATGTCTTGGAGGGGTGCAGTGAGCAGCACACGTGGTACAGCAGGAGTTATCCCACCAAAAGGAGGAGCACGGCACACCAGTCGCTCATTCCAAGCACGCCAGATCCATTTCCCTTCTCGGTCAGAACCCAGGGATGCCTGCCTCTCATGCAGGTATTTTCTAGGATTTAACTGAATTAAACTGTCCATGGTTTGGATCCTTACCTGTTTCCAGAATCTGCCTAAAAATACACTGAGCACCAAACCCATTAACAATGAGGTGTCTCACAGCGGGGAAAAATGCCAACACTGTAGTAAATTCAGAGGGAGAAAGTCCAGCAAGGGCCACGGGGTACAGAAATGACTATTTGACGTTAGGACACAAGGTGGTGTGTTTTAATTCACTTTTCCCATCACAGACACAGACTGAAAAGCCAACTGTGGAACTGACTGCCTAAACAAGGCTCTTCTCTTTCCGTGGAAGAGTCTCTCAGTGCGGTCATTTCGGCCCTGAATTTGCATGATGCACATGTAAAACACATAAACAAGCCTCAGCCCCCGCACGCTGGGGGAGGACTCATTTCCTTCAGTTCCTGACCTCTCATTCACATAAACTCACCCTGATAAGGCAGTCTCTTCTGCTTCCCATTCCCATGTTCCCAGCCAGGGATGTCCTGGTACGTACCCGGTTTTGTGCTGCCCTGGTCCCTCATTGCTACCTGACCCAGCCAAATTCAGAGCACTTTTAACCCCCTCACATGATGTACCTTTACCATCAGCAGCAGAAATGAGCCCCTTCTCATCCAAGCCAGAGAGCTCAGTCCTAGATGGACAACCCAGGGGTGATCCTCTCCTTGGCATGTCTTCACCTCTCCTAGAGTGGTTTGAGAACATCATCCATGAACCAAACAGGCTTCTGCACACGGCAACAGCTGCCTACACACTATTTAAAACCCTCTGCTGCCCATTATCACCACTGTTTGTTCCAAGTTTTCTTCTTCCTAAGCGATTTGGGGGCACAGGGAGTTTTCACTGGCAACCTGTGCGAGCCCTGGAATGGCCGCAGGCGGCATTCGCTGACCCGTCTCCACTTTTTCAATTTTCCCTTCATACAGATTTTTCTGTGTGTTTTACTACTCTGGCGCTGGGTGCCTGTGGTTGGAGTGAAGCCTCTATCCTCGGTTTTATTTAAGAATCATTTTCCTTTGTTATTGCCAGGAACAGAAGACGACTTAAGCAGATGGATGTCCCCACTCCCATCATGGGGCCGTAAGCACAACCTCCCCGACACAGACACAGCACATCAGTCACTTCACAGCACTTTTTGATCCATTCCTGCTCAGATTTCTTTCATTAAAAAAAAAAAATGACAAGCCTTTCCTCAACTATGAAGTCTGGGTTTCCTTTTACTTCCTAAATACATCCATCACCAGCACTCCTTTTCCTTTGTACCATACCGTGCTGTTCCTGTTCTATCTTCCTGCCTACCTTTCCCTTGGTTAAGCAAACTGTTACCTGAAAAAAAATAAGAAAAAAAACCCATCCCACAAACCAGTATTCAATCAGGAACTTGAGACAATCCCATTAAGTTTCAATGTTACAGAAGAAGGCTAAACTAGAAGCAGAAGCTCCAGCAGCTCTGGATAAGAGGCAGGATGTCTTTAGATTGTTACTGCCATCAATACAAGTTATTTGTGGGCATTCCTTGAGGGACTACAAGAGAGCTGGAGAGAGCCTTTTGATTAGATACTGGGAAGGAATTGCTCCCTGGGAGGGTGGGCAGGCCCTGGCACAGGTTGGGCAGAGATGCTGTAGCTGCCCCTGGATCCCTGGAAGTGTCCCAGGCCAGGTTGGACGGGGCTTGGAGCACCCTGGGCTGGTGGGAGGTGTCCCTGCCCATGGCAGGGGGTGGGATGGGATGGGCTCTGAGGTCCCTTCCAATCTGTGTTTATACAAGAATGCCCGGACTGAAGAGAGAATGTTACACAACGTGGTATGCTCAGCCTCCACAGAAATAATTCCCATCTTTCCCATTACTCCTGATTGCACAGGCTGGTGTGGTGGGCTGGGCAGTATCTAAAATATCCTCCACCAGAACACAGGTCATGAGAAATTCTGCTGAGAACGAGTTCAGACACCCTCTGGCACGACCACGTCCCTGAGAACCACTAACGCGCCTGGGAAGTGCCCAGGGAGGTCTCCCAAGCAGGCAATAGTCTTCCCATTCTTCTACCTCTTATTCCAGGGTTTCATTCCCAGGCAACCAGGAGCAAGTCCCAAATCATTTCTTCCTCCTACATGTTTCCCACCTGGGACAAAGACGCTCGAAGCCAGTGCCATGGCAACCCCACCGGCCACACAGGCACTTTGGTTCTCGGGGGAAAATGAAAGTTCTGAAGGGAAGCTGGGAGATAAAGGCTCCTGCTCCTTGTTTCCCACTGTTAGGAAGTAATTACAAAAATACTTTCATCTCGAGCGCTCTCTGGGTGACTAGGTTGTCATTTAAAAAATACTGTGATGTGAAGGAGGATGAAATAGGAAAGCTGTGAGTACATTGCCACGCTGTGTAACCTCCACGCTCAAGGCTGGTTCTCATCATTCTACCCCAGGACAAGAAAGTGCATGGAAAAAATAATAAATGAATGAACTGGAGGAAAGAGAAATCGAATTCTCAGTGATCAGCTCGAGCAGGATATGATCCAAACCCTGCCTCATCGTCCCACTGACGTCAACCCGAGTCTTCCCACCAACTCCAGAGGACTTGGACAAGGCTTTTATGTTTCTGAAATACAATTTGGGTTTTGTTTTACCACACTCCTGTGCCTGACTCAGTAGAACTTGCACAGAAGGTCTCCCGGGTGCAAATGTGATTGTAAATTCTGCAGTCCTGTGCCTGTTTCTATTGGTTCTTGGATGCTTTCAAGGAATAAGGTTAATGACCACACATCTCAGTGATGTTTCTCAGCTTATTAACACAGAGCAGCTTCTTTCCAGCCCGCCCAGACAGAATGATATCATTGTTATACTTCCAAAACCTCCCAAACTTAGGCTTATCCTGAGAGTTCCTTTCCGTTCCTAAGCTGTTTTGGTGAGAAAATCCTCAAGATTTATTTAAATGATGTCTTAACATTGTTCTATTTGTTCCAGCTCTGTCTGCACGGCTCATTTGCTCTCTGTCCCTCAGACACAGAGCCTTTGATCTTCCTCTCTTTCTGCCCTTAAGAATAACCATTTTTTGACTTAACAGACATTATTTGGGAAAACCACGACATGACCACTGACCACGAGTACCTGCAGGACTCAACTCAAATGAGAAGCACAGATGCCCGTGGTCTTTAGGCTCAAGACTTAAATGACTGGGGAAGTGGAGCTTACCAATGTCATCCCGGGGCAATCTGACAAGGAAAATCTGTCAGGAGACTGCTGTGTGTCCTCACACCCATGGAGAGCTCCAGGCACCATCCTGCTCCATGATAGGATTCCCAGCCCAGACCTAGCCAGATGCTCATCCCAGATGTTTGAAAACAAACAGCCAGTGTCTCATCCTACTCCAGGTAGGTGTTTTTTCAATAGCTGGGATCTCCCAGGGGAGGCCTTGGCTTCCATCCTGCACAAGAGGAAGAGCTTCCTCTGCCCAGAGGAACCAACCCGAGCTCAGCACTTCAAACCAGCAAACACACTCACCCTGTGCCAGGAAAATCACAGGGACCAAGAAGGACCTGAGGTTTACAAAATTAACATTAAGTGCTCACAACCTCCTGCTTTTCCCTGCACCGCCTCACTCAGCAGAGGAAAGATCAGATTCCAGGGAATACAGGCAAATGAGATCCTTTGAATGTCACACAGACTACCCATGACACACGAAGAGTTGATCCTGCCACCAGTCTGTCAATATAAGGAAAATTATCCACACTTCCCTGATACCACAGACTGAGGCATTTTATAAGCATAGAAGATGCAAAACTATCCATATTTCCTTGGTATCAAAACAAGCCCCAAATATTCAGGGCCATTGATATGCGGGAGATCCTATTCACAGCAGAATGATTGAGAAGAGTGAGGTACAAAAGGGCAATAATTAATGAAGGGGTCCTTGAAGGAGCCCAAAGTGGGTGTGCACACACACAGAGAACAGCTCCTCACAGGAACCGGGCAGGATTTCCAATATGATTCCTGGAGTGTACCCTATAAGGCTCTTCAAAGAAACCAGCCTCTAACAGAGCAGAAGATGAAAACAACACACGCAATATGCCCCTGTCATTCCCTAAAGAGGCTGTCCAGAGCTGTGGATACCACAGGCAGGGTGCTGCTGGGGGTGGGAAGGCTGGACCCACACTATCCCAGAGCTCCAGCCATCCCCTAACTTCTCCGGAACCTCAGATTTCTGGTGCCCACCTAAGAAAGCTCACTGAAACTTCACCACAGAGAACAGCCATAAGGAAAAGCAGGAAAGAGGCATGGACAGATCCTAAGTGTGCTTAATCCCACGAGAACACAGGACATGAACCAACTAATCTCCCCTGCACTGTGACCACTGCTAAAACCTTGCTCTCAGGATGGCAGCTTTTCCTCTTAAAACTCCTACGCTCGTTCTGTCCAACTGTTTGAACAGTGTCCAGCCAATTCCCAAACACTATAAAATCCTGCAGGAGTACCAGATGTCCTGTCAGCCTGAAAGCCCCTCCACAGAGCTGGAAGCTTTCCTCTCAGGAAACTCCCTTGTGTAGGAAGAACAGGAGCAGTGTGTCCCGTGTCACTGTGGAGAAAGGCTTTTACACAGCATTTCCCAGCTTTTGCAACCACTTCACTGACAACTACTCTAAGTACTTCTTTATCTTAGTCACTGTTTTGTTGAGTCATCTGTCATCTGCTACTGAGAACTTGGATTGCTGTCTGTGCTGGCTGAACTCCCAAACCACCACAGACCATCTCTGCCTCTGGGCCAGGCACAAGGGCAGGAGCAGGGCCAGAGGAGAACTAGGAGGATGTTCATGCCATCGATACGCAGCTGACAACTCCACCACTGCAAACACCTCCTCAGGCTCCACGGGCTTGGGCAGCTGGCTGTGACCTTGGTCATGGAATTGTACAGGTTGGAAAAGCCCTCCAAGATCATCCAGTCCAACCGTTCCCCAGCACTGCCAAGGCCACCACTAACCCATGTCCCCAAGGGCCACATCCCTCCAGGGACAGTGACTCCACCACTGCCCTGGGCAGCCCAATGCACGACCACCCTTTCCATGAATAAATTTTTCCTAACATCCAACCTAAGCCTCCCCTGATACAGCGTGAGGCCACTTCCTCTTTACCTGTCCCTTGTCACCTGTGAGAAGAGACTGAATCCCACCTGGCTACGACCTCCATTCAGGGAGCTCTGACCTCCTTTCAGGGAAGGTCTCCCCTGAACCTCCCCTTCTCCAGGCTAAACCCCACCAGATGCACAAGCTAAATTGGAATAACCTTTTTGGGGCACCAAAAGCCAAGTAACTCTAGTTCTGTGTGTTGAATGTTATTGTCCTTCTATTTCCCAAACCCTTTCGAGTTCCAACAACAAGTGAACATAACGTACAAACAGGAATTTGAGGGCCTGAGAGATGCTGAAAAACAAGCAGAGCACTGACAGGGAGCAGAGTTGCTCTTTCATCCTCAGCTCAGAGGCCCAAAACCCTCTGCCCCTGCAATGCAACACCTTGGCTTGTAAGGACTTGTACAAAATTAAAAAAAACATACAAGCAAATGGATTAAACTACAGGGTAATTATTCTCAGACACGATAATTATTCTCAGATGGACCAACCACATGATGTTCAAGGCAGAGGGGAATCCCTGGATGTGACAACATACATGTGACCAACACAACTGCAGCTGCCTTCACACCACGTTAACTGCAACCAGCAGGAGGAGGAAAGCACCACATTGGCACAATTTCACTGTTTCTGAGAAAGAAACGGGCCCAACCTTGGCACAGGAGCTGCGTGGCCTCTTCCCAAAGCTTCCCCAGGCTGGAAGCACCTGGAATGGATGTGCAAAGAGCCCCAGGGGTACTGTACCTTCTGTGTGCATGTCGGGCAGCGTGTCGGGGCCGTGCTGCACCACCGCCGCCCGCCGGTACACCATGTGGATCCGGCCCTTCTCCTCTTCCATTTGCTTTCCTCTCTCCAAAGGCTCGATGAAGTACTCATCCTCATCGGTTCGGATCATCCCAGCCTGGGGAGGAAGAGACAAGGCATGTCCGTGTCACTGCAGGGCCTAAAGATACTTGCAAACAAGTATCAAGGGTGAACTACAAAACCCTCGGAATACAGAGGTTTCTTTTTCCCCTGCCCCAGATTTCATCAATACAAAGAACCTGGCATTTCCCAAGCGAGTGGAGGCAGAGGGGCAGAGGCAGGTCCTGCATTTTCAAGGAATCTTCCCTATAAACTCTCGTGCCAGCCCAGCAGTTCCATCCCCCAGGCAGGTGCTCCGAGCACGTATCTGTAAAGGCTCCCTTGGAGAACAGGCTGTGGTAGATTTTCAAGAAAGAAGCATGGAGTGGAAATTTTTTTGTTTGGTGTTTTTGTTGCTTTTTTTTTCCACAAAAGCACACTGATGGAGCAATCCAGGAAAGCACAGTCTGCAGTCTTGGAATGCTATTAATTTTACTACTTTTTTTATTCTAAATTAACGACGTTCAGAATTTCCACCCGCCGAAGGAAGCAGGGTGGGATCTGTGCTGCTGTGGAGTTCCCTAGAGCTGTCCTCAGGGTTCTGGGAAAACAGGAAGACAACAGGACCACCAAAACCCAAAAGCAGCCTTTGGGGCACAGTGGCTGGAGTAAACCCACCTGTTCTCAGAACCATCTCAGCCTGGAGGACTGGGGGAGCGGGTTCACTTCCTGGCTTCCCTACAGACTCGCCCCTCCCAGGGGAGAGCCCAGAAAAAGCCTGCTCAGGGTCCCGTCAGCACCCCCTGTGCACCCACCTTGCTCCCCAGCATCTGTGTTTGTCTTTAAATGACTCCTGAGCAGTACCACATTTCATCCCTACAGCTCTTTCCATCCTTGATCCAGGAGCAATGGCGCAGAGCAAACCAAGGGGATTGTGTGGAACTAAAGTGATGTGGGAGCAAGTGGTGCTGGAGTGCACAACAAAAGGTAACTGGGAGCAAGGCCAAACCCAGTCTGGCCAGGCAGCCCACCTAGGAGGGCTTCCTAGAGGACACCAAGCCTTGCATCCGCTCCTGGACACTCCGGGATAAAGCAAACCTGGGAAAATGCACATACAGCTGGGGTTTAATTCACACACAAAAGGCTCAGACAAGAATAAGGGAATTAGCAACAATACAAAGCCTTGAGAAAATAACCTGCAAGGGCGGGTTAAACTAAGGAATCACTTCCCAAGCCAAAATCAACAGCCTTTAAGGGGGAACATGATTCCCTATAAATATGCATGGGGTGGTTGCGGGGAAAGAGGAAAGAGCCCTTCATTCAGGGAGCACAAGGGAGAGCTGTGGGGGGACCATTAATGGCCACATTTAACTTCGGTGTTACACATTAGGGTGGGACTTCCAGAAGTATTTTAGGAAGTCAAACGCCCTGTTTGTAGTGGTTTGCAGTAAGGGCGAGGCAGGTAATTCCCAGGGGAGTTTTGGAAAGACCACCCTCGAACGTCAGGAAGTGAAAGGGGTTGTTCAGCAGTCACACTGCTGGACATTTTCAAGTGCTGCCAAAACTGATCACTGTTACCTGAGGCTTTGGGTTCTGCTCCCAGACTCCATCCCAGGCTCTGCTGGTATCTGTATTTTGAACACCTGCTGAGATTTTTTAAGACAAAGAATCTCCCACAGAGAAGATAATGCTACAAATTATGGTTTTAATTGTCCTGAGTGCCTTTGTGCCAGGAAGAAATCGTTTTTCAAACACTGATGTGATCCTCTGGGGAACTGAGGTGATAATTAGCAGCTCCTAAGCCATCTCTGAACAGCGAGAGAATTGATCTGTAAAGCTGCTTTAAGCAAATCAGCAACTCAATATGGAAATATTTGCCAATTTCGGTTTTTTCCCTGCAAATTCAAGAGCCACAGAGCTTCCCTGCATCCTCCTACATGAGCATCTTCATTTGTATTGCAGGCACCTTGCATCCCTCTCAAGATCTGCACACCCTTCTGTCACACACAGCCATTTGGAAATACCACGTGCTGGGTCTTCACTGGGAAGATTTAAATAGGGGAGATTAAGAGCCAGAAAAATTGAAGTTTAACGCCACGTTCAAGGCTCTACATTCATCCCCAACCAGAGCAGGCTGTCAATACAGTGGAAGATTAATAAGCAGATTAACAGGCAGGCTGGGGTTTGCTCAGCAGCAGGAGGCTGTCTGTAGGAAACTGGGCTGCACTGGCCATCCTTGGCAAGGAAGGAGCAAGGCAGAAATCAGGAACGAGCACAGGGATCCGAGGAAGCCAAAGCCCCTTTCCCCCTAGAAGGATGTTCCAACTTGGGACCCTTCAGTCACACACAAGTGCAGATAGGGAGTCATAAAGCTGGACTGTGCTGCTGGATCCTACCTGGAAGGGAAGCACAGGGAGATCAGAGCTCTCACCAGAGCACACAGGAAGCAGGCACGTGTGAGAGCCAGGCAGTCACTCTGCAGTCCAAGGAAAAGGGGAAAGGGAGAAGTCCAGTGGGAAAAGGAAAAACTCTGTCCTGTTTTGGGGGGAGACTGTGCTCAGGCGGAGGAACCTGCTTGCTTCAAAGAACAAGGTCCAAGTCCAGTGACTGCAACCAACACAGGAAACCACACGTGACAAGCTCTGTACAGTAAGACTTCCAGAGCCTGGAGATTTCTCCAAATACTTTTCTGCCACCTTCCATTTTTCAAAGCATGTGGTGTGGCAGAAAGGGCCTTTATTAGACCAAAAAAAGCTGAGTATCCTTCTCCCTCATGAAGACCCAGCAGAGGGTTGGTCTACCCAAAGTGGGACTCTGTATCCCGAGTCCAGATTCACTTTCCACCAGCATTTCCCAGGAGCATCCAAAATGGAATCTCAGGACCCTGGCTTCCTACATCGAATCATGGAATAGTTTGGGTTAGAAGGGACATTGAAGACCATCCAGTTCCATCCCAGGGTGCTCCAAGCCCTGTCCAACCTGGCCTTGGACACTTCCAAGGATGGGGAGTCCACAACCCCTCTGAGCACCCTGTGCCAGGGCCGCGCCACCCTTATAGTAATCAGTTTCTGCCTAACGTCTAATCCAAAGCCTCCCTTCTTCACTGAACTAAATGAATTAACCACCTACAACACACCTTCAAACCCTAAAAGCAGAACTGCATATCTGAAATACAAATGGAATATCAGCACTATCCCCAGTGTCAGACCCAGGACACCTGAATCCATTCTCGCTCTGGGCTGCACACCCATCGTTCAGCCCACGGTGAAATCTCTTACAAGATCTCCACACGTGGGAAGTTCAGTTCGGGAAGCTCCCTGTGCCATCCCACGTCATTCCTCGATTTCCCCTTCCACCAATGCCAGCACTGCAGCGAGGAATTCAGCAGTCAAACCGGCTCAAGGCTCTGCCTCCTGGAAGACTCTTCCTTCTCACCGTTCTATTGCTGGAATTGGGAAACATTCCCAGGGCTCTTCCCCCACTCCTTCTCCCTGCCTTCTTGCCTGCTGGACAATCACAGGTAGCTGACAGCTCTGTCCTGCCCCATACTAAATAGAAGGCCTATTGAAAAGCACCAAGGGCTCTGTGTTGGCTCAATTTAATATCCCAGCCCGGCCGAGCAGACACTGCCTCCTGCCAAGACAAACACCTGGGACGTGGAGCGGGGAGGGGGCTGCTCCTGGAGACAGCCCTCCAGTCTAAACTTCTTAAGGAGTCCAGAGAAACATGCTTTCATGAAAGAGGTGCTGCCTCGCCTGAAAACACGGATTCAGCCCCAAAACACTGCCACCTTTCACCCTCTCTGTTGGCTGAAGGTGGGCTCAGGCCGGTGACGGTGCAGAACCTGCGTCACACCTACCTGCTGCCCTGCTCCCAGTGCAAAGGGGAAAAGCTTTCCGAGTCACACCGAACACTGCTTAATTTGTGGGAAGAGAAAGCAAAGCAAAGAGGGAAGCTCTGCCCACAGCACATTTCCCTTCGCCTGCCTCCCCCACGACTGAGCCACGGCGAGGGGACACTGATCCTAAGTCTGTGCAGCTCCAGGGTTCTACCCTCAGTTCCTTGGGTGGGTATTATTTCCTGTGCCACATGGGATCTGTATTTTGACAAGAATCAACTGAATCTCCAGGTTTCTTTTCAAAAATACTCCGAAAGCTTCTGAAGTTGTAGAGCTTGCCCACAATACGCCCCTTCAGTTTGTGCCAGGGCCTCCCCACCCTCACCCACCCAGCACCCCGTCCAGCCGTGCCCTCTGGCACTGGGAAGACATTCCCCTTGTCCTGCCCCTCCAGGCCCTTGTCCCAGGTCCCACACTGCTCACTCCCTCTGGCAGGTCAGGGGACCCAGGCCCTGCTGTCTGGAAGGGAAGGGGGAAGGCATCCAAGCGGACATACCTCCCTCCCTCCACATCTTCTGCATGTTAAAGTATTTATGGCCTCGACATACTTGGCATATGAAAAAATACTACACGTTAGAGGAATGCTGGAAAAAAGTAATATGGCAGCGCTGCGCACAGTTTGGAGAAACAGATGTTATTGATCCACTTGCTGGGTGCCTACAGAGGAGGTTTGCAGATGGAATTCCTCCTCCTCCCCCACGGATGGGCCTCCAATCTCCGTGGAGGTGTCCGGGGCTTGGGGCAGACACCACGGGTTTGGGGCAAAACATCCCATTTACTGACCTGCAGCTCCAGCACCCTTGGATGGATTCCCAGAGGAGCAAGCAGGAATTCCACAGCTCATTTTCCCTCTCCGGAAGATCAGGGTGATATAAAATCCATGTTTTAATCACGTGTCTTATCCTGGCAATGCAGCTCAGAACTAAAGCAAGAGCTCCTGAATCAGTCTAGGCTCCATCCTTGAAGGGTGGTGAACAGACACAGCACAAGGTGTTGGGATTTTTCTTGCTAATTAAAAATATTAAAACCTGTTTTTGAGTCCAATGAAAGATTCAAACAAAGGGTCTCACAGCCACCTGAGTTACTCACACAGCACCAGCTTCTGACCAATCATCTAAAACCAGACTTTTAACTCAAAAATCTTCTGCAGCTATGAAGAAAAAATCTTATTTGTTCAACCAAATACCAGGATGAAGATTCAGAAGCAGAATGAAAACATAGGAATGTTTAATATCCTCTTCCAAACTACAGGCACAATTTAGGAAGGAGCAGCTAAGACACACTCATACTAAAATACTGAATCTCATCTGCCCACAGGAATCAAAGCCTCTCAACACACTCACTGCTGTATCACTTGAAGGAGCAAAAGGCATTTGGGAGAGCCACCAAATTAACCAAAATTCTGCAGAATTTGCACAGAAAGAAAAAGAAATTGCAGCATATTACTGGGTCACTGTACCGGGGTGAAATGAGGCTTTTTAGCTTCCTCTATGAACATCCACCAGAAAATTCCTTTATACTGAAATTTCTCACGCTTGATTTTGATCCAAATGTTGGGTTTCTTTTTTCCCCTTTCAGAAAGTCTAAAGAAAACTCAGTGGAAGCCCTTAAGAATTATATGGAAGCAGAGAGAAAAAACCCCAAACTTGGATTTTATGTGGAAAAATATGTCTCTCTTTTTTGTTCTTGGAAAACCTACCGGGATTCGCTTTAACGGCCACGCAGAGCTGGCAGGCCAAGGGCTTTGTCCTTACAGAGGAATGGAGGGTTTAGAGTATCAGCTATTAAAGAGTGAAAAGAATGCATGGATCATGCTCAGAGCAGTCAGGCACCTCCCCGAGCCCGGCGTATCTCTGCAGAAATATTTCCTGAGCACAGGTTTTGTCTCTGGGGCAGACACAGCAGGGCTCTGCCAGGAACGATCTCACGCTGAAAGGGTACAGGGCGTGGCAAAAATCACTTCCAGGGCTGCCAGGCCTGTGGCAAACCTGGTGCTCCCCCAGCTCCTGCAGCCATGGGATGACACTGGCCATAGACTCCTCTAAAAAGCAAAAGGAAAACCCAAAGCGAGGACAGCTGGCAGCCCCCAAAGACGGAAAATGGGAACTTCAGGTGCTGAACGCTCCAAGACACAGAAGGCGAATGAAATGATGCTGGAGGATGAAGATCCCATGATCCAGAGGTCACCAGCACCATGTCTGCTGTGGCACACCACAGAAACACTGGCTTACCTGCTGCCTCTCCAAGGGAACAGGAACTTCAGTCCAAACTACGTGTGAGAAAGGCTCATCTCCTTGGATATAAGTCAGAGAAGCAAAGAGAACTGATGCAGTTCCCTCTGAATGGAAGTACCCTAAGGATCAAAAGCTAGGAAGCACCCAAACTAGGAATATTTACATCAGTCTCAATTGAAATTGGGTCTTATATTCCCATGCAACAAAACCCCACACAACCATGGCAAAATCTCTCTAAGGAAAATCACAAGCAGTTTTACACATCTGGTCAGGTATAATAGAAAACGGCCAAGTGGCAGTGGGATTTCTGAGAGGCTGGGAAGATAATTTACTGTTGTGTGGTTGGTTGGTACAGTCCTCAGCCAAGCTGCAGAAGCACTTGATGCAAACTAACTATCTGTTTAAAATGGAAGGGAACATAAAGGGTTTTTTAACAGGAACAATAGTGCTGCAGCTTTAGCCACCATTTCAAGAAGCTCCTGATGGAGCACGAGGGCAGCAGACGGAACCAAGCGGCTTTTCTTTCCCTGACTCTTCCAGAGCCTGGATCGGAGCACGATGGTTACAGCGTGACCCTCCAAAAACAGACAAGAACAGGTGAGAGCAGACAAACCCTTTTCCTCACTGACCCTGCAGAGTGTTTTTGCCCAGCCTTGCCTCCTGCCCTGCTGCAAACCTCAGCGCGGGCGGCTCGGGGGCCGAATTCCAGATGCAAGCGCGTGCAGAGCTGAATAAACAGGGGCCATCCAAAGAGCCTGCTGAATATGGGTTCTGTGCCTCCACCCCACCATCAATGGGGACTTTGAGAGAGCCCACAGGCACCAGGCTCTGAGAACATTGCCTGTTTCAGTAGCTATTTACCTTCCTTCCCTGAGACACACGCTCTGCCACAGGTGACATGCGGAGGCAGGACATGAATGAGGAATCAGAGCCCGATTCATGAGCCCTGCGTGTGTTATCAAGGGTCCACACAACTTATACAATCTGGGGTTTATTACTAAAACTATAAAAAAGGCTTGTACTTAGCCATTTTAATAAGCTTGGGCTACTTTATAAACTCTTAGCTGTGAGCCTCCAGGAATCAAAACCTGTAAGAAGCGCACGTTGCTTTGGGAACAAAGAGCAAAAAATCCAGAGGGGACAGTCTTTGTCCAGGAGCCCTAAAAGAGGTGTTTGTGAAAAGGCATTCCAGGACCACAAGGTGGGATTTAATATCAGCTACAAAAGAGATATGCAGAGCAGCACCCAGCCACCAGCAGCTTGTTCCAGACCATTTTTAACACATACTGACCTGGAAAAGCAGTTCCAGCCCCTATATATATAAATATATCTATATATTGCTTAAAAGGGAGGAATTACATGTAAACCCTCGCTGTGCTCTACAGAATGATTTTACAAAATCAGAAATAAACCATAAATAAAAGTCTGAAGCTGAGACTTTTTATGACATTCTCCAGGCAGGCTCCTCCAGCTGCCTGTTCCTAAGCCCCTTCCTAGAGAGGATGACCTGATTAAACACCTCCATGCTCAGCATGAGCATAACCAGTGTGGCTGAAAAAGTCCAACTGCTCCCACCTGGCCTCACTCGCACCACACTGCCAAGCATCTTAACTGGCCTTCAGATATTCTCTCCAATCTAAAAAGACAGAACAAAGACACTAACCACAGCATGAGGCTTTTCAGACTGCATTCTCCATTCCTGCCTACGTAGCACATTCACCTTTGGCCCAGCCTGGGGTTGGTGTTAAGTTCCCAGCTCAGGTGTTTTGGACTGTTCCTGCTGGGATGTTCCAGAGAGCCCTCAGGAACCCCCCACAGGGAAGTCCTCCTCTTCTAAAGAGTTCATAGGCACCTTGGATATTATTAATAGAAAATAAACCAAGAGAAACAGAAAAACTTTCACTTCAGTTACCAACAAGCGCCCACAAATGCTTCCCGTGAGCCAAAAAGCACTGAACTGCATCCACTTTTTGGAAGAAATATAGCTCAACCATGCACTTTTGGAGTTCAAAGCCTCATTTTCTGTGTCCACAGCTCCATTTTTACGATCCAGCCAGTTGGTTTTGGGGTCCAAGACACATCTCGAGTGTTCAACCCCTCATATTTAGAGCCCAAATCCTACTTTTCCATCTAAACCCCTCATTTTTAGGTCCTAAAGATTCATGTTTGGTGTCCAAAGCTTCAATTGCAGGACTGAAACCCTCAGGTTTAGGGTAGAAACCCTCCCAAGTTACAAATATTCCTTTAGAAGTCTAAGGGCCCAGAGCACCATTTTAAAAGCCCAAAGCATGTGTTTGAAGGTCTGAAAAGTCAGGTTTAGAAGCCAAACCCTTATTTATAGGTGCGAAGGCTGGTTTCCTGACCCAAGGCCTCATTTAACAGACATTTATTGCTATTCCTGGGGACTTTTAAACAAAACACCATCCCTTAAAATGCCTCCATACAGAGTCCCACTACCCGGGTGAACTTTCACAGGGAGCATTAAGTGATGCCTTCAGACATATTTTACCTGGCTAATAATGTGGGAAAATTAATAAAAACATTAATCTTTGCACAGGCATGCTGTTAAATAAGAAAAACCTCATTTCTCAATCAAAAATAACTACAAATACTATTGAAACAGATGTGGTTTTCCAAGTTGGCTGCTATTATGTGCAAAACGATTAATTTCTCTGATCAAGCATCTCTTGTACCATAACATAAAATGGAATTCAAGGCATTTACTCTTTGCACAGTTTACACAGGGACAGACAAGCATTAAAAGCTCGTGCAGCACCACGTACAGACACCTGGACAGATCCCAATGTCCCTCCACCAGCAGTGAAGGACACAAACCCTGGCTGGGGCCCTGGAGGATCCAGGAAGCTCCAGCAGTTTGCTGGGAATCACGAGCCCTGGCTTTAGGCAAGGAATTTCTGCAATCAAAGCGATGAGGGGGGAAAGGGAGTCACTGCAAAGGTGGATTTCAAATTCCTCACTGGGGTCTGCTCCCAGGCTCTCTCCTTCTCCCCTGAGAAACCACACTTGGGGAAGGCTAGTGAAGGGGGGAAAAAAGAATTCTTAAATTTGTCCATGCTTTTGGAAAACCCATTACCCAAATAACTGCAAGTGTCTGTGCTATGAGATGTATTTTGTGCAGCTCCTTACATTTTGGGCCACTCTGGCCCACGTGAAGCCCCCAGCACTAGAAATGCTACTTGTGGATCTATCCAGCTTTTCCTGTGACCACAATCCATGTGGGACAAAGGGAGAGGTAGCTGCAGCCTGGACAAAAATGATCATTTCAGAGGAGAACTCAGCGGTTTGAGCACCTCTCAAAACTAAAAGGACACAGCCACATGGAAACCCTCAGCATCCCCCTTTTTACTGCTTCCTACTATTAGCTGTGAGTGAGAACAGGAGGAATGCAAGGCAGGAGGAGAGGGAGAGAAGCAAAGGCTTGGAAATGAGGCAAAATCTATCCTCAGCCCAAATCTGGCCCTGTCAGAAAAGCTCACAAAAACAAACAAGAAGAGATAAATGGAGCTTGAACAACCATCTGCATCAACTTGGACTGCCCTCTGAGAAGAAGGATTAAGCACCCATTTGCTCTGAGTGGCAACTCCAGGGAGAAGCAAAGCAGACACACAAAACAATTCTCATATTATTTTACACTATATTTGACACTTGACTTCAATGCCCATTGCTTCCCTTGCTCCTCCCCTCCGTGTTTGACACAGGAATCCCCAAGTCCCGAACAAGCAACTCCCTTTGCCAAGTTTCTGGAGCTCCTGAACTTTGCGAAATCCTCTTTACTATGGACTCCTAGGACCGAAGAGTCTGTGTTATCCCATGGGCAGTGCCACATGTGCTGAGGTGAAGCCCTCCCTCCCAGGAGGTCCCAGATGGGCAGATGTGCCCTGGGACACAGCTCCAGCCTGGGCTGGGAGAGGCCCCCAGGCCCGAAGGAATGGCCCCAATCCCAACCCAAAGAGTTTCCCGTGCACTACAACCAGATGCTCAGCAGCAGGCCAAGTGTTTGTCTCCAGAACGCTGTTCCAAAGCACTGGGATAAACCACCAGCAGCTCCTAGAAAGCTGTTTCTCCATTTAGGAGCTCTAGCCTTCCCAGCTCGGGGGAAGTCATGCCCAAATAATATGTTTAGTACCAACACAGGAACCAGAAATAAGCCTTAATAGTTCAGTGCTGATGGAACAAGGCTAATAAAAAAGCATTTGAAGCGAACCAAAACGCCCTGAAACTCCTTGGATCCCACACGCCTCAATTGCAGCAGATTTTCAAAGCTGTTCCTGAACCAAGGCTAAAGCCCGTGCAAGTATCTAGTCTGAGATACTCCAGCCTGTATTTCCAACAGATTTGCCCAAGGAAAGTAGCTGTGAACATGCACAGACACATTTCTTCACATCTCCACATCCTTAGAAAGAAGGGATGGCAAATAGGCAAGCGAGGAATAATCCGTCCCAAGTGACAGATCTGAGCAGATGTGTTTGGTTTTTTCAAGTCCTGATGGTTGGTCTGTCTTCCAGGATTCCCCTGGTTTGGCAGCTGAGCACTGCACACTCCTGAGCATCTTCCATTTGCAAACAGCTGTACTTCCAAAGGAGAGCAGGCAGCACTGTGCTGGAAGGCCACGGAATCCCAATAAACAAATAAAAAGAAAGAATGAAATAATGTCCAATAAACAAAGTTTTTTAAGTTCCATTTTCCTTGGAATCTGAAGTCAAAGATGAAAGGCTCATTGCACTGGGTCCAGCCCTTTGATTTCAAACAAGCAAGGTTAATGCTCTGGGAGAAACAGAAACCAGCATTCCCCCGTGGCATTGCAAGGATGTGAACACAAACCAGATCCCAGCTCAAACACAAAGGCACATGTCTGAAAAGGCACTGGTCAGAGTGCAAGTGCAAGCTAAAGGCACCAACACACCTGCTCAGGGATTCTGACAAGGCAGGGAGATAACTGAGAGACTCAGCTCATGTTCTCTACAGCAACAGGGAGAAAACTGGTTTAAAACATGATTGCTAAATGTTAGGCTTGCTGCCTTTGCTCTGTTTACAATCTGAACTGTCTGTAGCAGGCTCTTTGAGGCTGGCACCTTCCACTCCCCAAGGGCTCTGACAACAAATGCTGCTCTTTTGACCAAACAACAGCAGAAACACCCAGCAGCCACCTGGGGAAGCCCCGGCTTTCTGACAGCCAGGGCAGAAGACAAGAGGCAGCTCCTCCCTGACAAATGAAGTGTCCTTCTGCCATGACAAGTGCAGGCACATGTATGTGGGGTTCTTTAAACAAACAGGGTTATTTTCCAAGGGAGATTAAGCAGATGTGAAGATAGGAATTTGCAGAAGCGACAGCACGCAGACTTCCACTGCAGAATTAGATATGCAAACTATTTCAAAACAAAAGCATCCAAATATTTGGGGGTTTAAATGCAAGTTTGATTGAGCAAGAGACCGTGGGCAGATTCTTGCTTTCCTAATGCAAATGCCAAGTATTCCATATATTTACAATCAAGCAATCAAAATTTGGCACACGAGTGCTCTTTTTCTGTTACTCAAGTTATCAAACTTCTCTTATAAGCTACACGTTGTGCAAATTTCTACTCCAGTGATTCCCTTCACTTTCTCCCAAGAGCTCAGAACCCAGCTGGCTACTCTGGAGAGTGTCTAAATTGCTTTGAAGTCAAAAATAAATCTCTCCAACAGACACATGGCCCCAGAATTTCTCACTCTTGTTCCAGTTTCTGTTAAGCCCCATTATCTCACCCTTCACATCCTTAGGATACACTGGGGATCAAATATTCTAGCTGGGTTGAGAGGCACATAGTACAACAACAGAGAGGCCAGCAATGGTAACTGCAAGTTCCTTCTGCTACCTTTGGAGATGCCAGGAGGAAAAAAACTTAAATAAGTCTTCAGGATTGTTTATTTCTGTCACACTCGCGTGATTAGAGTTCCAAGAGACGGTACAGCAGCTAAGGCTGTGATGAAAAGAGACCCAGGGGCATTTATCCTCTCCTCAAAGAAAACACCCACGTACTCCCAGGTCCAGACCCTAAACCCATGGAAAGTACATGAAGTGCTTCTCCTGGGTGCTGTGAGAAAAGAAGGACACCTTCCACTGGCCCAGGTTGCTCCAAGCCCCGTCCAGCCTGGCTTTGGACACTCCCAGGGATGGGGCAGCCGTGCCAGGGCCTTATTACCCTCAGCCAAGACTCTCTTCCCAGTATCCCAGCTAACCCTGCCCTCCCATCAGTGTGAAGCCTTTCCCCCACCAAAGAGCACCCCTCTGGCTTCCCTTAACTGAAAACCCCCCGGGAGCAGCTCGCCAGCCACACAGCAATCCCTGCCTTAGTCTAATTCCATTTAATCCAATTTCTTGTCTTCACGTGCTGTCTCAACACAACAGCTTCATTCAGGATTACTGCTGAAATCCAGCGCCCAGTCCCAGGGTCTCATTCGCTGCCAGGGTTCTCTCAGAAGCTACATCTAGCCAGGTAGAAGTCTTTGCAAGCACAGCACACTGCCAACAGATCCTCCTAAAAAAACCCACCAACCCCCCCCCAAAACACGCCAAACTGGCATTGGTTACCACCTCTGGTGCAACCACCACCAGTATTTCCTTTCTTTGAGCAAGGGGAGTCCAGGAATTGTGGTGTGAATGGGTATTTTGAGCCATTTCTGCAGTTACTCCCACAGTGACTGCAGGCCCTGCTGAGGTGGGAGCTCTCCTAGCCAGGACTCGTGGCAAAATGGAATGGAATCATGACTGTGTGGCATGGGATGGGAAGAGGGGAACCCACTGCCAAGCAGGGATGGTTGGTGTAGACTCTTTCATGTGATTCCTGTCCCAGACAGCACGGGGGTCCCCACCACATCAATCTCCCTGGGTTCTGCAGGTGTGTCCCACCACTGCCCTGTGCCTTAGGGAGCACCAGGTGAGTACTGCTGCCTTTCTTTACCACGTGACTGAGTCCATGGATGGTATGTGGGATCCATATGCCCAGCCTTTCACTCTGGGATTTGGGCATCTGCTGGGCCACAAGGAAATCCCACGTGTTCACAACCAGGCTGAAAATGAACCACTCAGTTCTCATGTGACACCTCCTGAGGAACAGAACTGCATCTGAAGAGAACAAAAAGTGTGCTCACTTTATAAATAAACCCTTTAAAACTTAAAGCTGCTATTCTTGGACCATAGGGCAGCCTGTGATTTTGCTACCTGAGAAGCACAGAGGGATTATTTGGATGCCAAATTCTAAACTCAATCACCAAAAGGTCGCCTTTTAAGTCTAAAACTGCCACCATTATTAATTTCCCCAACAAGACCTAGGTTTTATTTCTCTCTGTCACCCCAGTGGCATGAAGGGCTTTGCCCATGAAGCTCAGAGGAATTAGCCCAAAGCAAAGCAGTACGATTGATTGCCCACAGGAGTGCTTTCTAAGGGGTTTGGGCAAGGAAGCTCTGCAAATGACATCGGTAGCAAGGCGCAGCTGAAGGCAGCCGGAGCCGTGCAGGCAGCAGTGAGCCCCGGCCACAGAAGGCGTGCAGCCAGCCTTACCAGCCCGTCGCAGTTGCTGATGGCCACGGCAGCTCCGGGGATGTCCGTGATGTCCCCCACGTAGGCACAGTTGGTCCACAGGGGCTCCCTCTTCCACAGCCGCTCTGCGGCACCCCCAGCCCGGCTGGCGTTCCCGCCATGGCTCCCGGGGCCCCCCGAGTCCTCGTACCACTCCACGGTGGCGCGCGGAGCCACCAGGCGAGTGTTGGGCCTCAGGCGCAGGTGGAACTCCCTGCCGAAGGCGGTGACGTTGAAGTAGAGCTGCCGGGGGCTCGGCGACGCCTCCCGCGCCGCGCGCCTCTGGTGGCTCGCCGACAGGATGGTGGAGATGTAGCTGCCGTCCGCATTGGTGCTGATGGGGATCACTAAACCGTACGGCCTCGGCCTGCTCTTCCGCACTTCTGCCCAGGGAGACACAGAAACACACTAAAATGAGGGCAAGGGCAGGCAACAGGCCCAAAGGCTCAAGGACCCCCCTGCCTCACACCTCCTCCGAGATTCCCACCTTAGGATGCCTGTTTGAACTACCAACACAGGAATGTGTGAGGCACATGGCACTGCTCCTCCTTACCATGGAATCACAGGATGGCTTGGGTGGGAAGGGACCTCAAAGCCCATTCAGTTCCACCCCCTGCCATGGGCAGGGACACCTTCCTCCAGCCCAGGCTGCTCCCAGCCCCATCCAACCTGGCCTGGGACACTTCCAAGGATGGGGCAGCCACAGCTTCTCTGCCCAACCTGTGCCAGGGCCTGCCCACCATCACAGGGAGCAATTCCTTTCTACCAGTTGTTATTATAAAAATGCTTTTCCTAAATTTGCAGAGAAAACCCTGAAACATTCACTGACACTTATCTGGGGAGTCCCCTGGGGTTCAGGTTTGCTCTACAGCCCCAGGAGAGGCGGCGACCCTTCCAAATTCCCCTGCAAGAAATGCCACATAGGACTCCCAGTAAGACTTTGAAAACTGAGTGCCAGGCTTGGTTACAAGCACAACTTGCATACATGTTTCTCAGGAAATACAAACAGGGAAACAATCCAGTGCATATCACACGCCACCGATAAATTCATCCATGTCAGCAATGGTGAAGGCAGTAACTTTTCCCTCTACAAACCCCCTTACCCAGCAACTCGCTACTGCGTGTCCTCTGAGTGGCAGAGACCAAAACCAACAGAGAAGCTCATTATTAGAAAACCCCACGACACAGAACTGCACGAGTTTTACCCAAATCCTGCAGCAGGGAGAAGCCACAGACCCGGCAAACCCCCACTGCTGGCAACACTAGAGCATGACCCACACGACTAGTGGCACGACCCCTGACCAAGGCAACGTGCCTTCAGGTGATTTCACCCCACGGTAAAACAAATCCATCCCATGAGTTTATCGTCTCGCTGGGACCTCTGTAACCTGGAAGCAATCAGGATATTGGGTGTCCAGTGTTCAGGATGTAAGAGGAGAGGGGCCAGGTCAAGCTGTGGGCCACACCACTGCTCCCAACAGCACTAAGCCTAAGTCTAAACCAGTGGATTCCACTGTGTGAGAGTTAAAAAGACAGCACAGAAATAGTTATTCCCTTGCTCCTCTCTTCCTGGGAGAGCTGGGGAAAGCAATATTAGAGTGCTATTACCAACAATTCCATTTAAAATCCTCCATGATTGGGTAGCTCTGTGGGTAGCACTGAGTGCCACTGAGAATTCCTCAAATAAATGTACTTAATTAAGTGAGCTAAACGCTACCTGCTCCCACTGTGGATCACACTTGAGCTGAGAATTAATGGAGCAAAGGCCCAGTAGCCAGTTCCTCCCTCCTGGCAGCAGAGGCTGCTGGTTTTAAAAGATGCACACATTCAGTAACTTCAGGAGGAAATTGTTCCTAACGGCTTCAAGAACTGCTTTCCATTTTCTTTCAGACCAGTTACTGAGGAATTCGACAGAAGAACAATGTATGGTACGAGCAGGACAAACACAGACATTTCAATTCTTGCACTATGAACACATTAATACACAAATACTATACCCCAGGAATATGAAGTCATTTCCAAGCCCACTGGTAGCCCACATCCTACAGCCAGCAGCCACAGGGTGGGTTTCAGCAGCAGTCAACTCCACCTATTCTGCCACACACCCACAAGAGCAGGTTCTAAAACTGGCATCATAATTAGGCCATTATCCTTACTGTAATTCCCATTTAAAACACTGGGAATTCTCAGCCAGGATTGCTAACCTGTCTCCTCAGAGAAGGGACTGAATCAAAACTCTAAAGCAATTTTTATTAATTAGACAGCAGGCTGTGCACAGGAGACAGCACTGCTGGGTTGTGCATCCTAACTGGGTCAAAGTAAGAACCTTGCTCCACACAATCCCGGTGCTTCAGGGCTGGGATTTCATTCCCAGGCTGACATTGTGCCTTCACCTTGCTGAGATTCCTCGTGGCTTGGGTTTTCTTTTAAAGCAGGAGGTTCAAATTCTGTACTCACCACACGACTGAGAAACTGCTCTGCACATCTCGCAGATAAACTCCCACATTTCCACAGGCTGGGGCAAAATAAAAGGCTGCTTTGCTAATAAGAATAGCCAGCTAGCCACAAGAAGGTAGGAACAAAGAGTGGAAAATGAGAACTGTCAAGGGTTTGAGTCAGCAAAAGCCTTTTCCAGAGCCTGTAAATGCTGAGCTAGAAGAGGAAATGCCTTTTGTTCAAAGGCAATTAAAATTAAATGGGACATGACTGAATCCCGAAGACATCTGAACTCCTCCGCTGACTTACATTACCCTTTTTCCACAGACTGCATGCTCCGAGGAAATGCTATTCCAGCTGTAGGTGTTCTCTTTCCTAAGCTGGAATTTCAGAGTCGGTCTGCTCTGCTAATTCAAAGCTGACAGTGCTGATCAGAGCAAGAGGAAAGGCACTTAACAGCAAATTCTCTCATTTTTTTTAAAATCTGGCTTTAAACTGCCGCTCCAGTTGCACAATGTTTAAGTTGAAAGGAAGCACTTAAGAAGGAACATCACATTCTTTCATTGTGTGCCAAAACATAATTATCTAGAGAATGCCTCTGAAGAGAGCTGTCCCTGCTTTTTTTCCCCCTCAAATACTCATTAAACTGCAGAATTAACACTGCTGGCTCCCAGGAGTTGTCTTTGCACTGTACAACAGCTGTGGTCAACTGAGGTTCAAAAATCCTAAACTTTTTCCTTTTTTATCACCTGCATTTGGAAAAATATTATGGTTTTTAGGCACAAGATTCTGTGAAATACATCGATCAAAAGTTGCTAATGTGGTTGTTCACAGGAGAATTCCAAATGCCCAGACATCCACTTGAGAAGATTTCAAAAGCACAGTCTACATGGAAATCAGAGGGAAAGGAGGAATTTCTGAAAGTTTGTATAAATTATTTTTATGTCTAAACTAAGCTACTGAGGAAAGGAGTGTGGGGGAACTCCTGGTAACACCCCACCCACACGGCCCCTGCACGGGGCTCTGTTGCTGAGTCCCAGGACATCCCACAACGGGATGTCCAGTGAGCTTCCATCAGCTTCCAGAGCTCCCCCACCTCTCCTGGAAGGTGTGTTTGGATGTCGCTTGAGGGTCAGGAAGTTCAGCTCCCTCAGCAAGAGCACTGGATCTAAGGTGACACCTCCAGAACATCCCCGTGCCAGCACCTTGTGCCTGGAACTCAAGCTGTGACACAGCCAGATTGCTGGATGGCAGCCATCCTGCTCTGCAGTGGGAGAACTGGGGAGAGAACAGTTACCTGCTGCTGCAGGGATGGAGAGGACAGCGTTTCCATATGGAGACTGTGCCACGTTCTGGAGCTCACACTTCTGTCCCACAGATATGCACAATGGGATGACACAGGGCTGCTCTGCTCACTCAGCAAAGTGATGCTTTGTAAGAGGAGATTATCTGGAGACCACCAGACAAGCCCAGCAGGGCTCTTGCCCACCATCATTTTCTGTCCTCATCCTTGGCTGGTGGCTCCCAGAAACAATGGAGCGGTTTTGGTCCCTCTCAACAACTTGGGTCACTCCAGAACTAGTGTTTGCTCTTTTTGGCTGCCTTTAGGTGGCAGAAATGCCCACAGAGAAAGGACAAGACAGGAAAGGGCGACAGATTTCTTGAAAATTCCCTCACAGCTCCACACTTGAACAGGGATGAGGCTGTGCAGCACCTGGACACCGCATGCTGGATGAGTAAAGGCAATGGACTGCAAGGAGAGAGGCTGATGTGGGACACCTCTCTGGTGTTCTCATTCCTTTACTGTGCTGTCCCTTGCCCCGGGGACACAGACAGCTCAAGAAAAGGCTGAGGTGGTGTTTTTGCAGCCTCTGCAGAGCTGCAGGTGCTTTCTGCAGGTGCTTTCTGCGGGCAGCGGGGCCTGGCACTGTCGTGTCACAGGTCACATCCCAGGTTTCTTCCAGAAGTGGCACTGAGCAGCAACGGAGCCGCTGCGAGGGAGGCTGCGGAGGAGAAGTGAAGATGCAGCACAGCCCTGAGCATCAGCACCTTCAGGCTGACTGTGTCAGAGTGACACAGAACCAGTTCCTCCTGACAGCCTCCAGGCACTGCAGCACATTGTGCATGAATGCAGGTCATTAAATGTGGTAACATCCTGTGCCTGTACCACAGTCTGTGCTGGTATTCAACAAAAATAAACCCCCAGGTGGCTTCAGTTTGCCCTAAGTGACTTCTCAGGCGAAAAGATCAGCTGCTGACAGCAGCCAGCCCTGGGCCGACTCAAAATACTAAACAGCAATGCAAAGTGACACTTGGTAGGGGCTCAGAAGTAGGACAGCACATTTGAGACAAGCCCAATGCAGGTTTAAAACTCTCAGCTGAGTAAGCCACAGTCTGAAGTTGTGGCTGCCCCTGGATCCCTGGAAGTGTCCGAGGCCAGGTTGGACACAGCTCGGAGCAACGTGGTCAACTGGAAGGTGTCTCTGCCCATGGCAGAGGGTTGGAAAGAGATGATCTTCCAAGCCCCCCCCCCTCCAAACCATTCTTGACTTCTATGGTTCTATACTTTTTAAATCAGAATTTACAGGATCAAATACAGCCCCAAACGTTCCTGAGTACAGCAGCGCCGAGGCTGTGAAAGCAAGGAAGACATTAAAGGACTGAAAGTTGTCTTCCAGATTCAGGAATTTTGCCTGATGTACTGTGTAATTTAAACGACGCATTCCTATATAGCTTCTGGCTTCTGAAATTCAAATACAATCCATTTCTCATGGAAAGGCCTAGAAATAAAACACAGGATCAGCATGCCACTGGAAAAACCCTGTGTTTGCCAGTTAGCTTTAAATGTACCTCACCGCCTCCGTTCCCATTATTCACTGATCGCAGTGGAAACCAACCCAGAAGGGTGCAGTGCCAGAACTGAAATTGAGACAAGACCTCCAAAATTTACAGAAATGCTTAAGATTCTTTTCGGAACAAAACCTGAACCAAAACCTCAGGGCTGGAGGTCTAATGGCAACTGGAAGCAGCACTGCCTGGGGTCCATTCCCACTGCTGAAGAGCTCCAGGGAACACTCATGTGCAAGGACACACAGTCAGCAGGATGGTGAAAGGCTCATTTCACACTGGGTAAGGGAAGGAGCACGCAGGATGGCATTCCCTGCCACTAACGCTCTGGGAGAGGGAATGACAGCTTCCACATCCTTCCACCACCTCTTCCATCCCTTAGAGCACCCCATTTCCTGTTGGTCTGCATGAACACACATCTCCTCAAGCTAAACAGTGGCTGCATCCTCCTAAGGAAAGAAAGTCCCCTGTCTTTGGGAAGACCCCAAGAGGCTGAAGTTTCAGTACAAAGCACCTCATGGGCACTAAGAAGCACCTTTCCCTTCAGCACCTGCATCTGCCACCAACACCAAACTCACTGCATGGCACATTCTTAGCCAGGTCTATCAGTTCACAAGGCAAGAGCCACCGGTACGGATTTTATAACTCCTGTAGGAAGCACAGACACATCAGGATGCCAAACCGCAGCACGAGAGGACATGCAAATTCAATCCATGCCACGTCACCGTGCAACTACAAGTGCTCCTGGGTGGCAATGCTGGGGAACGCTCGCCTGCATACAGATCATTGCTCCAGAAAAGAACTGCTTTGTTGAGCTGGCTTCTTTTATTTGTTTTGATAGCAGCAACAATAGCTAAAAGGACTTACCTATTTGGATCTGCTGTTCTTTACCAGCCTGCAGAAGAGAAAAGAAACACATGCACCAAGTTGTTAGTGCAATTACTATGCAACGGGGGACGGCAGAAGGCTGAAAAATCACTTGGTCTGTGCTGCACTATTTTATACGTTTCTGCTTTTGGTTTCCAGGGATGGCAATTCTTCCTTAACTGAATAAACAGCTGTTCCCACCAATCTACTAACAGAGTCCATATCAAGTTTAACATAAAGGGGAGCTGCTAAGCAATCCTGATTCTGAGTGACCCATTCTATATACTGTGACGCTGTGCCAAAAAGTAAGTTTGGTGACCAAGGCAAGGCTTCAATGCCAGGAAAGCAATGAGCTCCAAGAGGCGCGGGTGCCGGGGCAGGGAGCTGACAGCTCCTCTTTGCATCTGTGCTGGAGAACGGGAAAGCCAAGCGGACTTCCCGAGTGACCTGATGCCACGGCCAGCTCTCTTGCCAGGGGAACGGGGCGGGATGCAGCGAGCAGGGACGCGGGGGCTGCCGCTGCATCCCGGGCTGGGGATGCCGGGCGCGGCTCGGGGCGGCGGAGCGCGGGAGGGCGGGGAGGGGGCGCATCCCGCGGTCCCGCACGACCCAAAACTGCCCTCCTCGAGGTCTCTCCTCGAGGCACGTCCTCGGGAGCCAGCGAGGAGCGTTCCCCTCCCGGCGCCCTTCCTCCCAGCTTACACTGCCGTTCCACCGTCTTTATGTTGCCTGAGGGCGAGCTTTTCTTAGTCGCCCAGGAAGAGGATGTTAAGAAAAGGCAGCATGTTGTGCCACAACATGGGGAATATCATACTTTCCTAGTGGGTTGCAGAATTCTTACAGTGATACACTAACGCTACCAATGTTTATTTCTTCTTATGGATGCATTAAACCCTTTCAAAATAGATAGCTAGATAGCTAGATAGCTAGATAGCTAGATAGCTAGATAGCTAGATAGCTAGATAGCTAGATACATAGATACATAGATACATAGATAGATACATACATAGATAGATACATACATAGATACATAGATAAAAATAGGATGTGTCTTTTTAGATAAGAGATAATGAAACATTTTCCAAGACAATGTTTTGCTCATGAAGATGTGGATTCATAAGCCTCTAATATTTCTCTGATGCTGTATATTACAACTGTTGTATTACAAATATGAATACTTGTAATATATATTGCAATAAAGTAATTATTTGGCATTAAAATAGCTTTTATTCCAGAACCAAAACTTGTACAGAGAACGGTACTGGAAGAATTAGTTTGCAGGCACTGTCCAGTGAGTTTTCTGGTGCATAGGAGATATGTTGCTGCTTCTAATAATAGCAAATTTGTGTATTGATGAAAATCTGAAGACTAGCTATGATTTTGAGAAGTGCAGTAGTTCAAATTAAATGCCGACATGAAGTTAACTCAGATGATAATATAGTTACATGTCAAATAAGATTCAAAGTGCTGAATTCTTGTTAATCTAATTTATAGCCTCTGGTCAAAGAAACTCCTGTATCTGTATTTATGTAATCCATGTCTGACTACATCAATAAGTATGCAAACTAGAGTATTTCAGAGAAGTCTTTGTATTATCTCATCAGATGTGGTGTTTCCACTAATAGCTCTGTTTTATGGATTACAGGGAGAAAGTGTTGGTCATGGCTTGGAAGACATTGGTACTCAAGATCACTGTGTGACAGAGGGTTACCTACAAAATCATGACTGACGTGGACTAACTACCACAGATGACAGATTTAATCTACCTCAGGTGTTGTCCCACCTATTATATTCAGCTGTAATTATTACAGGGAAGTCAGTACAGTGCATTCTTTAGGCACTGAAATCCCAAACCACCATAGGAAGACATAAAATAATTGTGCAAACTGCTTTGGTTTGATGGGGGGGAGGGGTGTTGCAGGGTAGGCCTCATGGAAACTGCAGAGGGATGAGAATCTGGCATCAGACATTTAGGATGATTGTATTTCTTTCATCATTCCCATGAAGAAATTTGCCCTGGAAGAGCAAAAGGGGCAAGAAGAATCATGTGACTGTACCTGTTGGGGTTACAGGCACTGATGAAATAGGCTCCTCTCTGGAAGGGTCTTGTTGCTTCTACTGTGCCTGTCACCATGGACCACAAAACCCTCCCCCACTAAACTGTAATAAACTGAAGAGCTGTAATAACAGACCACGAGCCACTGCTGTAATATGCCACAGTGTTCTTTCACACCCCTCACAGCCTTGCCTCACCTCTTGGTGCTTTCCTGGTTGCAGCAGCACTGTCAGCACCAGTGCTCCAGTACCCATGCCCCAATCCCTCCATACTCCACAGGTTATGGGAACAAAACTTGAGGATTTGGTGCCATTTTTGGTGTAATGTGTCGCTCTCCTTCTCACCTGTCCACATCCTTCTCAGAGACTTTTAGTCCTCTGACTAAAAGTCTGTCACACTGTGTCACTAATGACATGACCTGCTCAACAACAGCATGACATGCTGAGCAAAGATTCCAGGAAGATGAGCATGCCTCAGGCTCTAAATTCACTTACTACAGCTTGGTCTACAGTACAGTCATGCCATATTATGCAAATGAGTAGATCATTCTCATTTTCCAGAAAAGTAACACTTTTTTTTTTTCTGGAACAGAGCCTGTAGCATGTACTCACACTACTTGCTAAGATAACAAGCCTCCAAATCCCCAGCTGCCCGGTGATGCAATGGACATTTTGCTTTCATTCCCAAGCCACAAGTGTCTGATTCATCTGGTATGTCTTTTTGAAGTTTAAACAGCATAACTTTCTCAGCAGTAATTTCCCCTCCCTCCCCCTCCCCCAGATCGGAAGAG
>JAWWMP010000132.1:919437-945146 GCA_035047865.1 Dendrocincla tyrannina | reverse complement strand
GCCACCCGCGCCTCGGCCCCGGCCGCGCTCCGCCCGCTCCCTCCTCCTCCTCCTCCTCCTCCTCCTGCCGCTACCCTCCTGCCCTGCCCTGCCCTGCGGCGGCGGCTCCCGGCGCCGGGGCCGGCGGGGCGGGCGGAGATGCGGCGGGTCCCCCGCACCGCCTGTTGCTGCGCGCCCGCCGCGACCCGCGGCGCTGATAAACCCGCGGCGGCCCCGCCTCCGCCCCGCACGGCGCTCCACGTCAGGAACGCCGGGGAACCCGCCCGCGGCCGCGAGCACCGCTCCGCGCACACCGACACCCTCCCAACGCCTCCGCCGCGATCACCGTCCTCCCCACGAGTGTCTGAGAGCCGCCAGCAGGCAACTTTAGCTTCCTTCCTTCCTTCCTTCCTTCCATCCATCCATCCCTCCCACTGCATCCTCGGCGCTCACTGTCCTTCCTATGTGTGCCTGAAAACTGCCAGGAGACAACTTTCCCATCCATCCATCCATCCGTCCATCCCTCCGTCCATCCCTCCATCCATCCATCCCTCCATCCATTCCTCCATCCATCCCTCCCTCCCTCTCTCCATCCATCCACCACTGCCTGCGCAGGACTGCTGCCATCACACCCTGGCAGGCACTCCCAGCCTGGAACCACATCCCCAAGTTTCAATATATCCAATCAACCCAAGGCAGTGCAGAGAAAGCTACTGAGTCTGAAGTTTTACTTGGAAGGAACCTGAAAGTTCATCCCATTCCAACCCCTTGCCATGGGCAGGACCCCTTCCACTAGACCCGTCCAAAACAGCCCTGGACACTTCCAGGGATGGGGCAGACACAGCTTCTTCTGGGCAAACCTGTGCCAGGGCCCCACCACTCTCAACATAAAAACTTCCTTCTATCTAGCCTAAATTGACTCTCCAGTTTAAACCATCACCTCATGTCCTGTGACAACAGTTCCCAAAGGTCCCACTGGACTGGAATCTGACCATAAAGCAACTTCTCCCCCCCAGCAGCCGGGAGCTCAGCACACAACACAAAAGGCAGTGGTGCCTGACCTGGGCGGAACCCAAAATCCATTCACACAGAGCCCTCAACAGATAGAAATATTGACAAACATGGTCTCTTTGTTCTTGGTCCCTCTTTTTCCCCAGAAGATGTCACACAGTTGAGATTGTGCATAACCAGTTAGTAACAGACACCACTGTGCCACCCCCAGAGGGGAACAAAACCTTTGCAAACACCTTTTAGGAGCCAGAGACCAAACAGTATTCAAAGCGAGGACTGAATTGTGTCAGGGTCAGAATTAGCCAGTGTTAGGGACACACGGATCCCAATCTGAGATTCGATTTAAAACCATTCTGTTGTGCCT
The DNA here is from genome assembly GCA_035047865.1 of Dendrocincla tyrannina. Classification (NCBI taxonomy): domain Eukaryota; kingdom Metazoa; phylum Chordata; class Aves; order Passeriformes; family Dendrocolaptidae; genus Dendrocincla; species Dendrocincla tyrannina. The sequence continues at coordinate 943,792 of JAWWMP010000132.1, read as the reverse complement.
CCTGCATTAGCACTGCTGTGAGACATCACCACCAACCCAAATCAGTTGGTTGGCCTCATGTAGCACAAACACGCTGCTGCTGGAACGTACTCAGAGTGCCTGTGACAGCATAAAGATGAGTTTTAAGTTGACCTGCCCAAATCCCATCCTATCTACATGAAAAAGGAAATACTCCTTCTATGAAAGCCTAGTTGCCTCACAGCGGCGTTTAAAGAGGAGAGCTCCAGACTTGATCTTCAGGAGATACCTTGAGTATTCCAACCACAGCAGCCCTGCTGTTTCAAAGGATACAGGTCCTGAACTGCACAATGCTCTCTCACAAAGCCAAAAAATAAAAGGCATTTTTCTGAGAGAGTGGGAACACATGTGTTATTCCAAGTGTAGGCTCATTTCTGTACATGAAGCACAGAGCAGCCAGCCACACTCAGCACGCCGTAACCTCTGGGGCAGCCAGAACGGGAAAGGCTGAGGGGCCCGTGGGTTGCCAGCTCCCAGTTCGACACTGAAAGGCAATTCACTTACTGTGCAGCTGTCCCGTGTTTTAGTTCCCTCATGGCTGTCCCCCTGGCCACCTCAGACCGGAGTTCCTGCACGGTGCTCCAGTGCTGAGCACAACGCTGATGTCCCTAATGTGACACACCTGCCCCTGGGGCAAACACGGACCTGCCCAGCCCCAGGGGCCCATGCAGGCTAATTACAGGGCCACGCATGTGACCACAGAATCACTGCCCTGCCTTGGCCTGGACTTGGCCTGGAAGAGACCTTAAACCTCCTCTAGTCCCGTGCCCCACCACGGGCAGGGACACCTTCCACAGGCACAGGGATCCAAACTCCTGACCTCTAGGAAAGCTGTTCCTGTGCTCCTAAAAACAGCCTTGCAATCCAGCGTTGAGCCTGCTACCTCTTAGGTCGTTAAACTTTCCCAGAGTGGCTTAAAAAGTTTCTAAAAGTCAGAGAAACCAAGACACACAACAGACAGGACTGGGGGCCAGGGCAGACACTCTGCTGGTCTGTCAAAGGCCTGACAGAGCTGCAAGAGAGCAAAAATAAGGTGTTAAAATTTGATGCCTCTTTATTCCAAATAAGAAAGAGGACCAAATGCCACACCTGTAACATGTAAATCGAGGTAGTATTTGAAAATTCAATTAAAGCCATTTCTCATCTCCAACAGCCCAGTCTGGCCACACTATTATCAAAGCAATCATAGATTCCTTGTGTGCATTTCAAGTCTGATAGACATACATATGCATATATGTATTTACATATGCATGTACATATATATATCTGTTAAAAATCTGTTAAGCATTTGCAATTCTAAAATCCCTCAGGCTTCCTGCATCTGTGCAGCTTTGGCTGAGGCACGAGACTGACAGCCACAAATATTTTATGAACCTGAGGTTGGGCCCTGAAGCAAAGAGGCACTGAAATCTGGGAGGCTTCGCACAGGGCCAAGGTTTGGAGCGGGAAGGCTGCAGCAGGACTTGGCAGGGATAATGCTCTGGGGAGCAAAACGTGGCATTTACCTGGTGTGGAACACGGTCTCCGTGAGGGCTCACGTCCTCTCGCACACAAAACAATTTCAAAATGAGGTTTAATTGGAGCAAGAACTCAACCTGAGAAATTTAAAGAAGAATATTCCCTCTGTGGAACCAAGAGAAGTTACTGATCAGGAGTTCTTGCAATGATACTTAATACAGGCTTCCAATATTAACTTTTTGAGACAAGCCCCTTGCAAACTCAACTATCACATCTAGGAGTGATATGTAGAGTGGAATAATATCTGTAGCCCAGACAAATCCCAGTGTTCACCAATCCTGCACACACATACACACACACATGGTTTAGTGCTAAGTTTTGCAGTGACATTTCCTGATGTTTAGGAATCATAACAATTTACTGAGCTGTGGATCAGCTACGTGCCTTTGATGACCTGCAGCCAGTTTGGAAAGCATTAACTCTGTTCTTTCTGCTGAAATTTGGCTTTGGTGTCAAATCCTGCCTTCCTTTAATGACCCTGTGCCTCAGATGCTCCTTCTCTCCATGGAGCCTGCCCGGATGCAAATACAACCCAAGGGTGGGATCCCCCACGAGGCAGGGCTGGAGACCCAGGTCCTGCTCTGTGACACACCAGAATGTGTGTCCATGGCCTGCTCAGGTTTCCAGCCTTAATAAAACGTACAATTTACAAGAACCAAATTTTATGTCTAAAATGCTGCCATTACAATGCAGAAACTCACCTCCTGTCCAGCTGCCCTGTGTGACAGCTCCTGTCATGCGTCCCAAAGCTGTCAAAGTCTTCTTGGCTGAGAAACCACAGTTCAATTAATTTTAGCCTTATTTGCCACCCAGTGACTTGTCATGTCATTTCCAAACGTGCACAGGAAGCTTTTTTTGGCATTATCTGTGTGAGAAGGGGATCCCAGTACCACGATGCCAGACAAGGATCACCAGCCTGCACATGAAACATAAGCACTCTGTAAATGACAATGCCTCTGGTTTCTCCTTCATGGTACATTAAAACTGGGGATATTAAACCACACAGCCTTAGTTAATTGTTTTAAAGCCACTATTAATCTAGCAGATAGTTACACAAAGAAATTTAGTGCACCTATTATTTTTAACAAAGCAGCCTAAGATTTATGGGCAAGATTTAACCACAGGAAACTGGAGAGAAAAAATGTGAGACATGAAAATTGCAGTTGTAAAATACGTTGTGAAAAATGGAAAGGAATGGAAAGAAGCAGTGCTTGTGAATTTTGTATAAGAGGTACATGCCATAAAATACTCCTGTTCTAAGGTGGTGAGTTTTGAAAAGACGTGTGCCAAATAAAATGCAAATAAACCCACTCTGAATCCTCAACAGAAATAATAACCCTGTTTCAGGTCTAGGTTGATGGTTGGACTTGATGACCCTGAAGGTCTTCTCTGACCTACATATTCTGGGATTCTGTGTCCACCTCCCACTGGCTTCACCAGCTCCACACTGTTCCTTGGTAACTTAGCAAGTGCTTCGGTTTTAGTCACATACTTAGAGAAATTTTTGGGGAGGGGATGACTTTTCAATGATTTCAATGATTTCACTTCTGTTCCTGATCCACACAGAACAGGTTTCCATACGGAGGGAGGGAGGTTGCACACTTCAGCACTCCCTTCCCTCTCAAACGTCATGACAATCAGCTCTCCTGATGTGACTCCCTAGACCCAGAAAAGGCTAAAGCAGCACCAGAGAAATGAAAAAGGAAAACTCAATATCCTATCAAAAGTCAGTTCCATAAGCAAGCCAGCAGAGTGGCTGATTCAGCTCCAGTTCAGAGCTCCCAGCTCCAAAGAGCTAGGATGTTACCCGGTTACCTCACAAAATCCTCCCAATCTGTCATGCCAGTAGTTTTTGTCACCTCAGTTTCCTCGATTCCATTACAAAAGGCCACCCCATGACAGAGGAACAAAGCCAGCAGGTGGAGGAGGGCTGCCAGCAGTCCCTGTGGTAACTGTTCAGTAAGGACTGCAGCTGGATCCCAGGAGATAAGCCTGTTCCTGGATGTGCCCATGAAGAGAAGGGAACAGTCGACGCCGCTGTCTTTCCATTAAACACATCCTGGCATTACAGGATGCCAGGACAGAGACCCCTGGCTCTCTTAGCCCTCCTGAAAATGCCCTCCAGGAGCTGTGTACACAGATCCCTCCAATTCACACGCTTCCTGGGAAAGCATAGAGGCAGGCAAGAATTACCACTTTGACTTGAGTTTGCTGGGACGCTTCCAAATCACTTCCATTTCCAGAAGGAATTAAAACAGGTGCTTTGTCTCTGCAAAGCAGCTTAAGCTAAAATCCTGATACCACTTGCTGCTCTCACATGGGGTCATGGTCATTAAATATTGAAGCCAAAACAACAGTAATTTGAGAGGAGAAAGCAGCAGTGTTTAGCAGATAAACCCCTGCCCCTCCGGACTCCCCATCTCCGCTCGCTCTCAATAAGGCTCCAGCTGCTTTAGGAGCTCAGCACATCCACGAGGCACAACCCCAAACACTGTTTAAAAACCAGAAGCTTAAATGTAAATGAGAACTGAGCTGCTGACCTTACCTAGGGTCACCTCACCACGTCACAGCCGGGGTTATTTCCCGGGCAGCATGTGAGAGCTTTCACTGCAGCTGCTTCAATAGGACTTTGCCTGGGGATTAATGGATGACTTCAGCTTCTCTTTCTTACCAGCCTTTACAATGCAGGAGAACACACAGAGGATTTCTTCTGCAGCAGTTGAGTAAAGAGACAAAAGTGAGCTAACCTCCTGACCTGCACAATACCCTCATGGAGAAATCCATTCAACAGAGCTGCTTGCTGCTCCTGGGAAAAGGAAGAGGAGAGGAAACAATGCCTTGGATGCTGCTGAGGAGGGGAGACTACCACAGTGATATTTTTGCTCAACTTCTAGGCAACTTTTAACAGAAGTAGAAGCAGCAGGAACTTCCAATCCCAGGTACAAAAGAGGAGGGAGGGAAAAGGAGACCTCGACATGGATGCACATGTTTGGCTTCAAGTATATAAAAATAGCTATAAATCCCAGTGAAGTTAAAGGAGGCTGCTCTGGCAGCTCCAATTCAAGCGTGTTGCAGTCTGTCACCACCTTGGCATTCTCCAGAGCTGTGCTGTGGCACAGGGGCTGCAACTCCAGGCACCCCCAGGACACCATGGGATGGCCAAATGTTCTGATCTGCATCTTAAAAAAGGATTATAACACTACATAGGGCATTATTTTAGGATCTCATTTACAATCCAGCCTGTTTGCAACAAATTAGACCTGAAAATTCACCTCAGATTAGTGGTGGAGTTACACACAGGTAAGGGTATACATGAAAAGATGTGGGGAAACAGGTACAAACAGAGACTCTTCACTACTTCCTGCTTCTTTTCTGTTGGTTAGTCAGGCTCATCAGTGTTTATGACACAAAACACAACACACAAGCATATATGCAAACCATGTTGGTACAAGGAGAGATGGTTAAAATCAATGCTAAAAGCTAAGCTTTCTCCCTACTGAAATTCCTTGCTGCAATATTGGTGATCTGTGTCCTATTCCCTCTCTCTTTTGGGGGTTTAAAAGTTCACTTTCACTTTTGTATGATGACTATACAGAGAAATGCATAAAAAATATAAGTATTTATCAATTCATTTGGTTTGCACACCTTTATCCAGACTGGAACGCTCAGTTTTAGTGGCCCCTGGCTCCAGGAGGTGCCCTACAGTGTTGTCAGTCCCAGCAACACACAACACTTCACTTTGAAAACAATTACAAATGGCAAAGCATCTGAGGGCTAAGAAAACACTCAGGTTTCCTCATGGCCAATAGAATTTCTAAAAGGGTATCACACCACCAAGATCAGCATAATTAAGGGATTTCCATCTCTTCTCTTTCCATCTTTGTTGCCCAAACAAAACCATGGCATATTTTGCAAAGTCTAAGCAGTAATACCATTTCCCCCTTTCCTGAGCCTCAAGTTGTGTGCAAAGTCACACAACACGTGTCCTTTGTTGGAGCTCTGATACCTGTGTGGATTTAAGGGATCCAGCTGAGTTCAGCCAATGAATTCACAAGTTGTGGAGGAACAGGAGCAGCCCCTGGGCCCAAGCATTCTGCTGGTTTCAGTGGACTCTAATGAAGGAAATATAATTAAAGCATATCCCTTACCTTACGGTTCCAACTCTAATCTGGAATCTTAGCTTTCCCAGGGTCTTTCTGCAGCTTCCCCTCAGCTTCCCACGCTGTGCAGCAGGTTCTGACTCCAGGACAAGTTACAGGAGGTCCGAAACACAAGCGTGGCATTCGGCTTCAAATGGGAAGTTAGTTCATCTTCTGGGGAAGTTCAAGACAAATATAAAATATCAGTAACTGCAACCACGTGTTTGCTTCCCTCCCTGCCAGCATTGCTCACCTGGCTTTCCCTTGTTAGAAAAGGACTGCATCTCAAAGACAAATGTATTTTTTACTCTCAAAGGAAGAAAGGGCTTAGACCACCACTATTCAGAGTAAAATAAAATAGAGAAGCTCTCATTTAATGATCCTCCTAGAGTGCCGTGCAGCATGACACATGATCCTTGTCCTAGTCCCCTCATTTGCTTTTTGCTGCTTTGGGGAAGAGATACTTGATACCACAGTCTTTTCACAGGCTTCATTCTATGCTCAACTAGAACTTGAACTCAGCACAGGAGCAAGAGGGAATTCAAACCCTGGGCAAAGTGGGTGCCAGCTCACAGCTCACTGATCCCATGCTCAGACCAGAAACACTCCTTAACTCTGCCAGCTCTGGGACGGGGGTGATCCACTGCACTTCCTACTTACACAAACCACTGCTCAGGGTCCATCAGTCAGCAGCTGAGCCCCTCAGCCTTGTTCTTCCACTGTAACAGTCCCACAGGACATGGTGCTCCTAACTGTCCTACAGGAAATACAGGCACAGCATTCCCATTTTGCTTAATAAAAACCAAACGGCTTTCTGAGTGTATGGCTCACATGTTACAACTTGAGTATTTAAACCTTTCCCTTAAAACCTTCTGTGGAAAGCCCAAGAAGTGATCACACAGAACCCTAAAATGTGACTGAAATCTCCATGCTTTTTGCTCATTCTCAGTAATTTTTAGCTGCCTTTTTAAACCCTTTGGGCTGGCAGCAGCACACTCTGGTAACACCACTTGGATCTTTTGCAGTATATTAACTCCTTGTCCTTTGCAGGTTTTACTGAATCTACCGCCTTAAAGACAAATATAATAAAAAGTGCATAATTTTATCTAGTTCTCTTTACAACTCTGTAAAGCTCTGTATCCCACATGATTTAAACAGCAAGACCACTCATCAGCTCAGGTAATTTAAAAGGTTTTGAAGCATTGGACCAAGTTTATAGGAAAGCTTTCCTACACTGAAATCTGGCTCTCACTCCTGAGGTGTGGATGATTTAAAGTTACCTTCCTGGGCCATCAGTGCCAGCAGTGAGCTGTCCCCTCTGATAAGGGGCAGAGTGGAAAGAAATCAACAGTACCTCCTTCAAATCACCCCAGTGGGAGGGGTGCCTGCCAGGGGTCAGGAATCCCAGCCCTGCTGCTCCTGAAGCCCTTCATTTACTGCCCAGTGTTCCACGTGTGAAGTGATTGAGTGGCTGCTCTGTTCTGCCTTTCCAAGTCACTTTCTATATTTAACACATCACTGTATAAAACACCTCGGCGCACCTCAAGGATGGGAGGCAAATACAGTGGGCAAACACATCTGAAGGGCTCAGAGAGAGCCCCGAGGGCTGGAAAAAGAGAGAAACCAGCACTGAAAACATCCCAAAATACTCTGCATTGACAATCACATTTGTGCAATAAAATATTTGTCTGTTTGCCCAAAACAGTCTCCAAAAGAGCTGGAGGATAAGAGGTGCCTTTGTACCCAGTCACTGGAGGCCAAACTGAGTCCCCTTGGTGTGCCCAGGACTGTCACAGGCGAGGAGGCTGTGAACCTGCCTCCTGGTGGCTTCTAAGTGCTGACAGCACAGCAGTGCTTTATTCCCACTTTTATTTATGCTATAATATCATTCCCAGCCCTTCATCCATGCATTTGTTTCATCCAAGCCTCCACTGATGTGATCCATCTGCGCTGGCCTGGGCTGGGACTGCCCACCTCGTGTGATTCAGCAGCACACCACTTACTCCAGATTCCCTTCCAAAGATCAACTGAGTTATTGACATTAATGTCCCATCCTGCCTATACCAAAGCACTCATAGTTTTTATACAGTGACCCTCAGTTAGTACACACTGGGGTAGTTCCTTAGAAAACTCTGGATTGCCACCTGACCTCACCACAGGGTCGGTACATCCAAGGGATAATGGGATTTCAGCCTAAAACACAGATCAATCAAGGATATTGTTGCAGCAGGAAGAAACCAAAGGAAGAGGCACCGAGTGAAAAGAAGTATGGTAGGAAAGGCGGCTTTTCAAGACAGTTAAAACAGACAGAGGCCAAGGTAACACCTCTGGAAACCCCTCTGCTGGTCTGAAACTCCTTATCAAAGGGCCCTTGGCCTGCTGGGTCTGACTGATAAGCTGAGCAACCTTTCCCTTCTTATTTCAAAGAATCTTTTTAAAGTAAACACCTTTCCTGCCAGTGAGGATACAACCCAAGGGACACGATTTGCATGGGGAAGGTCCTCTCTCCCACTAAGGGCATTCCAGTTAACCTCTTCCCATACACTGTTGCCAACATGAAAGTCTAAAAGTGGAAAAAGGTCTGTGGTCTCTCTCTCCCACTTCACAGATTTACCTAAGAATCAAGGGAGTGAAAATCTGTCACTACAGGCTAAATTTTGAAGTTCTTCATCTTCATAAATTCCACCATTTATTGGAAAACAACATGCAGGCTACTAAGACATCTTGAAAATGGATTTCATTGAAACTGAATGACAAAAAAGTGCAAATAATTTTTTTTTTTTGGCTAATTTACTACAGAAAGAAGACTTATGACTGTGTGTACATATGTTCTTCCTTAATAGCTCAGGTCTTGCTGTCCAGTTTTAACAAAGTATTAAGGAGACTCTGTTTCTGCAACTTTTGCAATCTAAGCAGTAAGGGGAAGAAGACTGTCCAAGTGGCCTAAAAGGAAACTGCAACATCAGTCTCACAGGGAGGAAAGTCCTCCAAAAGAGATTGACATGAATTCCTTGTCCCACAATACCATGATTTCAGTGCTCGTGCCTTATGGAAGCAATGCCATCACATGCACAGAAAGAGTTCCCAGATGAAAACCACAGAGCCTTGGTTTTGACTGCACGGGTACCTGTGGAGTACTAACCCTGCATTAAATGCCAGAAGTGCTCAGTGTGATGTAGATGAACCAGATTACCCCTACAGGACTTGCCAGAACGTTTCCTGAGGAACCTATTAAGTCCTGTGCTACAGTAAAACACTTAAGCATGTGAAGAACAGGAAATATCTATAATCCCATATAAGTGCTCTTATTTTTTCAGCTTCCTGAGCGCCTTGCCAGGGGATTTGTGTACAAGTCATTTGAATTCAAAGTGTAAAAGCAGGAAATGAGAAAAATTAATGATTTAACTGTTAACCATTTTAAAAGATGCTGCCTTAAAGATATAATGTCTTAAAGATGTCTACTATTAACAACTCTGTTTCCTTTTTTTACCTAGGAATTAGCCTAGGAGCAAAAATATGGAAAAAATACCCATCAAAGTCATCCTGATTTTAAATCCTGAGCTAGGGCTTTCCTAATAAAACTGAGGCTTCAAATTATCCAGGCTTGGATATTTTTTCAGTTTCAGTACTGGTATAAGATCTTCTCTTGGAATTCAATCCTAATTTAGGATTGCAGTCCAGCAAGCAGAAGCTGAAACAGAAATGAAATCTACGCCTACTTGTCCAGAAGGGATACATTTTAACATTCTACTGCCCGAAGTTCTCAGAAACTGTACAGCTACCTTCCCAGGAAATTGGTTTTCATCACTTGAGAGCAAAGCTGGCTGGCTGTGTCTGCACCTGTACACACTACAATACGCTCTGCCCTTTCACACAGGATACTTGAGCTATAATCCCAAGGCTGGGGGCAGGCCAAGCTATGAAATTAGATTTACCAGGAGATATTTGGTGCCAAGGCTCTGACATGAAAATCCCTGAAAACAGTGTTTTTTGCAAAGTAATCAATGGTTGTGACTGAGGGAGTCTCAGTAGGCCCTGCTTCTTGAAGACTAAACTTTTCCCATTTAAATGAACACAAAAAGATATGGGACTGGTACTGTTTTAAATAAAAAATCACCAAAAAGTCAGAGCCTACCCTTATTAGGCAATATTCTTTATTTCTCACCAAATAAAGATTATTTCAAGGACCTAATTTCAAATGGGGAGGTGATGCAGCTGCTTCTGCATGTTGGGGCTGTACAGGCAGTGCATTCTCAGGCACACACAGCTATAGGCAGGCTGGAGCAGTGCCAGTACAGCAGCAGTGCTGGCTGGAATTAGTTTGGAATTAGGTAGGCATAGATGTCTAAAACCAGAGGAAGCCAACAGAGCACAAAGACATACCCTGCCAAGGTGTTAAAAATGTACCTCAGGTTACTCCTGTGAATGAGGCAGAACCCTTGCAGCCAGAGGGCTGGCTCCCTTCTCACTGCTGCAGTCCCAAATCAGTAACTCCCTCTCTCCTTCCTACCTTGTTCAGCATCCAGAGTGTTCCAAGGGTGACCACCTGCTGATGTGCCCCCACACCACAGGGTGGAAACCCACAAAGTGTCTGGGTGGACGAGTGAGACACTGAGACTCCTCCCTGCTGCACCACAGAGCCATGTCCTTGGAACTCACCCCTCCTGCCGCGGTGGCAGCCACTGCCTGGCAGCACTTCTGCACCTCTTGACTCCAATGATGCTCTTGGCTCATTTCACGTCCTTTCCTCGAGCTGCAGAGAAAAGAAACAAACCACTGAACTGCAAAATCAGCTTTGAAAAATGCCACTCGGTGATGTCATCTGTGAGTTCTGTGTTCTAGGAAAAGGAAACACGCTCATTTCCAGACACAGAAAAGCTCCAGTGCATATAACACAAGAGAGAAGTCAACTCATGTTCATCAGAAACCTACTTTACCATCTCAAAGATACTTGAAATGACATTTAACCCCACCTGAGGAAGGTAATAGGTGATTCTTCATCCTCAAAATCAGCTCTGTGGTGAGAGCTGCGAGCCCAGGCAATGCCTCTGCTGTGCAAGGTACTGTATGAAAACTCAGGATAAGAGACAACCCTGCAGAATTTAAAGGCAAGAGACACAAAGAGAAAGAAAATGGAATGAAAGGTGCACAAGAATTGAAGTGTCCTGCAGTGCCAGGCAGTTTGCAGAGCACCCCAAATGTCACTCCACGTCTGCCTGGCTTGCCAGCCCCTGTTCCTTTTCTTCTTTAAGAGAACAGTCACTGGGAGCTCATGTGCACAGCACAGGCTGCTGGACAAAAGCAGATGCACCTACATTAAAGGTCCCTTACACTTCCAGGAACACAGAGGCGGCTCCTTTGCCACAGACAAAGGATTGGCAGGGCAGGCCTGGGAAGAACAGAGGTATCAGCAGCACAAGCAGCACCGGGGGACACCTCACATTTATGCAGCATCACAGCACCTAAAGGGCAGTGACCCTGAGGAGGCCACACCAACTCCCTGAGTGACAGAATGCCCACGGAAACTCGAGTGAAGGAACTGCTGCCCCATCCTGGTTCCTTCTGGGTAGAGCTGAGAGTGCCAGGAGGGATGAGGGGAACAGGGACATGTGTCCACCCCTGCACAGCTGGGGAGGGAAAGAGCCTCTCCCCAACCAAAACGATGGGAGGGGAAGTTTTTAGAAAGTATTTCTTTGAGGAAGTAGCCTTCAAATGAAACTTTTTTTTGTGGGGAAGGAAATGTCCCTTGATGCTTTTATAATTAAATCAGGCAACGAGAGATAGTTTACACCCAGCGACTGTGCTATTTGGGAACGTTTACCTCAAACCTTGGGCCAGGAACGGTGGGGGGACTACATTCAAAGCGACAATTGCGGCTGCTTTGGACCTTCATTTCCATGCTCTCCGTCCTCTGAACGGCTTTGCATCTGCGAAAGCCCTTTTTCACTCCCTGCCCAGATGGCAGCTCCATCATCCCGCCCATCCCGTCCCAGGGCACGGGCACGGGTGACCAACACGCCCCCCCAGAAAGCCGCGGTCCCGAGCCCTGCAGATGCAGAGGCTGCCGTCGGGGCTGCGCACACAGCAGCGCCCTGGCGCTGCCAGAGCTGTGGTTACCGCTGGGAGCTGGCCAGAGCATCCCTCCCAGGAACGCGGCTTCAGCGAGCGCTCCGCATTTTCAGTGGATGTCCCTGCCTGGCAAGCACGGCCGCAGCAAACACGGCAAGGCGCAGGCGGCAGGAGCGCTCCCCCGACGGCGGCGGGGCTCAGCCTGCAGAGGAGGGAGCGGAGCAGCCCCAACTCAGACAATGCGAAACCTCTGCGGCCGCTGGGGCATTGTGGACTGGTCCCGGAGCCAGCGGAGAAACCCGGGGGCTGGGAACGCGTTATCCAAACTCTGACCCCAGCCAGATATAATTATTTGAACAATGCAGATTGGAAAAAGATTTCATCTCGGAGAGTTCTGCGTGAGATGGAGATTCATAGCTCATTACGCATTTATAATGAGAGGACTTTGCTTTCTCAAAGGCACGATAATTATCAGCTTCAAGCGGCTTTTGCATTGCAAAATGCTGCTATTTAACCGAGCTGGCAGCTGCCGCATTCAAACAGCCATCCACGGACATTATTACATTTATCTGCACCTTTGCTCCTCCCTATACATCACTTGATTCCATCCCTTCCACAGACACCATTTCTTGGGGCAGCATTTCCCGCATGCAAGAGAACTGAAGAAATCCCTCCATTAACTCCCTATGGTTTAATAAATAAGTAACTTCTGTATAAAACAGCATTGACAGAAAATACAACAGACACATTTTGCTGGAAATGTCGGTTGCAGAGGAGAAAAATAATAATTTACTGTAGCATAGCTACTGGGCAGGAATAACATTGTTTATTAGTAAAAACTGTACAGCAAAAGAAATGGAACTAAGGGAGTATCCCACAAACAGGGTCTCCCACCTGATCCCAGATTCAAACACAACGTCTGGCTAACGCAAAAAAAGCTCAAATAGCTGCCAGTATTGTTTTCTTCAGAAAGGACTGAGTACCCAAATATTCTCAGCTGGCATGGGTGGAATTCAAGAGAAAACCTGCACTGACTTATGCCTTAGGGAGATCTGGATGTCCCCTGAAGACTCCAGCAACTCAGAGGTGAAAATGAGTTTTAACATGAGCACTTTGCAGATTGCTACCCAGGAGAAAACACAAAGAGGCAGCGAGAAAGAAGGATATTCTACAAAGGACTAGCAAATCTTACTAGAAAATAAAAAGAGAGGCTTCCATGTCCAGTTTGGAACTGAAAAATTGCTCTATCCAGCAATTCTACATGGAAAGTCACTTGAACGTGCAAGTGGGTGCCTGGTTTCCAAAGGATTAGTTACCTTTCCAGCTCTTCTATGCAGCTCTTTACAGGTCTCAGGATCACAGTAACTCCCCAGCTGGATGCCATCAGCACGTGCAGTACGTAAAGCAGCATAAAACACAGAGGCAAAAACCTGCCTCATCTTGCAAGGGAGGAGGTGCCAGAAGACTGACACATGGCCAGGGTTCCAGGCACCATTCTGGGCAGTTCCAGTCCCAAAAGAGCACTGCCAGTAGCACATCACCATTTCAACCTGCTTATCAGTGTCAGAAAAATTGAGTCAGAACTGAAGATCAGGTTTACAGTCCATATTGTGACACCACCTTCTAATTCTGAGGGGGAAGCAATAGCAAGGAGCACCTAAGAGCCACAGTCCATCAGCATGATGAAGAAAGGGACTGGTCTGATTTACAGCTCTGTGACCTAAGGCCACTGCTGGCAGTATAAGGCCAGGGAATTCTGTAGGGAAGGAGGTGCCCCTTGATGCTTTTTTAATTAAAGCAGACAATGTAGAGATAGTTTACTCACAGTGGCTATTTGGGAACATTTACCTGCAGCCTTGGGCCAGGAACAGCGGGGGGGCTACATTCAAAATGACAATTCCCACTGCTTTGGACCTTCGTTTCCATGTGTTTCATCCTCCTGAATGGCTCACAGCAGAGCCTAAAGTATGAGTTTTAATTCCCACTGCGTGCCTGCATAAAATCATTACAGGGAGAAAAGTAGGTCCTTTCTGTCAGCAATGATAATGAGAATTGCTATCTAAACACATGCTACACATGCTCAGCAAAGCCAGAGCAGTTTCTCTTGCTCGAGTATTTTGTCTGCATGATACTCTGAACATACACCTGGCAGAGACAGCACTTGGCTGCTCTCTGTCCTGGTTACAAGGCGCGGGGAAGCCACACAGACGTTGGTCCTTAAATTTTGGCAGGTTTTGGGAAAAGATCCAGATCCACTGAAGCAGTTGGAGCTGTTAGACAGAATTCATGCTTCTAATTAGGATAATTCACTCTAATAGGCCTCCGAAGGCTTTCCAGTTCTGGCAAGGTTCTTTTAATGAGGCTCAAGTTGGATCTGTGTCTTACGTCTTAAAATATTTTAAATAAACACTCCATACAGAAATCTTCCTGATCTCCAGAAAAAAAAACGAGCTAAAACAACAAGCTGAAAAACCTGTACTAATACAAAGGCAAAGGGAACAACTCCAGATGAAGAAGTGTTGTCCTAAGGAAGATTCCTTTTACATCCTGGCAAGGCATCATCCATTTCAGATGGATGTTCCTACTGGAATGACAGGGAGCTGTGCTGAAATGATACAACTGTGGATTTTATTCTGGATGTATTAAGAATAATTGCTTACCAGGTGACCTGCACAGAAAATCCCTCCAACTGCTCTCACTCAGAAGATTCCATCAGCTCAAGGAAAGCAAAGAGAAGCTGCAAATTTCAGAGCTGAAACTACAGCACTAAAAATCATTCTGGTATGAACACCTGAATTTTCCTACTTCCCTTCCCTAGGAAGGGAGTGTAAGCAGGGAATGGCAAGGGGAACAGAAATAGCAAAGCAGAGAGTGAAATATGAAAAAGACAGAGATATTTCCTTAGAGGGGAAGAACCTCAAGGCAAAATGAAGAGTCCATAGAAAAATAAAATTAAGGAGAGACAGCTGGTATTTGCCAAAGTTCTCCTACTGAAATTGTATAAAAGTGAATATATTCAAATGCCTGAACAGCCCTGAGGGCTGGGATTTTCTTAACTCTGACTTCATTTCCCTTAAGCACAGCTATTATCTCAGCAACTCCACACGGGAGGAAAAAAGGCATGGCAGAACCAACTGAGGTGCTCCTGTACCATGATGAAGACTCTGAAATATGGGACACTTCTCTCAGGGTCTACTTGGGCAATATCAAACTCCTGGAAGGTGGGACTGTGAATGGGAGTAGTCCATTGTCACAACATGGACTTCCCTCATCCTCATTAAACTGGAGAAGGTTTGCTCTTGGAGACAGATTGCGTTCAGCTGCCATTTATCCAGTGTAAACAGCCCACTGAGTGCAAAATTCATTCCTGACACTCACTGGCCTCAATCCAGCAAACTTCAGTGAGTTCTGGGGTTTTTTTCAACCCTCCTGGCCTTCTCCACGTCCTCTGAGTCCATTTTACCACACAAGCACTGCCGAAGGGGTGTTCCAAAGGCAGAGCGCCCAATCAACACGCGTTGTGCTGAAGACTGAGGTGGGGCAGAGCTGCTGAGGCAGCTTTGCTGCTTCTGCCTCTTCCTGTACACCAGACAGTCATTGATTTCCTCTCCTTTCTGGTGCCAGCACTGTCTTTTTCTCTGAGGTTAGTCATCTAAAAGAAAAGTCATCCTTCCCCATCCCTGACCTGTCCCCACTGCCCCCCCTATCAAGTCAGATCAAAGGCAATCAGTGACAGCCCCAAAACTTTGTTCTTCCCCCAAGAAAGGCAGAAGCCATAAAAATGGATGTTTTCTGCTGGGGAAGGACATGAGACAGTCCCTCTGCACAGGGCCCAGGGTGATTCCAATGTCTGTCTCCCTTTGCAAGGACTGAGGATGGGCCGGGGTGAGGATTAACATGTGCCAAATGTAACATCAATATTCTGCAACATAACATGGCAGGGGACTTCTCCCCAAGGGAACTTGTCTCTGTGCCTCTCCTAAACCCCTCACACATGCCACACATTAACTCCCATCCCACTACTAACACAAAATCACTTCTCTTCACCAATTTGTATCCCTGACTAGCACAAACTCGGAACTGGCCAAGCTGGCTCACAACACTGCTTTTCCTGGTCCTCTGCTCGTGTTGGCTGCTGGTGAAATGGAGCAAAGGCAGCACCCAGCCTTCGTCCAGACACCACACAAGTCACCGAGACGTTCCCCGCGGGGCAGTGCTACAGACACGGTCAGTCAGCACCCAAACAGCCCGGGAGAAACCCGACCTCAGCGTTTCCCTCCCTGCACCGTGCTGAAGTCAGCTCCTCCACAGCCCACAGATGTTTAGTCAGCATCTGTTCAAAGCCCCCTGTACTCTCTCAGCTCTGCCTTTGTTCTCACCACCTGCGAGAGCATGAAAGAACCAAAAAGGGAGCACTGATCACTTTATACCGAATCACTTGCATCCCATTTATTTGCCCTTCCCACACTAGGCAGGTAAACTCGAGGTTTATCCTTGCCCTCACTCCTCCCCCTCAGTGTTTGAATCCTGCAGCCCAGGAACACAGCACAGCAGTAGCCTCTTCAGGTCTCGCTGCTTTTTTGATTTTCTGACTGATTTTGTCACTCTTAGACCCCTTGGCCATGCCCTGGGACTGCATTTGGACTGTGGCTGCAGCAATCACAGAGCCTGGGTGGGCTGAGCATCAGAACTCAGCCAGGCATCGGGACAGGCCAATATGATTTCTCTATTAATATGTTAATGACTCCTGATTGCTGTGAGCACCAAACAATTTCCCTCCCAGTCTGAGGGGTGGAACAGAACCGACACCTCCATTTGCCACACAGTAATGCTGTCACCAGCCTGAGATTCGGGCTGCTTCTGAGAGGAGTTATGGCTCTGGAAAAGTGCAGTACACTGCTGCTGCTATCTGTTAATTACCAGCACTCGGCTTCTGGAAAAACACCATGCTATAAGACAGCTCAGGAGGTGGTTTGCTGAGGTTTCCCCTCAGAATCCATGCACTTAATCAAGCCAGAGCCAGGAAGGATGAAGAAGAGCCTGTGGGGAGCTGATCGTCCCAGACAGCGCCAAGATCCTCATCAGCTGCCACAGTTTAAAGTGCCAACTTTCCAGCTGCAAGGAAGGCTTTATGGTGCTCTGAGAGGCAGTGCTCCTCACTGCAATTCCTTTGCCCAAGACTCTTTTTCCACACTGCTCCTGGGTTTTAGCAGGTTTCATCCTGCTCCTGTGGAAATCAGGGCAAAGCTCTGAAGGAATTCTAACACTAAAGACAGATAAAACAAGAAATACCAATAACCAACTAATGTTGGTGCTGAGCATCTAAAAAAATATAGAGATTACTCACTCTGACTTATTCTGAGGTAAGAGATGAAGCTGGTTATAGGTTTGTAAGATTGTTCACCACCTGCATCATGTGAGCCAAGGAACAGTGTTTATCCTTTACGACTTAGTTAAAATAACTATACTGATTGATTTTTCAACCCTTTTTCTCATAAATGGAGTAATTCTGTTACAATGCATTTCAGCTTCTATCATGATGATGCAAAATGCCCTCTTTTTGCCATTTGGGGAGGAATTACAACTAGGTAATGCATTTAATTACAGTAAAAACAAAAAATATATTAGGAGAAAGAGCAAAACAGGCCACATGGATGCAGGCAGGAGTTTGCTTGCCAATTTTTGTAGGGGAACTCTATTAAAATTGATAACTGATCACACACTATCTGTCTGTGCTGCCTTTTAACAAATTTAAGCACGTTTTAGCACAAATGCTCAGGTCTGCAGTGACCCGCTGGGATACAAATCAAACCTAGGGCTGCTGGCCACAGGCCAGGTAAATTCAAACTGTGTGACAAGGCTCTTCTACTTTTCATTGCTTCTCTTTTTTTTAATCCCGGGTTTCTTAAGGAAAAATCCTTTGCACACCTCCTAAGTACAGTTTGCCTTAGTATCAGAAACGTGCTGTGACACTTAGCTGGTCTAAATCAAGACAAAGTCACTGATTCAATGGAGTGATGCTAACATGTCATTTTTGTCTCATTGTTTCTACTGTTTGACATTAAATGGGTCATTGGGTTATTGGTTTAGGTCTTTTATATCCCCATTTTTACATCAATGCAAGAACCCAACGTTTCTCATCCTGGCATTATGCATTTTAACGTGGCCTTTCCCCAGCATTTTCCACTCTGCCTGTGCCAAGGGCACGCCTGAGCTAAGCCCACAGCAGAGAGGGAAAGCACGACTGCTAAAATACACCCTGACTTCAGCACAGGCTGGGATTCCGCATGGCTGCCTGGAAGAAATCACTCCTGGCAGCTCCTGGAGTACTTGGTGCTGTTCCCAACACCCCCATTCCTGGGCTGATGTGGTTAGAGGGCACACAACTGCCTTAAGCTCCTACAAGTGTGTGCAAATGCTTTATTTAAAGATTGGCCTTGGACCCTTCAAAAAAATTCAATTACAAGCCCCTTTTACCTTGACTTTCACCTGGACTGACAGGGGACAGTCTAGCACTGCAATCAGCATTCCTCACTGCACCTCAGCTCTTCTCTGTGTGCACCTACATTCAGCAATTCCCCTCATCTAGAGCAGGAACATCAAGGAGTCAAATTCCTATGATCCTGTTAGGGCCGGCCAGCTGCCACTTCCTCAGAAGTCTTTCCAAGGAATGAGAGGGCACAGGAGCAAGCAGGAATATGACCCTCCAGGAGAAGATTTCTCTGCAAGAGCTGCTCCAAAGCCTCTGCAGAAATCTCTACAGGAGAGCTGCTATGAGCTTGGAAGATGTTGAGATTCTGGGGCTGCTACTGTGACAAGAGGAGCACAGGATGTCAGTCAGGAGCTTTGTCCCACAGCATGGGAGCCAGAACTGCCTGACTCATCACCAAGCAGGCTTTACCACAGAAATCATGAAACCACGAGAAAAGTGAGGAGAACTTCTCTGGGAGTCTGCATTTCTTCCCATCCAGCCAGACAGCTGAGCTAGGACTTCCAGAGAGATACTGAAATTAACTTCACCACACAAACAGAAGACAATAATTATCTGACTCTTACAGTAACATATGCAAGAAGGATTATTATATCTTCTAACTCCAAGCCCTCCAACCTTGAATGGCTTCAGGGGGATACTTGAGAAGCAGCAATTTTTCATCTCATCCCAATCCCAGCCTTATGCTGACCCCAATCCCTACCTTATGCTTACAAACACCATCTCATGAGGCAGCAGCCTGAAGATCTTTCTGTGATACAGTCGCCTTCCTTAGCAAAGTTTCTGGTTTTCACCAGTTCTGCAGATCCCTCGCAGCTACTTCTGGATCTGGTTTTGATTTCAAAAAAATATGGAAATGTACATTGATTAAAACTGCATTATTAAGAACTTTGTGGCTTTTACAAAATCCCTTTGTTTCTGAAATAGCATTATGGAACCAAACACAAAAGAGTGTATAAAAAAAGTCCTCTTAATTTTAACAACGATTGGCTTTTGATATCACTTCTCTAAAAAGCCCCTGGTTTGATTTACCACCATGAAAATACCTGCCCTGAAGGTTTCTTCCTTTAACTGACTAGGCTGAACAGGGGGTGAGGAGATGCTTCAAAACTCCCCCTAAAATCTGAAAGAAAATCTTGAGTAATTCCTGAAGTTTATTATATTACACTATTATCACCTTCCTTTTGTTCTCACTGTCAAGTAACATTCACTGAAAACTCAGAACGAAGTAAAAGCATTCCAGGCCCATCCAGGTAAGTGTTTTGTAAGAAATGAGGGAACAAACCCACAGTGTCTGAGCCAGAACAAGATTTCCTGGGTGCCCAGACTCACCCTAGCACTGACTCCAGCCACAGAGATGTGAGGCTGAGGGAGAATGCTTTGGAAATCCCACCAGGACATGCACATTTGCTGGGAGAAACATACAACGGAGCTCCACCAAAACCACGAGGAAGGAATGCCCTCTGCATTTCAAGGCCTGAAGGAAAGAACTTTTATGGGCTGAAAAGAAAGCCACAGAAAGTAAATTTGGCTAACTAAATTGGAGAGAGGGGTGGATTTTTGTTTGTTTGTAACTGGCATCAGTTTTAAATGTAGGAATCTGGAGAATATTAACAGTTATGCCTAAATCTATGCTGAAAATATTTTTGTTATTTCAGAGCCAAAAATAGCCTCTTGCCAAAACCTGTAAAATGCTTTTGAAAAAAGGAAAAGAATGAAAAAAAAAAGCACCTTCCAAATGGAATTCACAAGTCTCATGGGCAGGCAATCATCAGCTCCAATTAGTCCCTGGCAGGGGAGTCTGAGCAAGAGTGATAGACTCAGTGCATCCAAAAATGTTTAGTCTAGACTAAACCACGCTGGAATTCTCCTCAGACCAGAACTCAGCCCTCTGGATCCCTGACAGCCATCTATACTGGCCACAAACAACAACACAGCCTGGATCCCATTCCAGGCTTCCCTCCCACCTCCCCTTATCTAGTCCTAGTGCTATTCCCCCTCCCAAATCCACAGGCACTCAGGTACAAAGCTTTGGAGTGCTGCAGGTATTTGAAGCCTGCATTTGAATTGGTTAGTGAACGTGGGTGATGCTCCCCCTGTACCACCAGTCATCTGTACAGTGAGCGTGTGAGCCAAACCCAAAATAATAAACCCAGAAAAACATGTTCCTCTGCCTGACAGCAGCCAGAAGCCACTGTTGCCAAAGAGAAAAGAGTCTGGAGCTGCTCCTTCTAAAATGTTGTCAGCACAATTAATTCTGAAATATGCTCTGCAAACGTGGACTGTGGCCCATCTGCCCCAGCTCCTGGTGTGTATTTAATGATTAGTGAGAGGGTCAGAATATAAACTCAGTGTTTCATCTCCAAGCCCAGCCTCCCTGCACAGAGGATTCAGCCACTAGTTGAGAACTCCCTCCTTTCCCAAACTCAATCCTAAGTGGCATGTCCAACAGAAAAGGAAGTCACCAGTTGACCAACTCCTTTGTCACCAGCCCCATCACAACCACCATCACAATCAAGTAAGGCTGCAGTATTATTTGTCTTTCTTTACACTAGAAATGGATCACTGGCATTAGCAGAGATAATCTGTCACTTCCCTGGAATCCAGGGAGCTGCACCCATTCCTCCAGCAAAGCAGAAAAGCTATGATATATCAAGTGTGAATACTTGGTAGCCTTTACTTACACACGTTGCTTCATTGGCACCTCTCTTTGGGGGAGAATTCAGACCCAGCTCCAAGTCTCCCAGTGCCTTTTTTCGTGCCTCCAAGTCCAGTTACTGACCATCACAGTCTGGAGAAGTTCAGCTGATTGGTGTCCAGACCTGCAGCCCAAGAACAGCCATTGGGATCCATGCACAGACTGGGCCATAGGAACAGAGGGGGCTGAGACCCGACCTGCCTGTGAGAGACGGGCTGCTACAGCCAGCTCTCATCCACACTGTCCAGGACTTGGAATGTCAGCTTTCCACTAAATTCCAACAGGAGCTCAGCCTGATAAATAATACCAGGCTGGTGTTTTACACAGCAGCACTTAACAAATGGTCAGAACCTTCTTGCAGCGGGGTAAGGAAGAAGTAATACACAAGGTCACACAATTTTACAACAGCTGCCACTCAGACTTGTGGGAAACAGGCTGGCAACTTTGACAGAGGAGGATTAGATCATGACTGAGGATTTGGGAGCTAAAAAAAAAGGTAGTTTAATTTTCACTGGATGCACAGAATTCATTGCACCACACCATGAATTTAATAGGTGGTGATTTCACAAGACTACACACTAAAGAAGTTACATCATTATATAGATAATATATACACATTGCATAGAAATATATAAATACTCATAATGTATAGATAACAAATCAAATAATATATAGTAAATATCTCTATTTGCTTTTATGCAGTGTCTTTACTAAGCTTTGCCTCAAAGACAATGTTTGCCCCCTTAAAGTGACCCCTATGAAAAGTTCAATACCTGTATGTGCATTCCAAGCTTTTCAGACTGAGACTTTGATGAGTGATAAAATTTGCTGGGAAAACAAGCCCTTAATCCCATTTCAGGTTGATAGATGCATTTATTTCACTTATGGGATGCACTTATCTGCTCCCATTAAAAGGTGTCACGGGGTGAGCCAGGAATTGGGGTCAATGAGGAGCCACCTCTAGTCACAGTATCACAGCAGCCACCCATCCCCGTGTCTAGTGAAGCCAGAACAGATGTTTAGAGGGATTCTCCTGGGATTTAAGAGTCCTTTCAGGGAAAAAAAAAAAGTACATCTTGAAGCAATCAGGCAAAGGATTGTAATTCTAATTTAAAGATAACCATTGGCAAATTAAGTCTATCAGTTAAACAAACTTTCCTAAGGAAACAATGCCTAGTTTTCTTAGGCTTTACAGGCCTATCCCCTTGCCCCAGGCCAGGCCAGCTTCGACAGGCTGCTGCTCTCACGTTTTTGGGACAGACTGTGCCTTCTTTTCCTCCTGGTGCTGTGCCCTGGCCTCTGCTCACACCTTCCCCCCCACACACGACCTTCAGAGAATATCTGGCACATCACAGCTCTAGAAATAATGCCAGTTCAGAGGGACCTTTGGAGCCTGCTACATAAACACTGATTTTAGCATTATTCCTACAGGAACTTCAAGAGAGGCAGAAAAGAGGTCTCATTGAACCGAAACTCTCCAAGCTCTGTCCAACACAACCCGCTCTGAGGATGTACACAGAGTTCAAAGGAATTAAGAGCTGGAGTTCATGTTCTCCTGAAAAGCCAAACCAAAATGACAAAAAGCCCCTTTGAAGCCTGAAGGAATGTAGGAAACCAGAAAGGCTACTCCTGCTATGCTTCCAAGGCTGTCATAACCAGGAGTTGGGAGAAATCATGTTCACCAACAATTTCCAGCATGGTTTCTCACTGAATAAATTTAATCCAGAGGCAATTCTTAAGTTATAGCTTGATAAAATTTATGCAACAAATATAAAAATAGCTTAAAATCTGCCATAAGCTTTAGAACTACATTTGCCATGGAGCAGCTGGAATGTCTGGGACAACACGAATACACTTTCTTGTGGAGTGTCTATCAAGTGGATTAAAGGCTGGCTAACACTGGCCACACATCCTTCAGCCAGGTTTGGGGATTTGCTGGATCTCTGCAGTAATATCAGGAATGACAAGTCGTGTTGCCAAAATGCAGAGTCCCACAGGAGAAGGGATGGGCCTTAGTAGTTTGTTTGAGCCCCTGTAGACAAGAGTCCCCTTTTCACGCGGGACACGGAGCTTTGAGAATGGAAGAGGAGAAAACAGAGGGTTTCTCTAGAGGCCTGGCAGAGCTGTGGCCCTGCCCAGCAGCAGACCCACCACATCCCAGCCTACCTACACTCACATGTCACCAGGAGCAGCTCACTATCATGTTCCAGTAACATTTCCCAAAGCAGACAAAGAGCCTGACTTACTCCTCCCTTCATCAGCACAGAAACATTCTTGCTGTGAGGTTTGGTTAAAGGCCAGTTCTTATAGGCCTGAGAAAAAAAAAAAGGCATCAAAAAAGAGGCATTATCTGACTCCAACCACAGGAACATCCTGAATGCTAAACATGGTGAGAAGGGGCGTCTTAATAGCAAAAACATCTGCTCTTTATAAAGGGAGATTTTGTGCCAGCAATGCAGAAAAGGAGTGAGACACTGTGGCAGGACTACTCCTTCCATGTGGATTATGGAGGCCCTAAATTCTCCAGGGAAATCCCTGCTATCAGCTCTTTATTTTTGACTCACCAACCCGGCCTAGTGGAAGGTGCCCCAACCCGGGGCAGGGGCTTTAAGGACCCTCCCAACCCAAACCATTTTAGGACTCTGTGACTCGAAGCAGCCTGGCTTTAGGCAAACCCAGCAGCAGTTCCTTCTGACCACATAAGGCAGGGGAAACCTCACTGCTTTGCTTTCCATGTCCTCCTCCAGGTATAAACCCAGCAGAGGGAACAGTGGATTGGAAGCTGCATGAAGGAGTGGCCATTCCTGACCACATATTTCATCCTTTCAACAGGTTCTGGACAGATCTTCTTCTGGAAATGGAGATTCCAACTAGAAGGGATAAACAGCACTGGAATAAACACCCCCAGATGCAGAAGCCTTAATGATTTTTTAAATATAAAAGTATAACTTCATTTCCTCTGTTCTGCTTAACTCTGTTCTGTGTTTACAGAGTTCCTCAGCAGGGAAAAGGTCAGAGAAAATGAGATTTCATTCAGGGAACTGATTCATTCTCACACAGTGCTTTACAGAATGGGGCAGAAAAGATGGAAATGGATTTTCTCAGGGGACAGTGATGTAATATTCTTGCATGCACTGATGAGTGTCTCAAGAATCCAGTCCTTAGGAGGAAATAGTTACTTTTTTCTGGCTAAACTGAAGTGGTTACTCTTTTGATGACTATGAGATCCATCATTCAAAATGAGATTCCTTTCATGCTGGCTTTTTTTTTCTCCTTTTAAAGCAAAAAATTGCAAAATAAATCCTTAATACCTGTTGGACTCAGTACCCTCATTATTTGCAGGACTGCCCGTGTTCACCAGCACATTTCTGAATCTGTGTCCACCCCTGGCGTGCCCTGCCTCAGAGGTGGCCTTTGCTGCAG
>JAWWMP010000132.1:903510-919337 GCA_035047865.1 Dendrocincla tyrannina | reverse complement strand
GCCCGTGTTCACCAGCACATTTCTGAATCTGTGTCCACCCCTGGCGTGCCCTGCCTCAGAGGTGGCCTTTGCTGCAGACCATGCTACAAGGGGGCAAGGATTAAAAAAACAGGCCTTGTCACCTGACAAAAAATCATTTCACACAGGGGAACTTAGGATGTGCATTCCCTGTAGAGGGAGGATCTAATTTGCAACAAGCCAGTTCAGATGAAATCAGGATCCTCTCTATTCCTTCGTGGCAAGAAGTGAGAAAAATGGTCAATCAAATTAGGAGTCGGAACAGAACTCTCCAAGTTCTGACGTATGTTGTCAAAATTAGCAGAAATATTGGATGCTGTTAATTGCTCCAGTCCTTAATTTAGGTGGGCATAACAAACTGCAATTTCCCCTTGTTCCTGTGACCTTCAGAAAGACTGGAGCAAAGAGGGTGCTCAGAGTGGGGTGAGCTGTGACAGGGGAGGGTTCACAGGGGTTCTCCAAGCAGCTGCTCTGTCCAGAGCCTTAGTGCCAAAGCTCCTTGATTTGTCTGGATGCAGCAATTCAAGTGTTTTGGGGAAGGTCTTCTGATCCCAAAGCAAGAGAAGAATCCTACTTAAGTTGGTTTGCTTTGCTGTTTTGGCTGCTGGCAGACAAAGAAACCCAGCACACCTGCAGAAGCACTCACCTCCCTAAAAGTGGGACAGTTCCAACTCACAGTGTTCATTCAGAGGATAATCTGAAAATTCCCATTCAAAACCCAAAAGACAGGCAAATATAATTGTAAAATGTTTAAGTTTCTATGAGGAGAGAGTAAGGGAGATTGGAAAAGTTCACAAATTAAACCCATTTGTGCTCAGCTTTGCCTCCACACCACTACCCCTTCCCAGGAACCCCAGCATGTTGTAATGGAATGACACAAAGGAAAACCTGGAAGAATTAAAAAACGAATCAACGAAAAAACCAACCAAACAAAAAACCCAAAAAAAAAAACCCAAAAACCCCAGCCAACCACCTAACACATTAAACCAAGAGCACTCTTTCTACTTCCCCTGGCAATTCCATAAGGAAGCAGCCAGTGCATCACATCCTGCTCTTGGAGAACGTGCATCTCCCAAATTGTGAGATCCACGACCACTTTTACCTCTCTCAGTGGAAAAGTGGGTCAGAAAAGATTATCACATTGTGCCTTCCAGCCTCTTCTCCTAAAAATGGAAAAAAACCTGGACATTTTTTGGAAATGTCAGTCACTGCTGAAAAAAGGAGATTTCCTCCCTGATAAGCTGCACTCAAAGCCTGAAGTGATTAAAGTGGTTACAGGTCTGCCTGAAAATTGACATAACTGTACTTTCTGGGAGAATTCTTTACCTTATACTTTGGTAGGAAGGAGACTCAAATCCCAGAAAAATGAACCAGCTTTATATTTCTGAATATAGTTCCAGAAATTCGGATATTTCTGGAAACAAACAAGTTGAATTTGGTTTGTAGTTTCTAAAATAAAAGTCTTAATTTTCAGCTGTTAAATTCATGTACAGATATAACTAAGAACAATTAAACTCCTCCATGCAAACTATAGACAAAATAGGGACATTCTTAATTGAAAGAACCCAATCATTTCAAACCACATGAAGTACTTTTAAACAACTTTGGGGGTTGTGGATTTTTTGTCCCTACAAGCCCCTGAGATGGGAGGTTTGTCTGAGGTGTGAGTGACTCCCTGCAGGTCAGATTTAGCTGCAAGAAATCCATGGAGCTCAGTTGCTTATCTTAGATTGTCCAGACTTTACTGGCCTGGAAACACAGAGAGCAGTTTTGCAAGATCAGATTTTTCAAAAATTCCGGTATTGGTCGTGTTTCAAGCTGGCTGGAAGTCTCTCCAGCACAGATTCTTTTACACTGGTTTAATAGTTTGAGTTCCAGTTGAAATCTGGAATTCTAAAAGCATATTGCAGGCTTTTGAAATTTCTGCTCAAAAATCAGAAAGTGCTTGGATTTGGGTGTGATTTCAGCAGTGACAAAAAAGCACCCAAAACTCAGCCATTTCCCAGTTATTTTTTCCTGTCACTTTGCTTCCAAGCTCTGCTTCAGGATTGAGGAATTTATCTTAACACTGTGATGCCATTTCCCACCACAAATACTGGAAATGTGTCAGACCCCAAGACCTGTCAGCAGAATGACAAACCTTTAAAGGCAGGTCTGAGAAAACCTGACAGCTCTCAGTGTAAAACCTCTTTAAGTACCCTTAACAGTGAGCAATTTATTTCCCCCACATACAGGATTCTACTGGGTCAGAAGAAATTATTTGGAAATTATACACTTATACACAAACTGAATCCCGGATCATGGTTTTTTCATGATCCATGAAAAAGAGGTCAAAAGAAAAATGGAGTATTTTTGGCTCAGCCTCCTCAAAAATCCAGCAGCAACCAAAGGTGTCCAGCAACAAAGAATCCAAGTATTCTCTTTGCTGCAAAAAAATGAATTAACAGGCTTTACTGAGCAGGCAAAACTGCCTTTCAACAGAGCAGCTAAAATGTTACCGTACCTTCGGGAAAAAAGGGCTCCAGTTGCACGGGGTTCCAGGCCAGCCCCTTTCATCTCTGCCCCAGAAGGCACAACTGCAGAGGCCAGAAATCAAGCCCTGGGGCTTCCAGGAAAACACACCTGACTCAGCAAACAGCACTGTCTGCAAGTCTCCCTCGCAGGGACAGAGCTCTGCTCTGAGGACACTCACAAGTTACACGTGGATGTGCCAGGAGAAGCACGGCAGGAACTTGCCAAGGGGTGGGAGAAGGTATGGCTGAAATCAGTATATAATTGTAAAGCCACCTTTTAACAGCCCCTGCAACACAGACATCCCCAGTGTCCTCCCTGGGCACAATCCCCCCACGGTGCTTCTCACCTCGCAGGGACTCTGCGTAGGAGATGATAAAGAGGGAGTAGGAGCGAAGGCAAGGCTTGTATTCAGGCACCCCAGCAAAGCCCAGGCCCTTGAAACATGGTCCTCTGGACCAGTTCAGGGCCATTATCAATCTGTAAAGCACGAGCAGATGGACTGTGCAACAATCACAGAATCTGTTGGAAAACTATTCCTGCGCAGGCAGACACCAAAGTGCCAAAAACATAAATGATGCATTGCTAATTAAAGTTAGTAGTTGAGAATATTTAAAGTTAGTATTTCAAAACACCAAATAATTTCTCCAAACTTGGTTCTACTGTCACTTAAAACTTTCTGTCAGCCAAGTTTTAAATGTTTTGTTGGAAACAAAAGTTCAGACTGCTTGGGGTCTGGGGACAGAAGGGCTCCTGCTCATATGAAGGAGATTTTAAGTATTCCCTGAGGCTGGATTTTATTGTGTTTAAAACAATCCTGCCCCATTAGCATCTTGTTTGGCAATATAGACTGGAGCTGGGCGTCAACCAGAGGGCTAATGCCTGAGCACACTCCAGACCAGGGGCAGTCTGCCTGTCCCCACGGAAGCAATCCCTCTCTGGCCCTGTTGGCACGATTTCCCACAGGAGTACAGGCCGTGCTCACTCGGGGCTGTGAAAGGAGCCTGATGCCCACCTTCCCTGGTGCCTGGCAGCTGCTGGAACGCACCCCATATCACCTCTCCCTGCTGCAAACGGGCAGGGAACACAGCAGCGACGTAAACAAACCACCCTGGAAAAGCTCCCTGAAACGCAGCAAAAAGACCATAAATAAAAAAAATTCATTTTTTAAATGCACAAACTGGTGCCAATCCACAAGAGTTCCCCTTTCAGCAGCCGCCAGGATAAATTTCCCCTTTGGGCAGACGGTCCGAAACCTGAGCCCGTGGTCCAGGAGAATGTGCAGCTTGACTTGAGCGCACAGGGGAAAAAACCGCGGCGAATTCTGCCCAGGGAAATTAATCATCCTCAGCACCTCTGCAGATCCATGTGTCCCCTCAGCCCTGACCTACATACTGCACACAGGGCGCTCCAAAACAATCTGACATTTCAATCCACACTGCCCAGCTCCCCGCTCCCTGCCTCCATCCCCAGTGCACGAATGGCTGACTGGTTACCCTTGGAATAACCTACCTAGTGGTGTCCCGGCACATTCGTGGTCCCCTCCGGATTTTTCGCACCCTGGGATTGTCCTGGAGAGTAGAGCTGTCACCCTGTGTGGAGTTTGTTACACACCGATTGGGTTTCAAAGCCGATGGGAAAGGCAGTGGGCAGGGAATATTTAGAAGCCATCACAGAACCGTGGCACGGCTTGGAATGGGACTGTAAGGATCATCCAGTACCACTCTACTGCCATGGACAGGGAACCTCCCATTAGACCAGGTTGCCCCAAGCCCAAAGTCCAAAGCAATGCTGTCACCCCCACCTGCTTTTCTGGAGCTTCCTTGAGAAAAGGGGCTGCTCAGAGAAGACCTTCACTGCACAGAACCTCGGCAAAATCAAACCAATTTTCCAGTTTAAGGCAGAGCAAAGCTGGTTCAGGAGACTTTTTGTGATGAATAAGTTGAAGATAATGGGCACAGGTGAAGTGAACTAAGTCAACAGAAATGCGGGGGTTTATCTCAGGGAATGACAAGCAACAGAATACTGTTATTTTACCTTTTTTGTAGTTGAGACAGTGAAACTTTACACATTCACTTTTCCCACTATGCCCACATGCAGTATGACCCAAACATCATCCCAGCATTAGTGGGAGAAAGGTCCACTCCTGGGAAATCACTTCAGCCTCCTCGCAAACAGTTAACTGCAAAATCCATAAGGCTGAGGCCCATAAAAATGGGATGGAGCAAACAGTAAAACATCATGGAAGTGTAGCTGCTCAAGGAGGAACAGTTGCAGTCAATGTGGCTGTGATTTCACACTTTTCCACTGTAAAAAAGAGGAGCCCGTCCACATTTCATAACTCCAGGGGGAACGAGTTCCACATTTGCAGGATTGCCTGGAGCCATGAGTGAGTCGCCCCTCACCTGAGGCACTCAACAGGCAAGGGAAGCTGCTGGACTAACTGGTGTACTGGGAGGGAGGAGCGAATCCAAGAGGATGGAGTGTCTGTCCATGCTCTGATCACTCACTCTGTCCCTCCTCTAGCTTATCATTTCATTCTTATGCTGATGCTTTGGGATTTCTTGTGGAACAACACCTATTCCTTTATCTTCAACTTGCAGAGATAATTGCTAACGGGCAAGATTTACTGTACCTAAGGAGGCTGTTTCCTTTGCTGTCCCACACTCCTCTCCCACAAAAGGAAAGCATTAATTGAAGCCCCCAGCAGTCAGAGCAAGAGTCATGTTTTCCAAAACTGCTTGGCTCCCTTTGTTCCACCACTATTAAAAAAACGTGTGGCACGCTCCACGTGCAGCCCTTGTGTTCAGTGCTGCCTTCCCCGAATCCTGTAGCAGCAGGAACACCCCTGTGGGAGTGCACAGCCACCCTCAGGTGGAGATGTGCTCACCCAGACCCACTGCCTGCATGTTCCCAAGTGCCTGGAGAACGTTCCAAAGGATGCACTGCCGTTCCCTGGGGGATGATCTGCTGTGACATTGCTGCAGTCACTCAAGTGGCCCTGCAGATAAAGCCTGGAAAGCAAACAGCATCCTACGTGCAACATTTTCTATTAAATACCTGAGGATGAAAGCGTAATAAAGAGAAAATTCTATAAAAAGTTGTGATTTTAATAGTCTCAGTTACTAAGTTCAGTTTTCTGGAGACTTGGCAGGCTTTCCTGGAATGGACTGTGATATCTGAAACCTCTTTTGTTCTCTTTCTCTTTTTTTTTTTTCAGCGTAGCTATTTGCAACTGTCAATGAGTAGTGGCAAAAATGACATTTGGAATTAACCCTGAAATCCTGGAATTGTCCAGTGACCAAAAAAACCCAGAGCAGAATGCTTCAGTCTTCAAGCAGACTATCTCTAATCCTCTTTTAATAACTGGGTCTCACTGTGTTAACATATTATTCCATATCAACCCCTTGATGGCTGACACACTCAAAGGGCACAAGGGAAAGGGGTTTTACTTCAGTATTTCACAAGAATTTTATATGGGCTGTGAAGTGTTCTTGCAATCTACATCAAAACATTCGAGTGTCTTCCTTCCAATGGAATCTGCATTAATAACTTCCATTAACTACAAATTATCTGCTCATTGCAGGGAGTCCAAATGTTTTGGAGGCCACAAACCCAGAGCACTCTGATTCAAATAAAAATAATAAAAATTGCACAGTGCCCCTGCTTTCTTTTTTTTCCCAGCCATGAGATGTCTGGACTGACTGCACATTCCAACACTTTGGAAAGGAGATTCTGCCTCATGTAATAGCTAAAGGAATGTTCCAGTGTCATTGCTGGGGAGGATGCAGAGGGCTGAATGCATTTTAAAAACAACTTGAAAAACCTATCCTGTATATTTTTTCATGAAGTCACCCAAAACCCTTGTGTTTCGTGGGTATGTTTTAATCTCCAGGCAACACAGCTCTGCTCTGCCTAAGGCAGATCCCTGGGTATTTCAGCCCACATCACACTGCTCAGGCAGCCAAATGGTAGGGAAGAGTCCCAAACCAGCCTCAATCCACATGATTTTGAGTTTGCCCATCACCAAAAGGTGGGAGTATAACAGGATACAAACTTTCCCCTCACTCACCTGACATTAGATACTCCTGCTCCATCGAGCACAGCTATTTTTAAACAACCTTTTATTGGAACAGGCTTCTCATCAATAGCAAAATATACGTGAGCTGAATAAAATGTGCAAAAAAATAGGCTAAAAATCTGTTGCTTAAAGTGAGAAATACCAGGATTTTTGTTGTATTTGGGGTTTGTCACTTTCTGTTGCCCTTAAATGACAAAATCAATGTAAATTGTCTGTTCACTACAGCAGTTCTAATAGTCCAACTCATTTTATTCTTAGTAGAAATGCACAAAAGGACCACAGACTTTTTCAACAGGCCTATGTAGTCTGTGAGGAACGAAAGCAAGGTGTTGTTCATGGGACTTAATGAGGCTCCGTAGAAATTATAAACCCTTGACAAATCAACCGATTACTTAGATCATGCCAGGTTTGAACTGCAGCCCACCAAACCTCCTCCTAAGGATCTCATTTCCTGTTACATTTGCCCCAGCAATGACCACATGCAGGAAAGCTTATCAATTTCTCTGACTGCTAGAAGCTTTCTCAGATGAGAATCCATAAGGGAATATGTTCTAAACTGAGGGAAACGCTTCTTTCTAGGGAGGGTGACATTGCAGACTTGCTGTACTAAGTTTCAGAGCAGCTTGCAAATTTGCAGTGATTTTGATGAAAAACCCAGTCAAAATAATATACAAAAAAAAAGGATTGCTGTGCAGAAATCTCTCCCAAGCACAGCAAAACCCTCAAAGCCTTGGGGTGTCAGGAAAGGACATGCTGGTCCCACCTTTGCCGGGACCTTGTCCTGTGTAAGGGACAGGAAGACACAGAGTCCCCAGAAGTCACCATACCCTGGGGCATTATGGCAAATCATTAATTGGCTTGGTGAGTAATGAAACAAAGCAGAGAAACAAAGCATCTGTATCAATTCATACAAAACCTCCATTCCCCCCAGGGGTATCCTGTGTGATGGGTAAGCATTCCTGCAGGTCCCCACCAGCTCCCAGCTCTGTCCCAGCTGCACCCCTGACCCCGGCCAACGGCACTGGGGTGTGTGCACACCCCGGAGCAGGGAGCAGCCCTGCCCCAGTTTCCCTCCCCCTTGCAGCAGCCGGGAGGAGGCCCCACACAATCTGGCACCGCGCAGTGCTGCACGGTGCCACCTGGGCTGTGCACCGGCCTAGGAAAATCTCAGCATCACATTTTCCAGCTCCACTCCAGCTGATCCCAAGAGCAGCAAACTTTCCACATAAAGCAAAGGGCACTTTTTCTTTGTATCCTGCCAGTCCTTGCAAATGGTACAGCTGAGAGCAGGGGTGTTTAAGTGATGAGAGTCATTCTGAGAATAAAGGAATAATTTGCTGTGGACCTTTTAATGTTTTGCCTCAGGCTGGTGTCAGTCTTGGGATAAACAGATACATCAATCTCCCTAAATATACAAGTAACTTGCATGAAAGAAGCTTCCATTTTTTTCATAGCTGAAGGCTGACAAAGAAATTACTATTTATAAACTAAGAGGCATTTTTCCTGTATATCTGAGAGAAATGAATAGGAAGAAACTGAGAGCAGCCCCACAGTACCTACTGTTAACAGGATGTCTTATTCCTTGACTCTCTAAAGGTCATATTCCCAACAAACCTTGAACTTGCAGTTGACTGGTCTTGTGGACTTGACTGGAGTTGTGGAGGTTCAGGAAGCTTAGGGATTTTTTTAAACAGTGTTTAATCCAGCCATACATCCTAAGGAAAAGTGGGGGGAGATGGCTGACCCAGCGTGAGATAAACACTGGTTTTCATCACATTTAATTGCCAAAGAACATCTTGCACTTATCAAACAGGGAAGGGAGGGAGAGGTCACCCCTGCACTCTCCCATCTGCTTTTCCAGAAGGTTCCTACTTCCCCTCCCAAAGCACTGCGCAGTCCCACTTTCCTGCTGTGTTCCAGCCCCCACAGCTGCACCAGTGAAGGGGCTGCTGAGGGTGGGCAGCACAAGGGGAAGGACCACCAGTCACTCCATCCCTGCTGTGCCCATGAGGATGCCATCCTGGGTGTACAGTCAGGAATACCAGCTGGGAGCTCTGGGGGCAAAACCTGCTTACACCAATGCACACTGCCATGGCCAGTGTTTCATTGCAAATGCAACACATTTTTCTAAGAAATATCTGAGGCGCTGGGGAAGGCTGGAATTAAGTCAGAACATGAGATTGATGGAATGTTTGCCAATCCTAGTAGCAATCCGAGCGAGGGCCAGGTTTGGCATCTAAAAGGATTGTTTTTCACTCCGAAAATAGCAGTGAAAATGAAAATTGGTCCATCAAGTCCAAATCTGGCAATGGGTCCCATGGCCCTGGGACTGACACTTCTTCATGGTCTGTGAATGCAATGCATGCTGGAAAAGGCAAACAATTGACATTTGATCCCATCCCCAGGTCTGACGCACAAAATTAGAGGCCTCCCATGTGGATCTTGTTTGGAGAGATAGAAGGGAAGGCAAAGGATTTCAAAACTAGGGACAAACAATGCTGGGCCCCATTTTGAGTGAGAGATATCTCCATAGAGCCACAGTCCAAATTCACAATGGATTTGCAGTTCCTGTTGAGCACTGGTTGCATCAGAAAACATGGAAAGAGAACATGATATGGACCTGGGTTGGATGGAAATCCTGATACCAGTTGGATCAGGTTCCAGTCCAGGCTGAGACTGAGTTTGCAATATGTGAAAGCAAACTATAGAAAATTAAAACTAGACATGAGAAATGTATCTGTTTTCTATAGGAAAACCAACACAATGTCTGTCACAAGAGTTTGTCAACATTCCCAGGAATTGATCACAGGCCCATTTGCAATTATTTATAAGCAAAAAAACCTGTTTTAAAATCAAATATATAAGGTTCATGGACACAAGTCTGAAGGGATTACTGTGCATAGGGACAGGGAGGACAATCCCAAGAAGCTCTGGGTGCAGGTGAGACATGACATCTGCCCATACGGACATTCTCATTTCATTATATCAATTTAAAAAACACCTGAATAGTTACCCCTAAGGCTCCTGGACACTGCAGTCACATCAGCTCGATGGAGTTGAATTTCCAGGATGGAGACAGCCAGGCTTCTCTCTTCCATCCTTGATCTCCTCCAGACAGCTGGAACCTGCCTGTGAAGTGCAATGACATGTAAGATATAGTTGTCACTGACAGTTCTCTCTTTTCATCTTGGTGACCTAAGGCAAGACTGAAGTGGGTGCTGCCAATGCTACAAAACAACCTTTTGACCCTGTTTTTTTCTGACAAAGTCAGGGCAATGCTAGATTCCAATGGCATAGGGCCTTGTCCAACCCTGCATTCCCTGGGAGATAAGGAAGGCATTGACTCTGTTCAGAAAATAGAGATGGAACTGCCCAGATGCTTCAGCCAAGCCAGCACAAACGAGAGAGAACCAAGTTGTGTTTGTCCATTCACATCCCAGCACTGGAGAACTCCCCATCCAGACACACTGCCTATCAATCTGGAACAGATAACTGTGATCAGAATGCCATTTCAGCATCCAAACAGGGATACAGCACAAATGATTTACAAAATGAGCTTAAAGAAGATACACATTCGGTCACAGCTGCTGCTCAGACTAAACTGGAAGGAATCCAAAAAGCAGGAGGAAGTGAGAGCATTAGTAAATTAGAAGGGGAGATCAAGTGCTGGCTTCTGTAAAGAAATCTCAGCCTTGAAATCCAAAATATTTAATCCCAACTACCAATGACTCTTCCAGACCAATGGAGGAACACCTGGAGTCTCTGTACACCAGCAAAGGCCCACCACAAGTTTTGTGTGCCCTTGAACTGAGCCAGCAAGTAACAGGAGTGCTCGTGCTCCTGGTGACTGCCCATCTTAGCCACAAAATTTTGGGATGGAGAAGCAATATTGGTGACTGAAATTTGTACAGATGGAACACAGCCTGTCGTGCTGGGGGGGGATTGGGGTCAATCTTGTTAGACATAATAGGACTTAATTGATTATGGATGAAAAGATTCGGCTCTTACTGTTACCTGAGAGGATCGGTGCAGCCGTGCTTGAACCAAACTCACAGGAGGGTGAGCAAACGGGGCCACCGAGACAAACGAGACAGCAAATTTCCAAAAGCTGCTGGAGCAGTTAAGATTCCACCTCGTCTGGGTGATGCCTGCAAAACATCAATGCAATTCCCATTATGAGAAGCAATAAATATCAAATGCTGCTGGCTTATATAAGAATTATTGGGGCTATCAATCCGTATCATCAAGGGGTAAGCTGCTCACCAGCTGGGATCAGGAAGAAATCCCCTCTGCTCCAAGCCCACCACAGCTATAGTGTTGGATAATTAACAGGATATTGAGGAAAGGCAGATTAACACCTTGCTTTAAAGCATCCAGAAGGAGGATATTAGGCCAGATGGACAATTATCTGTTCTACTAATGTAACTCTCCTACTCTTAAAAAAGATGCATCGGTGCTCAACAGAAATCCCCAATTATTCCTGGGTTTGGTGCCATGCGATTCACTAACCACTGGAACCACTGACATTTCCGTGGTTTTACTACGATCTGTGGCTCCTGGGATGTCTCAAAGTCAGGATCTCTCCTGCCACCCTCCCTAATCCCCCCTGCAAACCAGGGAACAGCCACCTCCAATTGCCACAGTGAGGCCATAAACAGACTGCTGAGCCCCAAGGATGCACAGCCTTGTCCAAGGCCTTCCAAAATCCATTGCTGCCTTTCTGCTCCGAGGAGAGAGCCTGAATGGTCTAGCAGAGAAGGGTTACCTTTGCTTTGAGATGAGATGCTCGTGTCAAAGAACTTAGAATGAGAGACAGCAAGTATTCAGCCCACATTAAATTATTTTGGCAACGAAGCTGATGAAGAAAAACACAATAAAAATGCTGCAAAGAACTTTTCCAAATGTTTCTTTGAAAGAATTTGTACACAGCCAAGAGCTGCTGGTCCCACACCAGACTTCTGGGTCAACCTTTTCTCTCTTTCTTTTCATTTTCTAAAGATTTTATTGGTACCTTTAAATTTTCAAGGTTTTTATAGGCAGAGAGCATGTCTTGCCAATGACTCTTCCTCTACAGCTCTGCAAGGTTAGCTTTCAGTGTTTTACCATTCTTTTAAAGCACTTTAGTGTGTAAGAACTGCAAACTTTGCATGATTTAACAGCTGCAAGACTCTGCTAAATGCTGATATGGCAAAGGAACTATTATCAGCTTAATTATCTACACAGAGACTGTAAGGGAAAAGGCACACAGGTAGAAATGAAAACCTGACAGTGCCACAATTTCTCACCTGCACTCACCACCACAGAAAACAACTGCAGCCCTTGTTTCCCAACATACAAATGTGTTACGGATTTCAATTCCGCCTTCTGAAGATGGGAAAAGTTCCAGCAAGGTTTCTTTCCAGAATCACCTCATAGCAGTTATTGCTAATTGCCACCTATTTCCTTCATGTTCATTATAGACAACTGAAAGGAGTAATTCATGTTTTAAAAAGACAAAACCGAACCCAAACACTAAAACTTTCAGCTGCTTAAGTCCTCCTTGGCTGTTCAACTGCAATGAGAGTTTCCTGTGATATGGGCTTCAAATGGTAGCAAAATGATAGTTCATTAAGATTCTGGTTGGACTTCACCCTAATAATATTTGCCTTTAATCCTGCATAAAATGGGACAAGAGCTTTCAAGCTACATTTGCTTCAAGGAAAACTATCTTCCTTTCCTTAAGACAGAATAACTTCTGTTTTGCTTTAAAAAATGCTTTCAGAAAAGCGCTTGGGAGATATTCAAATCACATCATGTAATGCAAAGCTGTAGCAGGATATCGTGGAAGTTTTGGAGAGCCCCAAGCTGTTGGGGGTTACACAGCCTGCAGCAGGCCATGTAATATATACAGCACTGGGAAAGAGATCACGTTAGCTTCTACCCACCGTGCTGGATGAGCACGGGACAAGCAAAATTCATGTCAGAAGCTGAAGAGATGAAGGCATGTCATACTGGATCTGCACTGAACTTCCTCATCCCTTCTGGGAGCTGTCCTGACCATCCCTAAGCTGCGTGTGCCTCCCCTGAAGCAGTTCAGAAGTTCTTCACAGGACCAAAGACATGCTCATACGTTCCCTCGGGACTGGGCTCAAAGCAGTGGAACTCTCCTCCCTCCCCATTAATCCCTGGTGTACCACAAATGACATCTCGCAGGGTTAGGAAAAAATCTCTCTCACCAAACAAACCCTATTGTCTGTTTGATTCTTGTGGTTTCCTGATGCTGGCTGGAGTTTGGGGACAGCAAGAATTCCGTAGGCTCTAAATCAGCCAGCTGGCTGGTTTGGAGGCTGCTCTTGTGAGGACACCAAGGAGCCTCTAACCACACTCCAGAGCACAAACTCTTTCACACACACACACACACAAAAAATATCTTAAAAACCAAGAATGCTTTCATTGACATCCTGTGTGCCAGTCCGAAGTCAAGCTCTCTCAAGGATCAGGAATGCCAGTACAATTCCATAGCAAATGCTGGAAACTACCCCAGAAAACTCCGTGGTGCAAGTTAATAGAGTAAACCTGTAAATTCAATACAGCTAAACCCAAACTCCTAGTTATGCAATAACACAAACTGCAGAAACACTTTCCCTGGAAGTGCTCGAGGCCAGGCTGGATGAGCAGCCTGGCCAGTGGAAGGTGGCCCTGCACTACGGTGGCAGGGGGTGCAATGAGGTGGGAACCCAGGTCCCTTCCACCCCAACCCTTTCTGTGATTCCATGGCAAGACCTCCTGCTTACATTTCCTTGGAACTCACTAAAAACCAGAAGAAGACGGTGTATGTTTTATAATTGGGCCAGCACAATAAATACTAATGAAATTAATAACAGCCCTGTTATGCAAACATTAGACTAATAAGTAACTTGAGCCTGCTATGCCCCAGAACACGGTTATGTTTCTAAAGACTTGTTAGTTTTGGAAGCACTTACCATGCACGTTGTATTTTTCAGAAACAGAACAATGCTTCCTCTACCCTTTATTGGATGAGACATAAAATAACAAATCCTGAAGAGGTGTGGCCATTAAAAATCATGTGCTGTCACTGGCGAGAGCCTGGAGAGCCAGCTCCAGCAATCAAGCCAGCTCCCCAGGGTGGAAAGAAGAATTCTGCCTCTCATCCACTTCCCAGGTTATTCCAGATCCCGAGGTCAGGCAGATCTGGTATAAAACTGCACTTGATGACACCTGCAGTTTTGAAGCCAAACCTTCCCTCTGCTACATCATAAGTTTCCTTTCACAGCAAGGGGAAATTCCTGACTCCTCACTGACATCTGGCATTCACTCGTCATCCACAGGTCCTAAATCATCTCTGCGGTCCTTTCCAACACAGACCATTCTATGACCTTAAGAATTAGATGATTTTCTACAGAAAACTACTGCTATTAAAAAAAAAGAAATATATAAAGAAAATATCTTCCTGAAATCTTCACTCGACTACAGGCTTATGCCTACCAGACAAAAATTGCTAAACCACTTCTAATAGAAGCTTAATAAAGGTTTGGAATAGGTTTTGAATTTGTGGTGATAATTTTACATCCTGAATTGCATTCTGAATAATTTTAAGACTTATCAGTGACTTATAATTAAACCATGTAAATGGCTTAAGCCTGACATGATCATATATAAAGAAATACAGAGCATCTTTTATCTACTCACTCCCCTTTCAGTGTGCATCAAACTGTTCTCCATCTCCAACTTTTATTATCTCCCCTCCTTTTTTCTTCCTCTTTAAGTCTAACCCTCAGGCAGATTCTTTGTCCTGCTGAAGTCAGAGAAATATACTGACTAAAAGGCCCTTTCCAAGTTTCTTTTTCCCCATTAGCTGCCATAGCTTTCTCCCCAAGATACTCATTTATTTACAAAGACCTGTGAATTACAGCCCTTGACAATGAAGTATTGGTGCTTTAAATAATTGTTACTGAAGACACATCAGCGAGACAAAGAGGTAAAACCCCGGCTGGGATAGTTCTGCCTCCTCAGAACATGATTTAGTTGCTGTGTCCTTTCTGGAGAGAGGTAAAACCTTGGAGCTGGGGATGTAAATATCTTGTCTGGCTGAGCTAAGTGTCACTGTAGAATACATTTACTAAATGTTCTAGCAGAGGTTAGAAAATTGCTTGGAATGGCTTGGAAAATGCTCCTGAATTAGAGGCAGTTGGTATAGAAAACAGTTTTATGATAATCAGAAAAAATGCTTACACCCTTAATACATAGAATGCCACCTGTTGAGAAAAAACCCATGCAATTTAAAACTGCTTTACTCACCTGACTGTAAGAGAGTGTGTATTTTTATTGCATTGTTCCCAGCCAGGTGACAGGCAGAGAAGTGCCTGGATGTGCCAGCACTTCCCCTCCAGCTGTTTCTGTCACACCTCCAGCCTGGCTCCCTGCCTATCCCCTCACTCCCTGCCACCTGAGCCAGCCTTTCCCTGCCCTTTCACTGCCGCTGCTGCATCTTCCACTCCAGCCCTTCTGCCCCTGGACAAACACAGCTGATTTCCATTCTGCACACTGTCACAGTACCTGCTGATTTCTCTACTTGTTGGGAAGCTCATCTTGGATGCACCAAAATATCTCCAAGGAAAGACTATAAATCACGGTGCTGCTTTTCCAGCTACAGAGCAGACAGCACTGAGGCCCTGTGGGATGAGGCTGTTCTCCCCTCACCTCAGCACCGGCGCTTACGAGTCCTGGGTTATAACCTGCATAAATGGATGAATCCCGGAAAAATGCCACTTTAATAGGAAGTGGAATCTTCAAGTGGATCTTTTCTTTCGTGAATGTTATACCCAAAATGGCCAGGACTGACCCTTGGGCTGCAGAGAGCCCCAAAATGGCTGTCACTGACCCTCAGGCCGTCCCAAAATGGCTGGCACTGACCCTCAGGCCGTCCCAAAATGGCCGGCACTGGCCCCTGGGCTGCCCCAAAATGGCCGACACTGACCCTTGGGCTGCCCCAAAATGGCTGGCACTGACCCCTGGGCTGCCCCAAAATGGCCGGCACTGACCCTTGGGCTGCCCCAAAATGGCCGGGACTGACCCCTGGGCTGCCCCAAAATGGCCGGCACTGACCCCTGGGCTGCCCCAAAATGGCTGGCACTGACCCTTGGGCTGCCCCAAAATGGCCGGCACTGACCCCTGGGCTGCCCCAAAATGGCCGGCACTGACCCTCGGGCTGCCCCAA
>JAWWMP010000132.1:884670-903410 GCA_035047865.1 Dendrocincla tyrannina | reverse complement strand
CGTGCAAAAGTGGCATTGCAGAGAGAGGACACAGCATACAGGTTTTCTGTGTGAAACAGCTGCTCTCATAAATAAAGCTCCTCTACTGAGTGCAGAGATTTGTCTTCAGTATAAAAATTGACCTGCCCTCAGCTCTGCCCGCCCTGGCACTGCCCCAGTCCCCCTTCTTGCCCCAGCCCCCTGGGGCTGCCCTTCGTGGTGGGTGCCCCCAGATCCCCGATGAGTTCCCTGGGAAAACATGACTCTGCAGCTCAGCCCAGAATTTCGTTATGCACTCTTATCCACTCACAACACAGCTGCACTTCTGACACCCATGCTGAATAAGAACCTGGGCTTGGAACCTACATTTGATGTTTCTCTTCAATGGACTGTTGATATCTCCAATCTCTGTTTTTAGCATTGCTTACACATATATTTCTAAACCTTCCATCGTAATAGTGAGCTTGCAATAAACTTCTGGTTTCATAGAATCAGAGACTGGTTATTGGATCTCAAAGATCACCAACTCCAGCTGTCAGGTTCCCACTAGCTTCCAAAACAACCCTGGATCTCCAATATCTAGATAATAAATAAATACACCCCATAGCAATTATTTTTATTTTAATACCCTTGCTAGTCCTCTCTTTCTGACTGAATACTACCTTTGAATTCCATCTGTAATTAAATCTAAAGTTGTAAAGTGCCCATTTTGCACAGAAAGGAAAATATAACTATGCTAATGAAATTTTTTCAAACTGCAGGAGAAGAACACAAATTCTGATCTAGAGAAATGCACTGAAAATGGATTTGATTTTAAGAGGCCCACCTATTCCTTCTCAATGTTCATGACCTACCTGATTTTTCTAACTTTTACTTGCACTTTCCTTTTGTTTAGCATTTTCTGCTTTCCAGAAACACTGCACTCCTTGCCAACAGGATATTAAACTAGATTTTTACATCTACACTATCATGTGAAATGGACCCTGTTTCCTTCTACATTGAAAACAAACTAGAATAATTTACAAACATTTCTTTTTATGTTTCCTCCCATGCCTTTCTCTCCAAGAGACAAGACTCCCCAAGTTCCACTACACATTCCCACAAGTTCATTGCAGTGTTTTTTGTCTAATTCTCTGCTGCTCAAAGAGGGCTGCCAGCACACACTGATACACCCAAATCCCTTAGACCCTGGCTACCAATGGTCCAACCTTCATCAGCACAAAAGGTGTCCCCCAAAAAGAACAGTGCTCAGAGCAACTTTACGCAAATCTCCCTCTGTCACTGCCCAACCCCAGCCCACCAGGGTGTTTGTAGCTTTCCCAGGGGACGTTCAGCCCTCTACAGCTACTCACCTCTGCCAGAATTGCCAGCATTCCACTGTTCACTCCAAAGGAAACACCCCTTCAGCTCCTAGAATGAAAACCTGGGCAGGAGCCATCTGTCCTTCCCTGACAGAAAAGCACACAACAAGTCAGCCAGGGAAAGGTGCAGGATTTCAGCTCTGTGCTGGACAGAAGCTTTGTGCTGCAAAAACCCCCAAAACCAGATATGGAGAGTCAGGAACTGTGCAGCAGTGGCCCATTACTGCTGCTGTGTCTCTAATTCCCCACAAAGAAGGATGGCAAGACATATAAGGGAATAGCAGCTGTAATACATAGTTCACAACTGTTGTGGACTCTACATAATTTTCAGGATGGTTGGGGACAATACACACATTTTCAGTACAGAAAATGCCACAAGCTTAGTGAGTCTCATATAGATAACACAAGTAATGCAGCATCTTGGCTGAGTTTTTAACAGGAAAACCATATGGCAAATTGTGACCTGACTTTATATAATTTCCAGCGGGCTTTTCAGAACTGAAGTCACATTCTGAGACTGTCCACAAATGAGAGTTAGACCAAATTTGTTACTCAGCCAGTGAGTAGATCTATCAAAAAGAAAGTCAGCTGAAGAACAGTTTGGCAAGTGACCAGGATGAAGGTAACCAGTATGGGACTGCTGGGACCTTCAGCAAGGATTTGCTTTGCTTTAAACTCACAAATACATTTCCTGATGACTTCAGCAGCAGTGCTAATTGTATCTGTGTACCCAAGTAAAAGCCACATAAAACACTGGGTTTGTTTGGATGATTTGCTACCAGAAAAATAATTTTAAGTTGTGGCTTTCTGGGTTTTTTTTGTTTTGTTTTGTTTTAATAGAATAAGCTTAAATGTAAAATCCACAGAAAGATCCCTTTATCAGACAGAATTTATAATGTGTGTGGTTAGACTACATGCTAGAAGTCTTGGCAACATTTGTAACACTTAGGGATTATTTCAGAATCACTTAAAAGACCATTAAATGCAATTAAGATATGGCAATCAAACTTAACAGAAGCTTCCTGAGGCTGAAATTCCACGTTCTCTGCAGCTGCACTCATGGCAAAGAGCTCGGGCACCAAACAGACACCTCATTTTCACTTGTGCAGAGTTCCACAGTGAGTCACAGTCTTCACAGAGCAGTGGCAGGGCAAATATTCCTGACTATCACAGATTCAACTGCTCTGAACTGCACTGGGAATGACACGGTTTGAGCAGAATCTGCCTAAACTTACTGCACATTTTACATTCCTTGCCATTCAAATAGATGACCTAGGTTTTTTGACTAACCTTGAAAAACAATGCAGAAGTCAAAATATGACATACATATTCAAATACATTGCAATTCAGGAAGAGTTGTTCCTACTTCCAGCAGGAATAGTCATGACTGCCTACCAATTATTTGGCAGTAACAGAAAATGATGTTTCAATTAACAGCTAATCAAAGTAGTTTCCTTGTTTCTCCTTGAAAACATGCTTCTAAAGGGTCCAATAATATTCGTGAAAGGCATTACAAATGTTTATCACTGTCTTCACTGATTCTAATCTTATGTCCTTTCTAAAAGTAAGACCAGAACCTTTGTTCCACATTGGA
The DNA here is from genome assembly GCA_035047865.1 of Dendrocincla tyrannina. NCBI lineage: Eukaryota > Metazoa > Chordata > Aves > Passeriformes > Dendrocolaptidae > Dendrocincla > Dendrocincla tyrannina. Next base: position 900,476 of record JAWWMP010000132.1, on the reverse strand, counting down.
TCCCACCACAAATGCTATGATGTTCCTATTTGCACATAAAAATCTACTTTTCTATTGTTTCCAATTTAGAGTGCTTGAGAGTGAAATAGAAGGACAAAGTGCAGAGTAAAAAAAACCCTTAATTTATTTTAATCATGCCAGAAAAAGCTGAGAAAAAAAACCCCAAACGTTCAATATTTAGGACCCCTGCAGAAATACAAGGACTGTCAGGGAACAACACAACCTCCCTGACCTGCATCAGTGCTTCCAGTGCTCACTTGAGAAGACAGTTCAGAACCAGCCCACACCAGACTAGAAATGCTAGTTACTAATCAAAGACATTACCAATAGTTACTAATCAAAAATGCATCTATCCATAAACTCCCGCACTCGGAGAGAACTGATTTACTGCCTTGCCACCTGTATGAAGGAATGCCAAAATAGCCAAGCTTCAAACTCTCATTACCACAGACTTGGTGAGTATTTAATTCTTCAGTTCATGCCTCAACACTGTGCATTTGAGGCAAGAGTCTTCCAAGCACGCAGTCTTGAGTGGTAACCTGAGGACTCCTACAGCAGTTGCATGGGAAGCATAGGAAAGGAGTTTTTAAAACATTGCCTGTGCTTTGACGTCTCTATTTCCCTTCAAGATCCTAAATAGGATTTTCAACCTTGAATCTAGTTCTCTTTCATTTCCTAGGGAACAACACAGTGTGTGTTTTGTGTTCCAGCTTACAACTGCAGCAAACAGAACTTGTGCTCCTGTTAATTCCCCTGCCACTATCATCCAGGAGCAGGTCCTAAGCAAAAATAAGATGCTAAAACACATGTGAAGCAACTGCAGGCCTTCATTGCACATTCAGAATAACAGCCACACAGGAACAGATGCATTTAAGACCATCACTCATCATCGCCTTGACACTCAAACCAAACTTTGGGAAGCCAAAGTATCAGGAAGGATCAGTGTAAGATATGACTAATGCATGGAAGATGGAAGCTTCCTGGTACATCAGCTTCTAAATAGACCCCACCAAATGGTTACTTGATCTTACTTACTGGAAAGTAAGCCTGAGTTGGAGGTTTTCCCTCTGCAAACAACCTTGGCTCCTTTGAGATCAAGAGCTTAACATGTAGACACACACAGGCTGTAACCCCTGCCTTGAACTGAATAAATTAATTCAACATGACTACTATTTACAACTAACATAGTTTAGCAAGGACTCAAAAAGAGTGATAATGACAAGGTGTCCTTATAAATGAAAAAAAAAATCACAGTGCCTAGTTAAAAACCAAAACACACACCAAAAACCAACAAGTAAAACCAAGGTAAACATACAAACAAACAAACAAAAAGAACACACACTCTGCTAAAAACAGTTTATCAAACTGTTTATGAGAAAAAACAAATTATTTGGCCAAGAGGTGTGATTTTATTCTTTTCCTGTGGCCTGCCCTGTATGTGCTCATTTTCAGAGATGTTGCACACTCTTCTTCATTATTTATGTCTCGGCTCTACAGGCCCTTGGCACAAGACACTCCTTTCCATGTACTCATTTGGGGATGAGAGCCCAAAATGGCCAGGACTGGCCCTTGGGCTGCTGAGAACCCCAAAATGGCCGGGACTGACCCCTGGGCTGCCCCAAAATGGCCGGGACTGACCCTTGGGCTGCCCCAAAATGGCCAGCACTGACCCCTGGGCTGTCCCAAAATGGCCAGCACTGACCCCTGGGCTGCCCCAAAATGGCCAGCACTGACCCCTGGGCTGCCCCAAAATGACCAGACTGACCCCTGGGCTGCCCCAAAATGGCCGGCACTGACCCCTGGGCTGCCCCAAAATGGCGACAGACCTGTGGACAGCCCCAAAATGTTGGACTTAATGGATAAAATGGATTTAAAAGCAGCTGAGCCCATGCTGGACCCCAGGAAGGGGGATGAATATATACCTTTCTCTCTCTGTTTTCTTTTTTCCCCCTCTCAAAACTTCTTCTCAAAATACATTGTAAGCCAGACCAAAAAATTCCAGTCAATGCCTTGTTGTGTCTGGATAAGTTAAAGTTTGTGAAGTGCCCTTACTTTGTCTGGATGTTGCTTTCAAATTGGCCAGGTGCCTTATTCTACCCTAATGTTCCAAAGTTTGCAAAGTAAAAGCTCATTACTGAAATTCCCGGGAATTCTGCAGGGGGCTTGGTCATCTTTAATTCTAAATGAGTTCCTTAAGCAAAGCAGCTCCACAAGGGCAGGTCTCACCAAAGGAAATCTCACCTTTTAAATGGCCCTGGGTAAATCAGTGTGCCCAGGTGGCCACGGACTCGGATGCCGTGCGGCTCCTCCAGCCTAAAGGACTCTTTATCTAAAGATTCCAGGGCAAAACACGCCGGGGAGGCACCTTGGGGCTGCTCTGGGCAGGGGTGCCCTCTCCTGGGCTCCCCTCTGCTCCAAACCCCCTCAAAGTGTGCCTGGAACCACAAAAAACCCCCCAAACTCTCCAAAATCTGGAAGCTAAGCACAGAAAAGTCTTACCCAGAAACCAAGTTCTTTCATCAGAGCATTCTGTTAGGGCCTAAAATAAAAAAGGGCCCCAAGAGCTGCATTTCTCCCCCCCTCCCAATATACTAGTAGTGCAGAAAATCTGGGGGGAAAAAATAAAATTCAGGAATGCTTTTTGATTACTGAAAACTCAGATTTGATTGTTCTAGACAGTGAAATACTTGCATCAAGTGTTGCTCACAAGATGAGCATCCTGAAAATAAAGACGAGAAGCCGCTTCAAAGTCACTACAAGAAAGCACCAAGAAAAAGGCTGAGAGTAATTATGAGAAATTGAATTTCGGAATGAAAAAACCCACATAAATGCGCGAAGTGTCTTGAAGCTGCAATTCACCTTTCTCTACAACAGTTTCCCCTTGGAATCCTGGATTAATAAAAGAAATCTGGATAAACCCATGAGTTTCTCGTGCAGTTAACCCCCCCAGTTTTTGCTGATAGAGCCAGAAATCACTTCCTGGAGGAGCAGCAACACCTCCGATCACCCAAAGCTGGCACAGACACGCGCAGAGGAGTGTGTAGGGATCTCTGGGTGCTGGAACACACCTACCCCGGCAGTGTTTGCCAGCTGCCCTGGAGCACACGGCTCCCTCTCCGCAGGGATGCTCCATTAGGAGCGGGACAGCTCTCCCTGCGGGAATGCTCTGTGCTGGGGGATCCATTTCCCTGGGCACTCAGACGTGGCTAATGCAGGCACTAATTCACCCCAGGTACGACTGCCCCACGGTGAAAAGAGGCCAAACACGTTTCAAGGTCAGCTCAGGGTTGGGTGTTTGTTGGTCTTTTTTTCTTTTTTTTTTATTTTCCAGGGCTTTACAAATAAGATTTTCCACCACCCAGGGCATCTCTCACATGAAAATACATCATGAGCTGTCTTTACTTTCTGATTTGGCTTCCCCCCCCTCAAACAACTGCAAAATGCAGCCGTTTCAGCAGCTAATTCTCTGGGGATAAAGGACAGGACTGGTGTTTTCCAGCTGTATCAAACACACATCACTGCTTCTCAACCCACCTCGCTGCACATGGCAGGAGTCTTTCTAGGGAAAGAAATCAGTACCAGTGTTTCCTAACCTGATGCTTTTAATCTGGAATTGACCAAAAGGTGGGGTTTTTTATGGACTTGAGAAAAGACAAATGCTTGGGAGCATTTCTTCACCTAGCAGCTGTGAGGGAAACACAGAAAACACCAAAATACTGTGGAATTTTCAGTGAAGGGAGGCACCTACACATAGAATATGGGGCCTTCCCTCACGTGTGGCATCTCCAGAATGTTTGGATGCCTGAAAAATCCAACAGCAGAAAGCTGGGATATGGAAGCTTAGCCCAATGTTACCTTTGTCTCCCTGAAAACAGTGCTGGAGTTTGCGTTAACCCTTGTTAACAGGAAGATGGGGGGATCAACAGAAACTAATCCATAATTCCTGTCTCTGCCTTTACATGACTGTATCGAGATTTTTAAAGCAAATTCACTCACTGGTTGGAAGTCAAAAGGATCCATGCAAAAGCTTTAATACTCCAAGGAGCAGAAAAAAATTGGTGCTGTGCTTTTTCAACTTGCCAAGTTAAAGGAATGTTATTGAGGACTCTCTTACATAAATGTTCCTCGACCTCTGAATGAACCAACAGGTCTTAAAAACTGCATTAGCCAAAGCAAATTCCCACAGCAAATGAAACATTAAGCCGAGTGCATCAGGTTTTTCTCGGAGCAGCACAAAGGAAACTCCAAATGGCAAGTTAGTGTTTCCTGTTTGGGTCTAAATGAGCTCAATAAACTCGTGGCGAGCAGCTGCCAGCATCTAGGTAGTAAAACTGGACTACACCACACTGATCCTCCCGGAGGATGCAGCTAAAGCTGATGGGAGCACTTTGAGGTGAGTGTGGAATGCCTCAGGTCCAGATTGCTGCTAACAACCTATTGCTCCTCCAGGAAGGCAGAGAGCACTAAGAAAAGCATCCTATGACCCCATTTGGGATCTCAGTCCAACTGCATTCCCTACAGCAGTCCATAAACCCCTGAACACCCCTTACCCCGTGCACTGAGGCAGAGCTGCCAGGAGTGACACAGTGCGTGGCCATTTAACACTGCACTGTGACACAGATAGACAGGGATGAGCAAAACTGCCCCGACAGCCTCAGGTCTGCAGTTTAAATACTCAGCTCTGCAAACCAAGGGGGCTTCTAGCAATTTCTGGCAAGGGGATGTGCACCCTTAGGTCACATTTCCTCTTCGGGTCTGGAGTAAAATATATATCAACATGTAGTCTATTAAATAAAAAATAAAAGCCAATAAAAGCCAACCTGTATGTGGATGTTCTAAAGAATTTTGCAGTCATCCAGATGCACCGATGCGGGGTGATGGTTACACGTCTCAGGAGGTGAATTCATGTCACATACAACATTAATGCAGTTCCCTGAGTAAATTCCTTAGAGCAAAACTGTCTTGTGCACTCAGGAAAGCAGCTCTTAGGAGTCTTAGGAGTGTTTCCAGGGTTCAGTAAACTCCTGTGACATGCAGCAGACAAACCAGCTGTGCTCATGGTGTGAAGGAGCACAAAAGACACAAACGAAAACCTGCATTTCAAAAGTCCTCGATTAGTTTTGCTTATACTCCCCTACACAAAGCTTTTATGGCATGAGAATCAGGCCTTTGACATGACTTTGGGGTGGTATATCCTCAGGTTTACAAAGATACTCAGCATCCCAACATCAAATTTCAGTAATAAAAGGTTACACAGCCTGCAAGCTTGGAATAGCAATTAAGTTTGTCCCCAAAACCAAGCAAAAAGTCTTCCTAAAATAAGCTGGGGGGATTTAGTCAGTGATAAACTTGAGACACGGCTCACACAGTTGACCTCTCAGAGCTTTTGTTTCGCAGCTCGAAGGATATTCTAAACTTTGAGAGAGCAATGATGCAGAGCAGTTTATTTGCACAACTTCCTCCCATAAGCCAGAAATATTTCGATGGAAACAGGAAGAAAGGATTCTACCAAGCATGCTGGAATGCTTATCCGTAAACCTTACGTTAGGGAGAAAAACAAGAGTTTGTTGTTAAATTATTTCAGTATTTTTGGCAATCATTTTACAGATAGAGCAGGAGATATGTTTGTTTTCCCTATAGCTTCCAGATCGTGGCATAATCAAAGGGATAAAAAGAATCAATATCATTCTACTCAATATCATTTCTCCCTCTTTGGAGGGAGAAAATGAAGGAAAAGGAGAAAAGAGAAATGAAATCTTTATCTCACTGAAATCGGTCACAGAATTCCTGCTGGCAGCAGCAGGGCCAAGATTTCAGACACTCTCTGGAAGGATGAATGTAGATGAATTCAGTCAAGTGAAGCATAAAATCAACACGCTTAGCCAAAATTTGGGAAAACTTTGGCCCATAACAGGTCCAAATGATGCTCATCCAAAAAGCAACAAGGAAAAACAAGAGCCATTCCAAACCCAGGGATCCTGACAGCACAGGAACACAACAGCTCCTCTGCTCAGCCCTGTACCACAAATCTGTGTTTGCACAATTTAACTATGTAAGAACATCCCCTCACTACACAGAACATGGAGGAGAAAAGATATTAAAAGCCAAAAGCACCAGAGATTTCATTTGGCCAGAATATCGGAGTTAGTTTTGCCTCTACTCACTATTTCCTTATCTTTCAGATTTTTAAAGCCTCTGTTGTGGTCAAGGTCTCACCTGTGCATTTCAGCATCTCCCCGATTTCAGCCTGATTTTCCACCAGCATGTTCACTCCAAACTGTGAATTGCCACAAGAGCAAACAGCTCCTGACAGCAAATAACACGCTCTGGAGTCACTGCTGAGCCAGACTGCTCTCATTCCAGCCCCATCCTCGAGGAGCTGGCAGCACTGGCACAGCAAACACGCTGGAACTCCAAGCTCTTGTGGTCTGTGAGCTACCCCTGCTACGCTCTGACGTGCTCACATCAACATCCCCGTGCTGCAGCACTGGGAAACACTGGAAACGCCAGAAACACAGCACTGGGAATGGGCATTACCTGCAGGACCAGCCGCTAATGGGTGGTTGGGCTGCAGTCAGGCAGCTCGAAGCGTCGCCGCTCCTGTTCTCTCCCCACTTCTAGAATTAGTTCACTCTAAACAATCTGCATCAGAAGGGGAAAAGGTCACAGTATATATTTTAAAAAATTGCAGTCGTGTGCACAGTCAGTCTCTGGGGTCTTATTGCAGAAACCATTACTCTAAAGATCTCCAAACAAAGCTTATCTCTTAGCCTTCCAGCAACAGCATTTAAAGTGGAAAAATGCAAGCCTAGCAAAGCTTTTATTAGCAAATTAATCTGAGTTTGTTTATGTTGTAAAATACAGGAGAATTATTGGTTGCACTCTGGAGCAAGCACTTAGGCAGTAATGAAATAAAAACCATGAAATGCACAGCAATTACAGAGGAAAATCAGGGATTCTTGGCAAATGCCCCCACTTGGGAATCAATGGACCCGCTTCCAGTCCCTCTCTCCCCGTTTTCCTTCTGACAGAGCTGCACCTTCTCCCCTTACAAAACTTGATAAGGACCTAGGGCTCAACTGCGATTCTGGCAGTGCATTAAAGAAATTCCTAAAAATAAGGAACAGAAATATTTCCAAACAGCTGAGTGAGTATTGAGTACCTCTGCTTTTACAGAACCTTCAAGAAACGGATCTTGTTTCATTACCCGGCCAGCTGGACTTTAACAAAATGCACAAAGAACTTGAGATTTAAACTAAATCTAAACTAAAACCCTTTTAGTTGTACCCACAAGGCTTATGCTACACTGATATGGAATCCTAAAAAGTTCCTCTTTGCCAACTTCCAATTTCCAGCTCTTCCTCAAAGCAGAAATAATAGGCCTAGAGAGTACTGCCACTATTTGTATTTTATTAGATACATTTCTAAGCAACTGATCCCCCCCAGTAAGAGATTTTATTGTTTATTTTCTAGACAGAAAGGGCTCAAGCTCAGGAATTCATCCAGAAGAACATGTTCTCTGCCTGCAGCAGCTCCCATTAAGGTATGTTTGAAAAGCCTCTGTCAGCAACCCTAGCAGGACAGGGGTCAGTTTTCTCTTCAAACAAAAGTGCTGAAAGAAAATCACTGCACATTTAAGTGCTCTGGTACCTCCCCTAGACCTCTGAAATCCAGTCCAGCCTTTCAAAATTTCCAGGAAATCCATATTTAAAATGTTATCCTACCAGAAAAAGCTCAGGGTTTTCCAAGACATGCTCACAAAGTGAAACACGCCCACAGGGACAAATGGGAATCCCTCGCAGCCCTCCAAGAGGAAGGAGGACTAAAGCCTGGCAGGTGATCTCCCCTGCTCAAGTATTTCAAAATCTACCTTGTCTCTGCCTGAAGATTCCCGGCCCAGCTGGGGTCATCTTAAAACACGAGAGTGGAAAAGCAAGTTCTTGGCTTGCTTTGCTTGGCTGCAAAAGCACATTTCAACTACGATCCAAGGATTTTCTTGCCCTCTTGCACTTCCAAAGATCCATCACTGACCAGGGGTTTGCATTCTACCCCCTCTGGAACCACTGCACAGCAGTGGCCAGCAGTCCCCCAGCAAATCCCAAAGCATACTGAGGCCCAAACTCCTGAATCCAGCAAGACTGGCTGATGCTGAAGGCTGGCATTTGTTTCCAATTAACAACACTCTTCCCATTACAGCGTGTGTGGCACCCACCAACATTCCAAGTGGCTTTTGCACCTCTCTGGCCCCTCCATTTCACACATTTGAGCCTTGGACTCGTAAAGCCAAGATCAAGCTCGTGACAGCACCCCAAGTCCTCAGCTGGACGCAGTAACACGTCCCAAACCCCAATCTTTTTTACTGCTCAAGCGTGCACACAAACGTGTGATTTCCCTGCAGGAAGGCAGGGTACTTGGCACCAGGAAATGTGCATTCCTTCCCTGCCTTTCTCCAAGCCTAAAGAGACCAGGTATTATTGAGCCTCAGAGCACACAGTACAATACACATTTTCATAGGGATCTGAGTACCAGGAGTTCTGGGGGCTGGAAGATTCCATCCAGAAGCCAAATCCCCATAAATAAGGCAGCAGCAGTTCTCTTCCTTTCTTCTTTGAAACAGAACTAGGGGATTATATTAAGTAAAACAGGTTAAAAAAATCTTATTTACCATTACTCTAATTGCAAAGTTAATTAACTAAGGCAATCAAATTATGAACTGGGAGTTTGACAAATGAGTCCATGAAGCTCATCTCCTTAAATACAGGAACATATGGATGTGTGCACTCACCTTATTCATGAACCTAATTTAGACAGGCTTCTTACCAAAACCCAAACCCACAGCCCAGAGGATGGTGGCATGCACCGAAAGTTGATCAAAACCATCCCGATGCCAGTGATGAAAAGGACCAATCCCTTATTTTGAGTTTTTTGTGATCCCTCAAATTTGAAACACAGAGCAAAAGCCCTCACTCAGGAGAGCAGCAGCTGCTGTTGCTTAGTGCTACATTGAGCTTCAAAGGAAAGAGGTATTTTATTCACTGTTAGAAAGCAGATGGATTAAATACAGGTAGTGCAATACCATGTGAATAAAGAGGAGTCCTGCTGCCAGCTGGCCATGTCTGCACAAACGGAGGGCTTTGCAAAGACAACCAGGGATTGTCCTGACACCTGCCTGCCTCCCCTTGGCATCCTCAGCCACAAAGTGGGAGCAGCGAGCAAGATGTTTCCATTCTTTTCCAGCTCAGCACTGTTGAACACTGGGTTACTTCAAAGGGGCACTGCAGCGAAGTGGAAAAGCAGTGTACACTGTGAGGGATAGGCTGATTAAGTTCTGAAACAGCATCAAGATGAAAGATAGAGGAAGAAAAACGTTTGAATCCCATGCTCTGCTTGCCCCGGATTTCAGAGCCTGGCAGCCCCACAGCCGACAGGAGCTGGAGCTCCCCCCTGTGTTCAGCAGCACATTCAGCAGCACTTCAGCACTTTTCCCTTTCCAGAAACCACAGAACCGTGCCAAAAATGACACTTTGCCCTTGAAAAAAACTTACTGCTCTTCAAGGAATCCACCCCGGTAACTCGGCTTTGGATGAAGCGTTTGGATTCCCCTCTCAAACAGCCCCACAGGACAACCAGGTGGAGAGGCAAGGTGCCAGGCTCTCTGGCAGAGGGCAGCACTCCCCTCCAGCACCCTGTCAAAGCTGCTGGACCACACTGACATGTCCCTCCTCAGCGGGACAGGGACCAGCTCCCTTTCCTACAGTATTTCAGGCTAACAGGCAGCGGCAAGCTAGGAAGCAAATGGACCCCCTTTCTGAAACCTCCATTCTTTTATTACTGCTGGGTTTGGATCACTGACTTAGCATTTCTTTGTTTTCAGCAAAGCCAGAACAGGAAGCAAACAGAAGAGGCGCTGACACAGTTAAGCCAAACAGAGCTATAGATCACATTACTTAAATAATATGGCACCATTCACAGGCAATATTGCACAGGCTGTTTCAAGAGCTGTTTCTCAGAGAACACAGCAACAGGTCTTTTCTGATTTCTCCTCCAGAAACCCTCCTCAGCCCTTCCACAGCCAACAAGCTCCTTTGACCCGAGACAGATCATTATATTTTTATTTGATCATTAATCCTAAATTAAGAAGTGTGCTGTGTGTGCTCTCCCAGCTACATGCATAGAAAGGGAACCTAGACAGGATATTTCAGCAATTTTGAATTCTGCCAGAACAGAAACCATTCAGGAACTTGTACTTCACTCATTTCAGTTCTCTGAGCTCATGCTTCCTCCTAAGTACCCACAGTACTCCAAAAAGCCTCTTCCAAACTCTGGGTTCACCCAGGTATAATGCTGTAAGAAATCCACCTCCAAATACACTCGCTGGAGGAACTTTATTCCCTTTTAACAGGCACTGGCAGATCTCAGGTGTGATTTTATAAGGTCAAAAGGGTGCAAAACAAACAGAGAACTGCAAATCTAACAAAGCCCATTTCCTGCACTGAGCTGTCCTGGCAGAGCTGTGAGGTATTTTTTAGTGACCAGCTTCCCAGCCCTCTTTGTGCTTCCCGAGAAATCTCACGTTATTTTCTTACTACAAAAGACATGTATCTGGTTTCAGTGTCCCCGTTCCCAGGCCGGGAACTCGAACCCTTCCGAGGCGAGTCCTGCTGAGGAAGGTGCCGGGATTTCCCTCCGAGCTGCACAGAGCACCAGCTCCCTCTACTGACCCTCTCCCAGACAAAAACTCTCTCCACCTTTGCAGTACCTCCAACTGACGCAAAAAGGGCAATGGGACATTCAGAAAAATCCACAACACCCTTTAAAAATCTAGAAACAATTTCCTACCTGTGGTGCAGACCAGGAAAGGGCTTCATCACACCAACCCTGACCTCCTTACCTGTGGGTTTTGACTTGTTAGACACCATTAGATGACATGCTTTTTGCTCCTTGCTTTGACTTGCAGTTTCACATCTGGGGGTCTTTTTTGGCATAAGAATATCCTGGCAGCATCCAGATGTAACTCTAACACTGATGTTCTGAGATTCATAACCAGACAGTGAAAACATGTCCTCAGGTAAAGGGCAGTGTTATTAGTATCATGACAACTGCACTTTTTCTCCAAAACTGCTGTTTTCAGGCAGAAACTCTATCTCAGCCCAGTCTGTAGTTTCACTAAGCTATCACCACAATCCAAACAAATGCTTCTAATTCTGCATTAAAACATTCTCTTCTGTTACTTTACATCAAAGTATTAACTTGGAAGCAAGTAATTCATGACCACCTTAGCAAGAAAACCCCCAAAACAAAACCAAACTCCTTACCTTCAGGACTTAAGAGTAAAAAAGAGGCAGGCTTATATGAGTCAGTTTAATTTAGCACTCACCTGCAGAGCTCCTTACAATAACTCAGGAGACAAACCTGGCTTATTGGACTACTGTAATTGCCAACCACCCACCCTTGAACCAAAGCTTGCCAATAAAGACACGCCTGTGCAGCCCAACCCCCCTTTCTGGCCTTCAGTGCTTTATTTGGCCAATAAATACACAGCAGATGAGTACATCTCCCTGCAGCAGCACTGCCTCTCCGCTCCTGGGGCTGCAGCTCGGCGGTGTCACTTCCTGAAGCTGCACCTGGCAGCCAAGGCAGCCGCAATGTCCCTGTAGGGGGTATCCGAGTCGGCTTTGGTCCTGGGAATGCAGCAGAGGCGGCGGAAGGCGGGCGAGCGCAGCAGGAGGGTGTGGGACAGCCCCACGAGGCTCGAGGACAGCCAGTACAGCGCCATGGACTGCAAGGAGACAAACACAGCTCAGATCCCAGCGTGCAAGGAGACTGCGGGTTCAGGCAGCCCTCCCAAACCACAGCCACGGGTTACAAGCAGTTATTGACAGAAATAACTCACCTAAAACACTCCTCCTCTCAATAACAACGGCTTCTGTGTCAAATGCAACTGTCTGGGTCTCTGCACTCTTCTGGGGGAAAGTGTCAGCTACACTGAGGCTTGGCAGTCCATACAATAATGCATGCTAAACTTGCTGCAACTTCTGTATTTCAGACTATAAACTGATGGGAAAACAACCAGACACTTTGTTTTTGCTAAGAGTATTCTGCAGTAGAACACCTGGTAAAAAGGAGGAGTGTTTGAAGAAAACTGGAACATTTCCTAATTTAAAACTAGGCTGGCTTTCTCTTCCACTTAATAAACCTTTGCCTATATGTCTTTACATAACGTTTTCTTCTCAGTTTTGAGACCAAAGGACGTTAACTTGCTCTGAACATCCTTCCAAGTTTGCAGATTCTTCCCTCTTGGACAAAAATGTTCCAAACACACAAAGAATTTAAACACAGTCGTAGACAAAACATGTGATTTGGTTTTAGGCAATCAAAAGCAGAAATATGAAACCTGTGAGGCATTTGGGCGGCCCTTTAGGCACCAGAACACACCAGTCACGGGTGAAGCACCACGGAAGTCACCTGAGTACTTACAGAGGGCACCGTGGCAGCAACAGGGATCATCACCACGGACACCACGCGGAACAGATTCGTAACAAGCTTCTGGAACCTGGTAACCTGCATTTTCTTTTCTGAAGCGAAGATCTGACAGAGGAGAAACTCACAGTTATAAACAGGTTCTTTTTGAAACGACCAGACTGAGGGTCAACACCCAGAAAGCTCATTAGAACATCATTCTAAGAGAAACTTCAGTCAAGAGTAAATTCTACTGAGGCTGAAGTAAATCTGAGACATGTCACATCACCTTTTGTCATCTCTTAAGAAGATACCAACACATTCAAACGCACAGAACAAACAGGTTATTTTTCAGTTCTGCCCAGTACATTTAAAGAAGGGACAGTCTGGAACCACCTTTATGTTTTATAAATGGGTAATATCGCCTAAGAATTTCATGAAAAGAATCATCCCTCTGCAATCCCCCTGTTTATTCCACCAACGTACCTCCACTATCAGCAGATTCACCAGCCCCAGGGAAACTGGCAAAATCCACGTGGAATCAGGTGCTGTGAGGTCTGTAAACCACAGTGCTCCTCCTGATGAAAACTGTTCTTGAACTACAAGCAATAATGCAAGGAAAGTACAGAATTCAGTATGATCTGCTGCCTCAAGTGAGCCAGAACTCTCCCATGCATTACAATCCAACACACAAGTTTCTAGGTTAATTTTATCTACATGATAAACACTGTTAAGGCAGAAATCTTTGGTTTAACAGTCTGCTGCCAGTGTAAGTAACAAAAGGTGGGATATATCAGCTGAGACCCTGCTTTGCTCATGACAGCCACAGGCAAGTAGATCTACAATAAAAACTGCTTTGATCTCAACAATTTTATGAGTCACTGAGGAAAAGAAGAATGCTGTAACCTAGAGTGTTTATTTCATGTTTTTGAAATAATTTTTATTAATAACTGCATAACGGAAGAACAAACTATAAACTCATGTCTAAAAAAATATATATAATTTTTTAATTTAAAAAACTGCCACACATTCACCTTCCCTGTAGTATTTCACACAGAAGAAGGGTAATACAGATCAACAGTGAGTGTGCTGTGGCATGGGTAACATTACTTGCTAAACAGGATCACCAGACTGCATTAAGTTTCAAACTAAGTTCCAACCATATTAAGTTTAAAAGCTTAGCAGCTGACTTTTCACATCAGCTTCTACCTGCAGTTCAAGAGACTGTGCTCTTTAACGAGCAGAATGCCTGTGAGAACATAAGGGAGCAGCAAATGTCACTGAAGGAAGCCCCGTGTCCCCAGCACTGACCTTCGGAGCCCGCGGCGCCGACGCTGCAGTTGCGTAGAGCCAGGGACACGCAGAGCCACATGGGCACCTGCACCCACACCAGCAGGGTGGCTTTGAACGGGTGGCAGTTGTCCCGCACGTACAGCTCCGAAACGATCCTCCGCAGGTTCTTATTGAATTGCAACCTGCCACGGGCAAAAACAGCACTTCAGAGCTCTCAAGGGACGCAGTCCGAGAGGGGACAGAACAACGAAGGCACACGAGGGGAAAGGAAACCTAAGCTTTGGGCAACGGCAAAACCTGCCTGTCAAACTGGCGTTTGTGGGGTGCACACAATGCCCCTCGTACCTGGCCACCTTCTCAGACCAGCCCAGCTGCTTCCCACGCACCGAAACTTCATAGCGAAGGCGCTCGGCGAGCCCTTTGATCTCGGGCTGCAAGTTTTCCAGCTAGCTAAAGGAAAGGAAAGATGTTTGGGAAAATCTGCAGCTCACAACCACTTCCTCTCCCTGCCCGTTATTAATTACCCCTCTGTAATTAAAACGCTGCACAGACATTAACCATACTCACTTATAAGTTAATAACTGTACAGATATTAGACACATTAATTACAACCACGTAATTTAATACCTGCACAGGTATTAAACACGCCTGTGAAGGACGAGGCATCTTGCAGGCAAGATGAATGTCTTGCAGGCAAGGCATCAGTGAACACCTTTTATCTTTAAACAAATAACCACATGAGATAACAGTGACAAGTGTAACAGTGACAAGTATTTACAGTAACCATCAAAGATACTCCCTACTGCTGCACCAAATAAAGACAGAGCTTTATTCTTCTTAGATTTTACAACATTTTAGGAAGAAAATTACTTATATCCCAGTTGAAATCAGGGCAATTCTTGAAAGGCATCTTTTTGCTTCCTGCAGGACTTGTGACCAGCTACTTTACTTAAAAAGACCCACCAACTTTAATGCCACATCAATAAATAATAATAATAATAATAATAATAATAATAATAATAATAATAATAATTAGATAATAAAACCCCCTAATGATGCTACATAAAAATATATAATGTAATATATGTATTGTATAGAGTATGTAAATGTATTTTATACGTTTATAAATATATTTTGAAAATAATAATAAAAATAATAACACCCTCAGGACACAACTTGACAGCGACCAAAGTAGTAGTAGTAATAATAATTAATAATAATAAAAAATAACAATATAATAATAAGATTGCTATTAATATAAATGCCCTCAGGACACAACTCGGCAGAGACCAAAGTCACCACCCTCAGCATAAGAGACCCCTTATATGCAAGAGAACAACAGATACTCACTTTGCAACAAAAAAAAAACCGCAAAAGCTGATAAAAGTACTTAAAACCAACACCCAAGCCCTCCAAACCTCCCAAACCCGGTATAATAAAAGAATCGCGACATTTATCCCTCACTCCCCACAGCCTTTCCCTCACACACCCCCCTCTCCCCTCAGGCTGTCCCTCACAGACCTTCCCTTCCCTCAGAGCCACACACACACACACAAAAACCGCGCAAAAGCTGACAAAAGTACTTAAAACCAACCCACGAGCCCTCCAAATCTCCGAAACCCGGTGCACTAAAAGAATCGCGACATTTATCCCGCGCTCCCCTCAGCCTCTCCCTCACACCTCCTCCCCTCCCCTCGGCCCGTCCCTCACAGACCTTCCCGCCCCTCACACCCGCCCTCCCCTCAGAGCCCCCCACATAAAAAAAAACCGCAAAAGCTGATAAAAGTACTTAAATACAACCCCCAAGCTCTCCAAACCCTGTGCAATAAAGAAATCGCGACGTTTATCCCGCGCTCCCCTCAGGCTGTCCCTCATAGACTTTCCCGCCCCTCACACCCCGGCCTCCCCTCAGAGCCCCACACACGCAAAAAAAACCCACAAAAGCTGACAAAAGTACTTAAAACCAACCCACGAGCTCTCCAAATCTCCGAAACCCGGTGCACTAAAAGAATCGCGACATTTATCCCGCGCTCCCCTCAGCCTCTCCCTCACAC
>JAWWMP010000132.1:815074-884570 GCA_035047865.1 Dendrocincla tyrannina | reverse complement strand
AGTACTTAAATCCAACCCCCAACCCCTCCAAACCTCCGAAACCGGGTTCAATGAAAGAATTGCGACGTTTATCCCGCGCTCCCCTCAGCCTCTCCCTCACAGACCTTCCCGCCCCTCACACCCGCCCTCCCCTCAGAGCCCCCCACACCAAACCCTCCCTCAAACCCCGCACTCCCTGGGCAGTAAGAGAGCCGTGCGTGTTCCCTCGCCCACCTTGGCGAGCAGCCGACGCTGGTGGGCGGCCAGGGGCAGTGTGACTGCGGAGCGCAGCAGGGCGGCCCCGCCGGCGATGGCGGCCCACCAGGGCAGCGCGCCGGCCTCCTGCAGCGCCGCCAGCCCGCCCTCGGCCCAGCGCACGGGCTCGGCCCGCGCCGCCCACTCGTACCAGCCGCCCCCTCCCGCTGTAACTCCCGCTGTTGTTATTCCCGACCCCGCCAGCCGCGCCAGCCGCCACATGGCCACCGGCTCCCAGCGGGTCCCACAGCCCGCCCTGTGCGCATGCGCGGCGCTGTCCGGGTGCGGGCGGAAGCGGGCGGTGCCGCGGCCGCCATGATGGGTGAGGGCACAGCCCCAGCGCGGGCGGAAGCGGGCGGCGCCGCGGCCGCCATGACGGGTGAGGGCAAAGGGAAGGGCATGTCGCCGTGTTTAAACAGGCTGTAGTCACACCGGGTGCTGGACGGTGCTGAGCGTCCCCAGCCACGCCTTTCTCAGCCTCAACATCGCATTCACCAGCAATTAATCACCAGGGAGGGATTATCCCCTGCACACTAGCAGTGCTGTCCTGCCCAGCCACGTTCTGAACTGCATCTCCTTCCCTTTTCTGGGGCAAGGACAGGGCAAAATAGCCCTTAAACCACACTATCTGCAACATGTTCTCTTCAAAATGTTCCTCCTAACCCTGGGTCTCTTCCCTTTTCTCAAATAAAGAGCACCCGCCAGCTCCCAAAAGAGCATGTTCCTTGGTTTACTGTACAAATAAGAAGCATTACATTGTGGAAGAATTAAAAAGAAAACATACCTGAGGACAAAAAACTGGTCCAATTCCATCCATGCAGGATTTCCCACTGACCAGCAACAGTGGTGCCATCAAGCCTGTGCTGCCCCAGACATGGACCGAGCTGTCAGGCCAACAAAACACTCTGGAATTCATGGTCTTGAATCAACACTGAGCACCATCTCTCAGCAGGATTAATAATCAGGACCCTCAAGGAGCACTGGAGCCTTAAGGCAATGACTGTAGCAGAGGGAAGGACACAGCACCACCACGGTGAGGGGGGAGATGCAGGTTCAGTCCTTTTTCCGAGCAGTTCTTCATTTCAGGATCCATTCTGCTACCACCAGATCTTCACAGGATGCATCTTCCAGCTGGAAAAAGGAGCTTGCCTTCATTTAGAGAGCAGGTACATGGACAGGGATATGCACAAGGCTCGTGGACACCTCAAATATCACCTGTCTAAGAGGCAAACGGGGTGTTTCTTCTGCCTTTCAAAGGAGGACCATAATAAAAACAAATTGTACTTGTTAAATTTGAGTCGCAGATCTCCTTTAAACCTGATGTACAGGAACTGTAGGGGGATCCTGACTGGATCTGTGTCACTGTTCACCAGGCCTGGCCTCAAAGGAACGCCCCCCCCAGGTGACTGCTCCTGACAACAGCTGTAAGGGAATTCCCACTTGGACTTTTCCAAATAAACCCTCCTGGGGCTTGTTCTGGAATAAACCTGCCTCTGGAGCCTCCAGCAGGGAAGCTCTCCTCTAATCTCTAGCAGAGAATGGATGAGTTCTCAAAAAAAAAATCCAACACACATTTGGGAAAGGCCCTCTGATAATGCCTGGGGTTTTTTGGTTTTATAATGTACTTAAATTACACAAGTAGAAAAGTTATGCTTATTAATAGTTTAATGTATGAAGGAAACATCCAGATTTCTGAATATGAAGGTACATATCTCACATTAATTTAAGTCTACATAAAGTAGAGCCTCTATAACTGACATATTGAAATTTACTTTCTGCTTAGCCATTTGTTATGTAAACAATTGTACATTTATTTGCCATTCTAAAACTTCAGGATCAAGTTTACATAATTTTGCTAAATTTCTGTGTTTGCTCAGAAGCAGTTTACAGTACTAAAACCAACCAGCCAAAGAACAGCTTCAACAGAAAGTTATGTCAGAAAAAAAAAAAAAAGGGGGAGGAAAGGAAAGAAGAAAGTCTAACTAAGTTGAAACATATGATGGTGGGGAATGGGTGGTCACAATGTTCACAGAAAAAGGTCAGTTAGTAAGTTCTTCTGCAAAAAGCCTACACACTTCAGTCAAGCACATCAGTAGAATGATCTGGGAGCACATAAACTGTTTCTGCCATTTGTGGTTTCCTCTGCAAAACAAGGAATCTCCAGGCCAGCACGTTGATCCCACTCAGCCCAGCTGGTTCATATGCACACTGTTCATGTGAGGTGTCCAAGTTCCAGTCCACACCTGCAAGACACACGTGTGTTAGCTACGGGCACGGGCACACGCTGGGGCTCTGGGCCTCCCCTGCCCACCAGGACCAACAGGACCCTGTCCACTGGGCAGGGAACTTGCACGGCCAGTGCCTGAACGTCCCCAGCTCCCAGAGCAAGGGGCTCACTCTCCTCTTCCACTTCAGACCCGGCAGCAATCAGTAACTTCAGTCCTGGCACACCTTTTCTCCCCAGCATCCTGAGAACTGGGCAAACCTGAGTCTAGGCAAGGGAAGCTTTCTCTGGGGGACAGAGTTCCCTCACTAAACCAGAAGTCACCTCACTGTGGTCAGGAGCCACCTCAGTGCAATGCCTGAACTGTGGCCAAACCCCCTCTTCCACACACCTATGGTCTGCCAGAGCTGAGAGCTCTTCCCAGGCATTTGGATCCTCCCCAAGTAAATGAACCCTAGAAACGGCTTTATTTAGTAACAGTGTAACAGAGCTCGGTCTAATTAAAAATAAACACAGGATACAATCTAACAAGAGCTACTGATGTCCCATTACAGTATTAGTCGCTGAGTAGGAACAAGAAGTCTCGGGGAATTAATCCTTCTGCCTAAATTGTATTAGTGGCCAAGCCAGGCAAGATCAAACCAGTAGACCAAGAGCTACTTTAGTCCCTTCCTAAGTGCACTCCTAACACAGTCAGGACATCCTAACTTACAGAGTCCAGCAACAATCCAATCCTCCCACTGTTTTCCATTGTGGGGAAGGGAAAGTTTAACTAACAGCAAATAAATGGCTTTTGCTACCAAATTTTGCCCACGAGTTTGTTTTTCTAAATGCAGGAGTGCACAGACAGGACTCATGATGGTTTGGGGTAAAATACAGTGCAAAAACGCAGAACCATTACCGTCTGAGGCCCGTTGTTTTCCGTGGAATTTGAAACCATCTTGATCAGCGAGTTCCAAGATGGGTCAGCAGCATGAGGCCCGTTGAAGATGGGGCCTCCAGTACCATCTGTGATGGGGGCTACAGGAGGAATCATGGCGTTCCCATACACAGAAAAAGGCATTCCCTGCGGGGGAGCAAAAGCGACAGTCAGGGAGGGTTTTTCCCCTGCCCAGCCCGAAGGACTAGGAGGGGTGTGTGCTGCGCAGCAGGGGCAAGGCCGTTACCCCGACTTTGGGGAAGTCCATGTATCCTGCAGGAACGGGCTGATGGAATGTACCGGAAGGCGTTACGATGCCCGTGCTGTCCCTCTCCATGGCTTGGTGCGAGAACACGCCCGGGTCGGACATGGGCCGGTGGATCATGTGGCTGCCCATGCCGCTGTGGCACCAGTCCACTTTGTCTGCCAGCACAGAGACACGGCGTTACAGCCAGCACCCCCTCTGCTCCACCTTCCTGCCCCACTGCTGTGCGCTCAGCCTGCAGCTCCTGTGCCCCCACGGCTCTGGCACATGTGGGAGGGGGAGTGCCAGCACCCTGGAGCACGTACTGGGACCGCAGCGCTGCCCCTGCTGCTCTCCTCCAACCCAACAGCAAAGCTGGCACTTGGGCTAACTCTCCCTCCTCCAAAAACCTCAACTCCTCGTGCCTTGGGTGCTGGGAAAAGGCTATGTACGCCATGAAGACTATTTGCTGCACTTTGTTACCATTCTTCCAGTAATTGTTTAATATTCTAAGAGACAGAGAAGTACTTTTGCAAAGCAAAACCAGCAAATGACCAGCTCCAGACATGTGCTCGTGTTCTAATTACAGGAATTCCCCAGAGGGAGCTTGGCACTGGTGCTACAGTTCAAACCTCAGCCATCCAGAGAGCCAATTTTCAAAACAAAACGTAAGGAAACTGTATCTGGAGAAGGGACACAAAAACATTGCTGAGGCATTCCAGCAGTCAAGAAGAGAAAAGCCAATCCTGTTGTGAACTGAAAATCAAAATGTTGAAGTAATTGAAAAAAGCAGAAAGCAAGAAGCATTCTGAAGGCCCAGATGGGCACAAAGGACAACTTTTACAGCCAGACCATGGAAACACATTAAATTTCTAAAGCTGTATCTGGGAAAAGACCACTAGTAAAGTAAAAAAGAGGTCTGGTTATGGGGGAAGACCCCAGGACGGCCAGTCAATTAAAAGCTTAAGCTGTCTGGGCTCAGTCAGGCAGCAGAACAGGCTGCTCACAGAGGCTGAGCAGCTCCCATCCTTGCAGGTTTTCCAGGGCAGGTTGGATACAGCCCTGAACAACCTTGTCCAGCCTCACGGCAAACCCCATGTTGTGCATGGCTGACAGGACGTCCAGAGGTCCAAGCCAACATGGTTTTATGATTCACACCTCCCATCCCAAGGAAAAAAAAAAGAAACTAAAAATCAACCCCCCAAACCCTCCCATGAATATGGAAAACATTCATCAGTCTCCTGTAAATTGCATTGGAGACTCCACACGAGTTCACTGAGGAAAGCTGTCATATCAATAAGTGAAGTTATTCATAAATTATGGAATACTGAATTCTGTGTGACTCCAGGAGAGCCAAGAGCTTGTGCTGGTAAATGAAAATGGCTGGAAAAAACAAAGAAAACCCAAATGCAGAACATTACCAGTTTATACAAGCACCATCCTCAGCACAAAAAGCTCTATATATGAACTCCTACTGTACAAATAATCTCTTCCATCAACAAAAAGAAAACAGACAGTTATCCTGAGACACCTTAATTTCCCCTCTTCCTAAATGCAATGATCCTCACCCAGCTCATCCCTGTATACCGCGTGGTTTCATTTTTCCTGTTATTTCTTACTTGGAGTACCAAATCTTCACAGCCAGGGTGTTTCAGAACTGCTCTCTGAGACCTCCTTAGAACACACCCCACAGGACGGGAGGGCACACAGAAGTCCCTGCTCCACATCCTCTGGAAAGAGCTCTCCCGTATTTTGAGTCATCACCTCCCCGTCACGCTCCAGTGCTGCAGTGACTTTGGGAAACACAACACTGTGACCAGTTCAAGTGCACCTGTGAGCACCACGTACCTTGACTGCCACCTATACCTTCGAAGGACCAGATCCCACTATGTCCCACTGGAGCAGCCAAGTTGCTCCCAATGACAGAAGGAGCAGACGTTCCAGTTTGTCTAATACGTGCAGACCGTTCAGTCCCGATGGGAACAGGAACTTTTCTGTCCTGAGAAACGTTACTGGGCTTTTCTGATCCCAAGGACACTGCTGAAGGGGTGGGAGAGGGTGCTCGTACTCCAGAGGACACGGACTGAGCAGGAGATTCTGCAAGGAGAGCAAAGGGAGCACTCAGTGGTGGCAGCTGGTAAATGTCAGGCTCATCCAGCACACACCTCAGGACAAACTGAAGCTCTGCCTTCAGATCAGAGACAGTCCCCATCAATTCAATCCCTTATATGAAAGGCTTCTCATGCCCTGGGGCAGCCCAGACTCTGGACACACCCCCGAAAACCTTAACTAAGCCCCACTGTCTATGAGAAACAGAGGATTGGAGGGTTATGGCCAAACCCAAGGAAACCCACGCTCCTGTTCCTCCTCATGCAGTTGTGTGAGATGCCTCTGCTTACACAGCAGCTCCGTGCTGAGCACAACTCACCGCTGGATGCTGATGAACATGGAGGCAGTAAACTAAGGGGGGAAAAATGCTGTCTGTTAAAATTAGCAGCTGCAGGTGCTCCGCCAAGAGGTGCCCCGGGCGCGTAGATCTGCCCTCCCGAAAGGTTCGAGGCAAAGGTCCCCAGGTGTGTGGAGGAAGGTGTTACAGAAGCATATGGGGAATCCATACTGACGATACCTGCGAGAGAAAAGGGCACAAGTGACTCACAGCACTCCAACACCCCCGGCCAGAAGTCACCCCCACCATGGAAGGAAGAAGGAAAACTTCTATCCAATGCATTTTTGGATGAGTGTGTTGGTATTTTCCAAAGAAAACTGGGGCCTTGAGCCTCACACTCTGCAAGCCTGGACTGCACGTGGCAGTTGTGCTGCACATGTAAATCTAGAATGATTCTTATTTTATTAACACCAAATGGCACCAACCAGCCGAGACATTCAAAATAAGGACTTATTGCTGCCTTCATGTCCTCTTCCAGGAAGAAAGTGGAAGATAAAATCTTAGGGATCTCAGGTTTCTATATTTGTGTATCTTACGGTTGAACAGTCATATATCAAAATGCTATAAAGCACATTAAGCTGACAAAATTCAACACCATCACATTCATAAAACGGGAAAAAACTGCTGTTGTATTGACTGGTCCTACAAAAACAGGCAGAGATGGCCCCAACTATGTCTGTACTTTCTGAAAGCTACAGAACAGGTTCTGTTTTGGGCAGAAGGCTCAACATTTCCCTGCAAATTTCAGGCAATCAAGGAAATTACATTTTTTGCTGAAATTTAGTAATTAAGCAAACACATCTCTCGTCAGTTACAATTTCACATCAAAACAGCCATTGTTGCACCCTCCTAACACTTGAAAGACGCTGCATATTTTTCTGCAGCCTCAGGATAAGTTATCACAAACCAGAACAGTCATTAGCTGGTGGCAGGAAGGGGAGGTGGAAACAACAGTCCAGGGTTTTATTGTGTCAGCTATCAGAGCAGAGCAGACTGCAGTGGCCAAAAGAATGACTTTTATCAAGCTCATCAGCTGCCACACAGTTATTAGATCTGAGAGGAGGCACCTAAAAGGAGAATGAGCTCAGCTTGGCCTAAAGAAACGAGAATAAACTGCATTATTAAGGTACGGAGGACACAAGGCACACTTACCTGAGGGACTTGGAGCTGGCCTCTGTAACGGTGGCCTAAAACCTGGGGCTTTGGAAGTGTCAGACTGATGTAACGGATCTGAGTTTGGCAAAAATGAGGACTTTGCTGAGAGCATGGATTCTGGGGGTGTCTGAGATGAAACGACGGACCCGCCCCAGAAAGCGTGGGCAGACGTGGGGCTGTTCTCAAACAACGTACTAAAGGGCCCGAAAGGCAGAGTAGCACTGAAGTTGTTCCCCATGGGCTTGTTCGCCGGGTGGGCCGAATTCTGAGAAGCACTTTGTGTACTTAAGGTAGAAGGAAGCTGCACTGAAGAAGGAACGCTGTGGGGCCTTTTGATGTGGTTCACGTTGAGGACTGCGACGGAGGAGTTCTGCACGGGAGCTGGATTCTTGTGGGCGCTGCCAGTTGCGTGGACAGGCGGTCTGATGGCTGGGGTTTCCATCTTGGCCGCGGGCTGGGCGGCCCCCATGGCTGTCTGGGACACGGGGTAGGTCATGGGGGCGCTGGTGGGACCCGCCACGGGAGCAGACGAGCTGGTCGCTGCTAAGCTCGGAGGCACGACCATCCGAGGGTCCGGCGCAGGAACCTGAGGTTGCTGGAGAGGGGCCCTGGGCTCCGGCAGCGGCGCTCCCGGGGGCTGCGGGTGAGCACCCGGGGGGTGCGCGGCGGGGCCGGCGCTGGGCTGCCTGCTGCCCGCCGAGCCGCCCGGCTCCACGGCGGGAGGGCTCCCCGCGTCCGCGTCGGACGGAGCCGCGCCTTTGTTGGGAGAGGCGGCGGCCGCGCAGTCGGAGGGGCTGCTCCGGGCACCGCCCGCGGGCTGCGCCGGGGGAGACGGGGACGACGGGGACGAGGCGGGGTAGTGTTCTTTGGCAGTAGGAGTCGGGTACGTGGCCGCGGTGGGCGCCGTGCTCGTGTTGCTCGCCGTGGTGGTCACGGTGGTCGTCGTGGCGTTGGACGTCTTCACGACGGTGACGAAGAGCTGCCTCCGCACCGAGGGGGAGCTCGGGCTGCCGCTCGCGGAAGAGCCGGGCACGGTAGAAGCCACCGAGGTCGTGGTCGCCGTGGGACTCGTCGTCAAAGAACTGGCCGGGTTGCCCTGAGCGGCGCCGCTGTTCTGGCTGTTGTGGCGAGGCACCATGTGAGGTTTCGGCGAGTTCGTGGCTCTGGCGGGGCTCAGCGGCCGAACGGGGAAGGGACCCCACGTGGACTGGGCTGGTGGGAAGGTGCCTCCGAAGTGCGTCATGGGCAGCCGGGGCGGACGGATCTGCTGGAAGGTCTGCGCGGCGAGCAGAGCGTGTGCAAACTGCGGAGGGGGGTACGCCAGCGGCAGCGAGACCTGGAACCCAGGCCGCACGTTGTTCACGGGGTTCTTGATGCTCTTGTGGGAGGAGGCGGAGGAGATGGCAGGCACGGAGAGCGCCGAGGCAGGCTGGGACGCCGACGAAGCAGCTACGGTGGTCACTTTGATGCCCACGAGGGAACTGTTAGCAGCTGTAGTGGTGGCAGGTGTCGAGGACCCTATTTTGGAGTTTGCAGTCGAACTTTTCAAACGGTTCTTTGGAATAAGTTCATCGATTTCCTTATCGGGATCCTTGATCAGAGCATTGATCAACTGCGTGGCCTGCCTGGTTGATTCTGTGCCACCCCTAGAGAAAGGAAGGAAGGAAGGGGAAAGTGCATCTAAGCATTTACACACATTATAGCCAAGAACCTCCAACACAGGATCCATGATCCAGCCTGCCCTCTGCCATGCTACCATAGACAGGAAAATAACTCTCTGCCTGAAAACCGAGCTTGGCAGGTCTCCGCTGCTGACAATCACTGAAGAAGCTCAAGTTGGAAACTCCAACTCCCAAAAAACCCCAAAAGGTTATTTAGTTTCCTAAAGATGCCTACATATTAAGCCATGTCTAAGCAAGCCCAAACACGGAATCCCAACGTTCCTGCTTTGCCTTACCTCACAACTTGTATTTGGTACCAGCTGGTGGCTGTACTTGTGTTTCCCCAGCCCATCCACCTCCCCTGTCTCAAAGGGACCTTCCAAGGCACAACCACATCAAGCCTTTTCACTTTTCCATACAGACATGTGTTCTACTACAAGGAGCAGATGCCCCCAGGAGGGAGCAAAGGAAGGATGCCACTCACCTGATCGTGATGATCCGATCTCCAGTTTTATCCTTCTGTTTGTCGATGTCGATGTGCGCTCCCGTGCACTCCCGGATGGCGTTGATGTTACACCCTCCCCTGCCAATGACTCTGGAAATTACAGTGGATGGAACGGAAACCTTCTTGGATCTGGAGAGAAAACAAACAACATGAAGTGGGAAACACTTCCCAAGGCAAGAAGCTGTGGGCAGGCAGGTCAGAACAACCTTCTATTTCCTATGCAGCAGCAATTCTGTGAAATCTCAAACCCACTAAGGAGGTCACTCGGTAACTCCAGGGAGGGCTACACAAAGGACATCAGCAATGAGAAACGGGAATATTTTGCTTACCTTCTCACAACTTCCTTCCATCCTTCTTCCCTTTTCTGACCACGTTTAGGACTAGCAATGGTTAGCTTTCCATTTGGAGACGAAAGGGGAGAAGGAGCAGATTTTGTGCAAGTAGACAAGGAGTTACTCGTCACTTCATTAATAACTTCAGACAACCTGTAAAAGAAATGAAATGCTGTTACTACGTGGGGAAGGAAAGAAGAAGGACGACTCGTATTTTGGTTGCAGGGTCACAGGGACTTACTTGATGGCTGACTTGCCAGGAACTGCTTTCCTCTCATCCTTTGGACAAGTGACAAGCACCGATGGTTGCTTTTTGTTGCTCTGAGCGTTAGTGGTGGCCGTGGAGGAATGATTGTCACTTTTGTGGCTGCTGTTGCTATTGCTGCTCTCATCGCTACAGCTGGAGATCCTCATGTTGTCACTGTCCCCACTCTCACTGGTGCTGCTGCTCTTGGACTCCCCGTTCACCTTCTCGGGCTGGCTATAGGAAATTGGGAGCTGGTCATCAAATATAATCTGCACGTTATCGGGGGTTACTTTGTTTTTCCTGTTTTTCCTCTTGGAGCTCGTTGTGGTGATGGTGTTATTCCTCTTCCCGTGGGACCCTGCTAGTGTTGTCCAGGTTGCAGATATACCTATGGTGGTGGTGGTGGTAGCACTGGGAGGCTCCATTGGGACCTCGGGATCATCTGATGGAAGAGGAAAAAAAAGGAGGAGTAATTTAGCTGGCTTCAGGAAGCTTGTGTGGTTTTGCTTTCCAAATCACATCTGTCTTATCAAATGGCTCATGAGGAACTTCAAAAGGCTCCAAACACCACTCAAAACCAGTAACTATGCAGACATCCATAAACTACTGTGGGTGTCATAACATGGAGCCTCTCCCCTTTTTACATCAACTCATACAGAAATTCATTCTTTGCTTGGAATAAAGGCAGTAGCAATTTAACAAATCACCTTCAGCTTTTAACTTCTCTTTCTCCTGAGCAGCTTGAAGTTCAAAATTCTCTTTATTTTTTGCCTCTATTTCTTCTAGTTTTCGCCTTTGTTCTTCTTTTTTCTTCCTCCTCTTCTCCTTTCTCTTCTCTCTTTTGGCAGCCAAAGCCAGTCTCCTGCTTTCTTCCCTCAGCTACAAGTCAAGCACGTGGAACAGCATTACAAGATGTCCCATGCACTTCAAGAAACCCAAATGCTTTCCATTTCCTAAGATACTATGCTTGGATTTTTCTGTTAACTTTCTACTACAGTACTACAGTTTCTAGTAAACTAGTATATTTCATTTAATATTTAAGACACAAAACAGGGTTTAGACCTAAAATCCATGTGAATATGACTGGAAAACACCCATCTGTCTTGCGCTTGACAAAACCAGATATTCAGAAATCCTTCTTTTGGTACAATACTACTCCAGAGGAAACAGTTATACTGGCAATTCCTGATCCCAATTCTCTGAATAATAGCACAGTTCAAAGATTACCTGAACAAGAAGATGCTCAGCTCCAGACATCCAATTATGGTAATTACTCAAATTACCAAGCTCATATTACCCCTATACTCAATACCGACTTTCCCTGACCTTATCACCTTGAAGGAACACAAAACTGGAATTCTAACAAGGAAATATTCCCCGTCCCAAACCCTTTCCACTCGCCTTCTCCAAGTCCAGTTCCTCCAGCAGAATGCTTGCGTTTTTGTTGGCTTCTGCAGCCTGTCTATCTTTGGCTTGAACAATGGACTCCATGCACAGGTGGCACTTCTTCAGCATCTCCTGCAGTGGGGAAGGACAGGGACCCTCAGTTTCCCTAAGTGCTCAGATGTATGACCTCCAGCTTACACTTCTAATTCAGGAACCATCTTTTTGCTGTTTTTTCTCAAGAAGTGCCATGGGACTCATGCTCTGGCTGCAAGCTGGTGGCCAGCAAGCTGAAGAGAATTCCCAAGAGCACAGTTCCCCCTGAGGTGTTTGCTGCCCTCCCATCTTACCTTATCAGTAATGGTTGCTATGTATCTCATGCACTCCGAGTCGGATGGGAACTGGTTCACCTCCTTCACCAGGTAACGCACCACTTTGACATGACCCTGCAGAACAGATTTCAAGGATGACACTCCCCCTCAGAGCAGCTGCCTCTGGTTTGCTGACAAACACTCCAGTCCCAGCACTTCCTGAGAAATACTTATTTTCATCTCTGACACATGACGCTCTCAACACTTTTTTCCCCACATCTTTCTCACCTCCTGAACTGGTGGGACAGGTTTCTGCACACTTCTGACACCAGAGCAGGCACAGCATTGCAGTACCTGTCATCAGGTTGCCCTTGCTCCAGCTGTACTTGCAGAAATTCCTGCCTTTTTGGGGCAGTTTTCAGATGCCCAGCACTCACAGCTGCAGGCTCCTACACTCATCTGTGATTTCTCCAGTACTGCAGCACCTCAGCTCCATTCCCTGGCTAACAACAATCACCTCTAGACTCAAATCTAAACTGCACCTTTTTTGACCAAAGTTCTCCTCCTGCCTTGCACAAGGAACCAATCCCATTTCCCCCAGTTCTATCACATACAAACACCCTGCAATTTTCACCTCTCACACACCCCAGAACCATCCCCAGTAAACTGCCTATAAGGCAAATCCCTACTGAAGTTTAACACAGATATCACACGGGGGACACACACCCCCATTTCTGAAGATGCAAAGCCAACTATTAAATGCTAAGTATTAAAAAGAACTGACATACTTTTGAACCCGTGGTTTCTGTCAGCTACATGTGCTTCTAACAGCTGCACAGGGACGACCAAGACACTCCTAGCCCAGAGCCAAGCTGACCCTCACGTCCTACCTTTCGGAAGGCTGCCATGAGAGGAGTTATCTTCCTGTTGTCAGCTGCATCCACGTCAGCTCCAGCCTGAACCAGCAGCTGGACCACATCGAGGTGCCCCCCGTTTGCTGCCAGCCACAGCGGAGTATTGCCCTTCTTGTTCCGCACGTCGATGTGAGCTCCCCTGCAAGGCCAAGCACACCCCTTCTAAGCCCTGCTTTGGGCCAGAAAGAACCACTCTGACACCAAAGGGAAGTTCATTTGAGCATCAGTGATACATGCAAATTCACAGGAATGGTCACAGGCACAGAACCTTCCCCATTTCTGTGGCATATAGTGGGAAATATCACTGTACATTGGGACAATTAATCTAAGCAAGGCCACACTTCTCTTTAAGCCATCCATTTACAAATACAGTACCTGCTAATGAGGAGCTCACAGAACTTGTAGTGCCCTTTGTCTGCTGCAATGGTTAAAGCTGTATCTCTGGAGGAAGGTACTGGGGGAGCGTTTACATCTGCGCCTTTGTCCAGCAGGACTCTGCCCACTTCTGCATATCCCCCCGAGGCTGCTTCCATTAACGGAGTGAGACCAGTCTAGGACAAGCAGGCAGGACAAAGAAACAACCAGTCAGGGGGTGGGGGGGTTTCACTTGAGAGCTAGGATTTATTTCAGCTTCAAGGAATATAATGGTTTATAATTCTTACACTTATAAGCACCTTAAGGTGAATAAAGGCTTCAGAAGAAATACGTTTTTTGGTGAACTGTGTAATCACAAAAAGCCTCACCCTTAAGTACAGCCATTTTTTTTCTACAGAAAATATGGTTCAGCTCAGTTAAGTGAACTGGAGAACTGAACTAGAGAAGCCAACTTGCACAAAAGGCAAGAAAATCAGGTAACAGCAGCGCAGTGATGACTTATGAAATAGCAGCTCCTTTCGGGGACTTCTGCAGTGTTTGCTGCTTACCTTGGCTCTGTGTTCCACGTTAGCCTTCCTGTCGAGCAGCAGGCTGACCACCTCAGTCCTGCCTTGGAAACAGGCCAGAGTCAGAGCTGTGTTCCTGTTGGTCTCGATCTGGGCATTTATATCGGAGCCCATGTCCAGCAACAGCTTGACAGCAGCAGTGTGCCCGTTCATGGCTGCCAGCATCAAGGGGGAAATGCCCAATTTGCTACCAGTTCTGAAAGAGAAGGCAGAAAACCCCCCAAAAACCTCTTTAGAAGTCACTTCATAAAATGTGATTATCATTAACTAGTGAAGGCAGAGTATTATCCAAGACTGAAAAATCAGCTACACACCAACTACTATTGAACCTACACGAGGTAGCATCGCTTAGGACAAGTATTTCCACTTAGAGACACCAGGCATGTCACTTTTTAACTGCTTTAAATTCAAGGGCATCTCTTATGAGGAGCAAAACTTGTGCTTGGCCCTCTCCTTTGACCTGTGCAGTGCACACCCCAGCTGTTTTCTACCTCCCAGTGGATGCAAAAGCACCACATAGCCTCCCACAAGGAGTAAACAATGCAAGGAAACCCGAGAGGTAACACACAAGTGAAACCACGAGAGCAGGGGTGCAGAGGGAACTTGCCTGGAATTGATTTCTGCCCCAGCATTCAGCAGAATCTTGATAATGTTCACGTAGCCGCCCGAAGCGGCGAGGCTCAGAGGTGTGTAATCAGAAACATTCCTGTGCTCCTTGTTTGCCCCTCGAGCCAGCAGCAGCTCCACCACCTGCAACGTGTTTAGAAAGGACAGCTGCTTTTCTCCAGAACTTGCACATCTATCTATCAGGACAAATGGGTTTCAAGCCTGAATACACTGCTGGAAGATGTCAGTGGTGAGAAAGCCATTTTAGTCAGTTGTTTCTCTCCACTACTCGCCTCCATGAACAGATGAGGCTGCAACTGTGTTCCCAAAGCCCCTGGAAAACTTGTTTTAAAAAAATCAATCATGACTGACTGTTCATTAGCATGCTTCAACCATTCATACCCAACTGCACACCCAGCAAGAAAAGCCAGACCTTAAGCCAGACCTTCTTACGATTATTGCAGCGGTCTCCCAAGGCTGCCGAGCCCACAGGCTCAGAGTGAAGGCAGTGCACAAAGTACTCCTGCTTTCTGTCCCCTCCTGCAGGGGACTTGACACGAAACTCAACTGTCTAGCAACTTCAAATCACAACGTACACCGAGGTGAAAACCCCTGGTGTCATCTCCAGTGCCGG
Source organism: Dendrocincla tyrannina (assembly GCA_035047865.1). Taxonomy (NCBI): domain Eukaryota; kingdom Metazoa; phylum Chordata; class Aves; order Passeriformes; family Dendrocolaptidae; genus Dendrocincla; species Dendrocincla tyrannina. The sequence continues at coordinate 869,814 of JAWWMP010000132.1, read as the reverse complement.
GTTTAATTTGCTCCTCTTGCAGCTTTTTCACCATAAAACGTGTTTAGATTAGTCCTGCACAATTCTCAGTCAGAATGCTTTCCCATGAAATCACGGGACCAATTTACTGTGAAACACAAAAGCTGGGGCAGGAGGGCATTCTCACATCACCTCTACTGCCCTAAGCCCAGCGTCTTCCCATTTCCATTCCCAAAACCCAGGATGTGGCTCCTGTATGGGACCATTTGCACCTAACTCCTGCTTCTCAACACCACTCAACACGTTCCCTTTCAGACCCACATGCAATCATGCTGGTAAAAGGCCCATAATGAGGCACTAATGCCTACACTCATGAGGATACCTGCACAGCACCGGTAAAGCAATCTAAACAGGACATGCTGTAACGTATAAATTGGAAAAAGTGAACCTCTTTGCACCCTTTTTGAACACACCATGCTGAAACAGCAGTGCTGAATTAAGTGACTGGACCTTTTCTGGAAGATTGCTTTGCTATACTGACACAACATATAATTCACACACCGCTTCTGAAGACTCAAGTTTTACTTCACCTCTTGTCTCCCTCCTGAGCAAGCCAAAGACAAGGGAGTGTCCTTGGTTCTCTCAGACTGGGCTTCAATATCAGCTCCATTATCCAGTAAGATTTCCACAACCCCAACGTGGCCGGCGGTGGCAGCCAAAATCAGTGGAGTAAACCCTGAAATGGAAAAGGATGTTTCAAGAGTCCAAGCAATGTGAGTTAAACCACCAGAAAAGCAAGCCTAAAGGCTTCACATCAGCACTGGGTTTACTGGGGCTTCGTTGAGTGTGAGAGGCTGGGAGAGCAGAGAGGGCCTGGTGAGACACCCACCTTTCTTGTCCCTGTGCTCAATGTTGGCTCCTCTCTCCAGCAGGGTTTGTACCAGCTCCTCGTGCCCTCCAGCACAAGCCAGTGTCAGTGCTGTGTCATGGTTACTCTCAGTCTGAAACAGACAGACACCTTCAAGTACAGCCCTTGTTCTATTGCACATCAGCCAAAACAATATAAAAATTCTATAAGCTGAAGACGTGCTTATGGATTCCCCTACAACTGACTTCTGTGTGCAAGTTCCTAACAGGATTCTACCTCCCAAGTCAGCTCTGTTGGGAGATTTAAGAAGAAATCCTCACAAGAACTGAGATTCTTCAGGAACTGGGCTCTCATCTGTGCTCTGCTAACCAGATTAACTTCTTTACCACTGCCTGCCCGTGACCTTTAGATGGTTTAATGAAGGTAAGAATTCTATCTTTAATTCTTAACACCCCGCTTCAACCAAAGACTTGGTCACAGCAGAAACCAAGCCAAGTGCCATAAGCAGCTGAGGCACCCAGGACTGGCTTTCCAGAATTTTCTCTCCCTTTCTTCACAAGGATCCTCTGCATTTCCTCTCCTGCATGCTGCCCAAACCTGAGTCATGTTATCTAGAGCCCAGAGCTCTGCAGCAACATGAAGTTGCCCTTTTCACAATTATTTTCTATGCAAAAAAAGCCCTTCCTTTAGTTAAAATGAGAGCTTGAATTATTTCCTCTTGGTAAGAAAAAAATATAAAAAATGCCAGAAATTACTAGTTTGAAGACTTCCACACATCTGTGATTGCCAGCCAACAACTGGAAGCTCCACCAGAAAAATCAGAGTGCAACATTTTAAGGCTTATTTTTGTCTTAGGGTATCAGGCCAGAAACATATTTAATTTGTCAGCAGACAGCCTTGCTGTTTCTCATAATCCTGACAACAAAGGAATAGGAAATACAAGTGTTTAGTCATTCAGAGTCCTCCTCTTTTGTGCAGCGAGAGCACAGAGGAAAGTGGGTTGCAACTCTCCAGGGAGTTGCCTGGGCTTTCTAAAAGCAGCAAACGCAGTCCCCAGACCCCAATCCATTATGCAAGAGAGCTGTTTGCCACTGCTGAATTATTCAGGAGGCAGAGAAACACAGCCGTGTGGCTCTGGGGGGGCAGCAGGCTCACCTGGGCATCGATATCTATCGCAGGGTAGATGGGCAGCATGGCTGAAGGAGAAATGATGGGGCTCGGAGTCGGCGTCTGAGGTTGGGACACTGAGGTTGCAATGCTGTGGGTAGGAGTGTTTGACATTGCAGATGCTCTTCCACTCACTGCTGTTGGACAGAAGAACCACACTTAGTCAAAGCAAAACACCTCCAGCTTTGAGGTGACAATGAGGAGACAGTGGGATGAACTCCCACCGACAGACAGAGCTCCCTGAAAACTCTATTTTCCATAAATATATATAGATATTCCATACATTTAACCCAGTCTTTGAACACGTAACTCTTTGAATTTGAGCTATGAAAAAGTTTTACTGTATTCAATCAAAGAAAGAGTTAAGTACCAGCTTGACATGTTTTCTAGAAGCCCACCACAAGAAAAAAATAATAATTATTTTTTTTTAACCCAAAGATTCTCCTACAACAAACCAGCCATTATTTGGACCAGAGTTCCATACCTTTAGAAGCAGGGCTGCAGAACAAGTCCAATCAACAGGCATCTACAGTTTTTCTTAAAGCAATTTAAGTATTCTCATGTAAAGGTCTGCCCAACCTTCTCCCCCCCAAACACCCCACAAACACAACAAGAAAGCAACAGGGTCAGGATGCTCACATGGCAGGACTGGCTGAAACCAGGAGTGGAAGCTTCGGAAGAGCTCCTTTGCAGAGACTTTGGCCAAGTGTTAGGTAAGCAAAGGTAACACCACTGACAGTGACAACAGTGTGTGGACACGACACAGAGAGCAGCGACTGCCACACTCCCCAGAATTCACTCCATACACAGAGGGGTCCCAAGGACAGAGCAAACTGGAATACCAAACAGCCTCTGGGGAAATACTCCCAATTTCCCTACTTTTCCTCAGAGGAGCTCAACAGTTTTCTCCCTGTCCCTTCTCCAGGTGTTTCTCAGGTGTGACAGCAAAGGAGCAAGCGAAGCACTGCTCACTTCTGTCCAGCTGACAAAAGCACCTTGAACTGCAAAACAAACCAAGGTTTTCCAACAGGTGCCCCCAAACCTGCATCCCAATATTGCGAGTTGTGTGCTCTCACCTCTGCAAGGCACCTGTGTTTTACATTCATCATTAATCTAATTTCTGGACTTCCTACACAAAATCCCAGCAAAGCAGCTACCAAAGGTCACTGGGAGAAACAAAGAACCTCCGACTTCTAACACAAAACGTACCATTAACTTTATATTTAAATCAGAATTCAGGATTCAAACTCCCCTGATCCTAATCATGTTTGAGTGTCTTTTGAAAACTTATCTCCCCTTACCAATCACACTGGTACAGATTAAAAGGGACATACAGAACCTATGCCAAAATACCCTGGTGTAAGGTCAAAAACAGCACACATTTTACACAGTTGCTAAGAACTGCTGTTCCTGGCCCAACAGGGGGACTGAGGAACATCTACTGTGTTACAAAAAACACTGTTAAAGTTCTTAGACTTAGACACAAACAAACAAAAAGTTAGTTAAGCAGGTCTTAATTCAGGTGAAGTCTGTTTTCCACATTTGCAGTGAGGGAGGAAAAAAACCCAACCCCATTCTTCCCCCCATAGAAACAAGAGAGAGAGACGTGGGCTTCAGCAATAATTCACAAATACAGTTTATATCCCTACAGCAAATTTCACTAGGATACAACACTTAATTTTATGGGTAATGATGTGAACATAATTATTTCAACATCCCCTGTGCAGAGTTCCAATTTATAATGACCAAGCCAAGGGCGACGAACTGAATCTTCACGGAGCCCAAACTCAAATATTCCAAGTTTTCAGTAAGCCAAAAGATTTTCCCAGCACTCCTGAGCACTGGGATCATCAAACCTAAACACACTGATAGCCACGTCTTTATCTTTTCCCTCTGCTCCTCCACCTACTCCAATGCACTGCTGGCCAAGCTGCACTCAAAGCCTGTCCTTCACCATGGAGACACCATTTCTTCATGCCTAGGCTGGCCAAGCCTTCCAAGCCAGTTCCCTGCTGGGCCATTTCAGACCATCAGCTTTGTGCTTACCCACATTAGGAGCAGAGCTGCTCTTTACCTTGACTTTGCCTTATTTTAAATGAAAAAAAGGACACCCCAGAGCAGCTTCAGGAGAAGCATCTGCCTTACAGCTTTATAACCCCCTTTCCTCTTCCTTTGGACCATTATGTGCCTCCCCAGCGCTGCCTGACTGTGGGCACAGCGTTATCTCCTGTAATATCAGCAGGAGATGGATAAAAACTGTTCCACACTGCAACAGGCCACCATGAGGAACTGAATAAAAAGATCCAGGAGATGTACTGGACACCTCAGCTTTTCCCAAGTGGTCCCCAGCCAGCTCTGCAGGCCTGTCCCCCGTGAGCTCCGTGCGTGCTCCTGCTGTGGCCGTGGGCTCCTCAGTTCCACAGGCCGTGTGGCTGTCACACGGGCTTAAAATCACCACAGAGCCCCCGAGGTGCACAACATGCCTTGGACTGCACCAGCCCAGCACTGCTCCTGTGCACTGAGGGCCCCCCACACCAAGGGCAAGGTTATGAGTTACCTGTGCAAGGAGCCCTGTGGGGTCAGTCCCACACAGAACCAGCTCTCAGCGGGCACACAACCTGATTTTCCTGGGATGCTGGCACTCCACACTTAAAGGGACCTACAGTCAGTGCAGACTCTTTGTCAGGTATTTAGACAGCTGCATTTAGAACTGACTCATGCCACCAGGTGGCTCCCAGGAATTAATCTTATCAAGGGCTTCAAGAGTCCTCAAGTTCTTTGTGAGGCTCTGGGACTGGACATAAATCTTCCAATGGTTTCTACTTGGAAAGAAGTTCACTATTAAAAACAGGGCTTTTTTTTTTTCCCCTCTCTGTCTCTCTTTACCATACCACTCAACAGATTAAATGTTTTCATTCAAGACTTATGTGACTAATACTAAAAAATACTTCTTTTTACAAGCCTCACAGCAAGCAAAGAACTTGTCTAACACCTGAAGCTCAAGAGCAAACCTTTTGCTTGTCCTCAATTCCAGAAGGATTGGAAAGGATCCCAAAGAGAAAAATGAAAGATTTACTATTTACTCATTGCTTGCAACTAATTAGGCAGAGAGATTCACATTAAATCAAATTTGCACAGCCAAGGTGAAGCTTTGTTTCTGTAACTGGGGCTGTAACCACAGCTCTGTCATGGAACTAAACTCAAGGCACCTCAGAAACAGGAATTCAAATCCATGGGAATACCCTGGAAGCTTCTATCAAAGCCACACACAGTGCTAGGAATCAAATATTTAGCTGCTATTTAAATGCTCTGTGTTCCCCTGAGCCCATTCCAGCTCCACGCTAAATTCTGATGTGTGTATTCAGGCTGGCACTGAGGTTCTGCCCTCGGGTCTGTGTCTGCTCCCACTGAACCCCCCTGAACCCAGCCCTCACTCCCCCGTGCACGTGTGCACGCATGTACCACCAAGTGGGGCTGAGCCGTGCAGAAACATTCACTCCAACTCACACTGCAAACCCCTGACATGCCCCACAAGGCACGCACAGGAATTCGGGTACGTGGCAGGTGACCTGACATCACACCTTCTCAACCTGCTGCATGCAGTTCAACACACGGCAAATGTCCTGACTCCAGCTTTGAGTTGTATTTAAACACAACTGAAGAGCATTGCAAGGATTCTTTACAAGTTACCAGCAACTGTAATTACCCCCACTCTCGAACTGCTATTGTCCTGTGTTCCAGCATTTCCACAGGAGAGAAACCTTCACTAAGAGAGCATGCTAAATGTTGTTTTATCTACTTTTTCATGCATCCATTCATTTTTATTCACTTCCAGTCTATGTCTAGGCTTCAATTCTAACATGAGATTTCCAGAAAAGAATCTCTGCAGCTTCTCTAAGTTTCCTGTCGTCCATAATGAGGCTTTGCCTGGGTACCAGGTCACTCATTAGGTGCCTCATTTAAAAAGAGTTGCTCCAAGTATTTCAAACAATCCCCACCCGGTAGTTTAACCGTTTACCATCCCTTCCATCCGCTCTGCACAATTACACTCCAACTCTTGCAGTGTATGCAGCACCAGATCTGAGCTGAAGCCTCCTTGGAGGCCTGCCCTCCCTCTGGCACACAGCCCTTATCCTCACAGGCTCTGCCAAGCACACTTGTCCAAATAGCACTTGGCAAAACAGAAGTGCAGCAGCTCAACCAAGAGCACCTCGGTACGCTTTCATCAAGGGATAGCATTTTTCAGTTCACCTCTGTGCAGCTGAGGAGCCACAGGGAGTATTTCAGCCACCACTTTAGCATGGAAAGAGAGTTAAGTGCAGCTGAAGGTGTGCACTAAAGCAACACTAACACCCCACATATAAAACTGGTTTCATTCTTTTATTTTACTAGTCAAGGCCTTAAAGCACTGATGTCACTGGGTAAAGAATAGCCAGAAGTGACAACAAGCCTTTGGTTAGGCTAAACACATTTCTTGCTGGCAAAGCAGCTGTTTTTATGAGTAGATATTTTTACAAGTCATGGGATTATCATCTTTTTATCCCAACAGGAGTAAAAACTTTCTCTAGGCAAAACTATTTAAGGCCAACTAGAGCAGCTCTTATTCAGAAGAGAAGCTCCTCACACATTCTAGGCTTGATGTGGCACTGCAGTTGCTCACAGCCTCCTCCAAGTCAGCTCTCAGCTAATCCAAAGTGCTAACCAGTATTGTCATGGCGTTGTTTCTGAGCTACAATCAGACCAAAACACACTGTTTGTACCTGGCACTAGCCTCCCCTCCAAGTTAGGAAGAGTTAAAATCGCCACCTCCACCGTACCAACCTGACCAACTGGCACCAGTTAGCTCACTCCTGCAAACTGAAAAGTTAAAGCTAATTTTCCCAGCTCCTCCAGACAGGGATCAGAGGGCGAGTGGTACTTGCTGTAGAGCTCATGGGAATACACAAACACACACACACACATAAAGAAGTGGACATAGCCTCAGCTGGTCAAGCAAATATTGTACCTGCTCATAACAAGGTAAACCCACCTGCCATGATGTCATCCAGCGTGTCATTGAGCGTCTGAGCAGGGCTGGCTACCATTAACCCTTGCTGTGTTTCTGTCAGTATTCCTTGCCCCAGCCCTGCTAGTTGTGCTTGGCCCAGCACTGGCTGTCCAACTATAACACCTTGCAGTTCTGTAAGATTTGCGATGGACCCTGGAGGTAAGGAACCTGCTGCCAGAGGCAGAGCTTGTGGCATGGCCAGAGGCTGAATTGGTGCAAAACCCGTCTGCGCAGCAGCTTGCTGGGGGTCATCTTTGAGCAAGATGGGGTCCACTTGCTGCAATCGTGCATAGTCTCCCTCTGAGAGTTGTTCTCCTACCCCAACGGGAGTCAGTAGTCCCAGATGCTGGCAAGACTGTTGCTGCTGCTGCTGCTGGAGCTGAATTCTTTGCGCTTTTACCTCTAGATATTGCTTTTTTAGCTGCTGCTGAGTTTTCAGCTGTAACTCTCGCTCCACTTTCTGCAGTTCCTCCAAAATCTTTTGTTTCTTCTGAATTTGTTCCTCTCTCGTTTTGTTCAGCTCCTCAATCTTCTCTTTGGTGAGCTGGTCAGCGTGTGCCAATTCCAGGGACTGCAGCTGAGCGTTCTTCTCTATGGCTTCTTTTATCCTCTGCTCCAGCTCTGTCAACTTGCCCTGAGCCTCTTCTACAATGCTCTCTGGAGACTGATTGGTGATGTAACCCTGTACATCCTGGTTGTTTGCTGGCAAATGACTGCTGGACTTTTGTTTAGAAGCAGCTGTGTGAAAAAGAAACCCCCTCAGAACCAATGGAAGTGCATAGGAACGGCATCCTCATTACAGAGCTCCTGCCGGGCCCTGCCCAGCCCAGTGCCCACGGGGGCCCGGCATGCCCCGCCGGCCCTGCAGGAGCACCTGCCCCTACCGGAGTGCCCCCCTCAGCAGGGCTGCAGTGTAACAGCTCACATTTCTGCACATACACCCTGGCTGGCCCTGTGCTACAGTGACACCTCTACTCCAACCACCGGCATGCTTTATAAAGCCAAAGGAAGCGATTGCCTCGAGCTGCTGCTACAAGAAACCTGGGAGCAAAAAGCAAGGGCACGCTGCCTCTTTACTTGGTGTCCCGTGTGTGGTGTGGTGCGAGGTCAGGAACACACGCTTACAGCCCAAGGGATGCAAGAACACCTCGGGCACTGCTCTAGGCCACCGGTTTTGCGACTGACTCGGTACGTTTTAGGAAGCGCTACACTTTCTAGGACTAGGAATCCTTTTGTTCCAGGTATCCAGCTTTGCTCAGGTGACAAACAGCTCAGAACCCAGGACAGACATTTAGATTTAGCAGGACCTAACAGGGTGTGCTTAGCCGCTACATTTTATCCATAGCAGACACGATTTTGCCTGTGCCAAAACTCAGCTCTCTGCCCAAGCAAGGCAAATATTTCAGCCTTCCTGCAAGAACGAGCGATGGACTAATCCAACTGGTCTTTTATGCAGAAGTCCCCAGTAACACAGCTGACGTGCTCTGCCATACCAGGTGGAGAAGCAACAATCGGTTAATTTTGAAGGGCGAAAGGCAAATCAAAACTCAGGATCTGAGGCAGTGGAGGTGCCCGGCTTCTTCCAGCCATCCTCGCTGGATCTCCAGAACAATACAAGTGTACACACAGGATTAATTTTAGGACATGCACGCCTGTATTTGCTACTGCTGATCCTCGATAAAAATTGGTTTGGGAAGAGAATTCCTAAGTACAGAAAGCGTTAAGTGTCAAAATGGTGATAGCAAAAAATAGATGCAAATTTAGTCCTGGGAGGACCTGAGCCACATCAGACTAAAGGTTTTATAGCACAAGAAATTCCGCCTTCAGGCCAATTAGTCACACCCACTCCGAGACTACTATCCTAAGGAAACACAAGTTAGCAAATCAACTACAATATGGAGATTAACATGATTTTTGCAACTTCCATCATCCAATTTCTATAGGCTTCTGGGTGACATTTTGCATTAGTCCAGTACGTATGTCAGACTAATAAGAGATTTTAACATATTTACTTAGGCAGATTTCTTGACGTTTTGTGATTACAGGGTTAGATGGCTGATACTTGCTGGATAAGCAAATCCTTAAAAGAATTAAAAAACCCAAAGAATAAAAAATTCCAAATTGCGGTTTCCTTGGCTGAATCCATAAAGACTCTTCATAGGAACTACTCTGCTAGGAGTGCAAGCCTGTGCCCTGTGCCTCGGAAGGATGTGTAGACAGTAAGCTGCAGAACTACGACTGACCTTTGTTTCTGATGGGAAGGGTTGTGGCGACATTAGCAGGGGGTTTGTCGGGCTCCTGGGGTGGGACGACCATGGGCAGCGCCTGCACTGGTACTCGAGGAGCCTAAAACGGCGGAGACTAACAGATTACTTTTCTCATACTCTCTGCTAGTTGGAATTCAATAGAAGGTAAACAAAACCTGTTAGACAAGCAGACTAGAATGGTCACTAAGAACATTTAATACGGGTTTTAATACGCCGAGTTCAATAATTAACAGCTGGGGCTCACTGGACCTCGATATACTTGGCATTTTTAACCTCAAAATTTACTTGCCAGAGCGTGCTCAGCATGGCACGGGGCTGTACTGTGGTACAGCAAATACGGCCACAAAGGGCCACAAATCAAATTCTGAAGAGCCTCATTAAAGCAGACCTTTACACTTGCTGGTTTCCCCCTCTTACATTTTTTCTAATAATATTTAGAGAACAATAAGAATGATGAAAGCACTACATGATAATGCTCAAAACTCTTCCCCACTTTCATGACGGCTCAAAGTAGTTTTCAGTCTGTTCATCTACAGGTCATGGAATGACACGACCGACTCTTCTCTCATCTTTAGACTCTTAAGTTGCAAAAAGAATGGCAAAAAAGCCCCAGAGACCACCAGCCCTGGCACCTTACCCTATTGAGATCATGGGATGGTGGGGTCAGCTGAGTGGCATCGGGTGGAGGAGCAGAAAGCAGGTTGTTTGGGTAATCTAGAAGGTAACAGACCACGCTGGTGTGACCACCTTTGGCTGCCTCAATGAGCATAGTGGATCCGTCCTGGAGAGGGAGAGGTCACAGGGTTAGAAAAGAGCTTCACCAAAACAGCACTGCAGCATTTTGGCAGACACAACACAGTACCTATCACCTGCTTTCTGCCTTAGTAAATACTCACTCCATCAACAGCAAGTTCGCATCTAAACCTAAAGCCTCGGTGAACTATTTTAAAAAAGATCAGTACTTTTAAAGATTTCCCTTCCTCTTCCACAATTACGACCTTGCAGCTGGAGATCAACCTTCCCACTCATGATGATAATGGACCTGCACTCCTCCTAACCCTTCCTTCTAGAAATATGTTCATGAGCACAACACCTGCTTGTGGAAACACCAGCTCCTGCATCTTATATACATTTAAATCTGACTCATCGACTCAGTTGCAGGGAATACAAAAGGAGAGAATTTGCTTGGGTATCCTTATTTTTAAGACTGATAAGTTATCCAAGAGGAAAATGAGAGAGCTGAGGGACAGACCTTCAGCCTGTGTGTGGGATCAGCACCATGAGCCAGCAGTAACTCCACAACTGCCAAGTGACCTCCAGCACAGGCCAGTGACAACACTGTGTGATCGTTGTTAGCCGTGGTCCTGTTCACATTTGCTCCTGCAAAAACAGAGGGGGAGAAGATCAGTTAAAGGAGACTTCAACAGGCCTGTCAAAACAACTCTACCAAAAGCAACAGAATTTAACTACACTGCAATCTACACAGGGAAAATTCCATCTTGCTGGCTTGTCCTGCTCCATACAGGGTAGGGACAAGAAAAATCCATCAGAACCAGCACAAGAGAGAGATAAAAAAAAGAATTCCAGGTTCTGTATTAAAACATCCAGCAAGTTATAGTCAAAACCTGGCAACCTAGAGGCACCTGAAGTTAAAAGTCCTGAAAACAGTGCTCCAAGGCTGAAGCAGGGGCATGGAGACCCCAGTAACCTCGAGTATTGCTGCTTTTACAAGAAATTCAAGACTGCAATACACTATTTTTGTTACTAGTTGCAGTGCCACTTATCTCAGCAGAAACCAGAGGTGATCATTACACGTCTAGTTGGAGAATCAATGACCTATTTAAGACATTTGAAACAAATCCAAGGAAGTTACACTAGTTCTGACATGTTCCTAACTAGGAGCATTTCTAACACCAGGGAAACCCAAACCTTTCCACGCTCTTACCTTTGCTAATCAAGAACTGAACAGTGCAAACATGACCTGCCCTGGCAGCTTTCATGAGAGGGGTTCTTCCACCTTCCGATTCGTGCTCCTAGAGCAGATAAAGAGAGGCTTCAAAATCCAAAGTACCACAGGTGAAAGGCGGGCAGCCAGCCCTGTGGTTTCCTGAATGGAAAGGAATGTCTAAGACATGGAACATTGTGTTTTAGTGTTTCACAAACTCAGATGTAAATATTCATCTGGCAATGAACTGAGGGCATCTTGAAGGCAGATGACTCATCTACCACCTGTGTCTGTACAGGTGTGAGACTCCTGGACAAGAAGCACTCAGGCACATGGTGGGGATTTTAAAATGGATGTTAAACAGGATGTCTTCTGTCATGCTTAACTTCGCTTTTTGGTATTACACTGGTGTACAAGCCTGCTGAAATGTATAAATCAATTTACCTCCACCATCTTAATTCTGTTACAGCACACCACATGGATCACATCCAAACAGAACTGTCTGCTGCTTAAAGAACAGAACAAATTGGCAGGTACAAGGAGTAACTCACAATCAGCTCAACAATTCCAAGCTGAATACCATGACAAAAGCAAGAAATCTCCTGGTTTTGTGTCCAGGCAACCTAGAATGGCTTGGAAATGCTTTAGACATCAATCACCAGAGTAACTGGTCACGTAACTGACCTCAGCACTTTCAGGTAATTAAACAGCCTTTACTAATTTGAATACAACTATAGCCATTAACAGCAAACGTGCAGATTCTCAGCAAAACCCAAAATTAACGAATTATTAGATGCCAGCAGTTTTATTTCATAATTAGATTTTTTTTTTTTAAAAGAGAGAATGACTTACCAGATCTGCACCTGCCTGAAGTAAGACATCTGCTACATCAGTGTGGCCATTTTCACAGGCATATGTCAGTGCTGTGTCGCCCGTGGCTGTCGTTGCATGCACGTTAGCCCCTGAAATAGTGGCAGAACCACGTAAGCTTTATGAAGTTCATTACAGAAAATACGCAAGTCTGCATAATCTTTACAAGATCAGACAGCAACTTGAACTCTCCCCTTCCAATCCAGCATCTATTGAACTGCTAACTTGATCATAAAGAAATAAGCTGTAAGTCCAGTTCCAAGCCAGTTTACAGCAACTCAACCTTCAAAAGTTAAATTAGAGTCCAACCAGTAAATTATTAGTCAGCTTCAAGAGGCAGCTAATGAAAACGTAATGAATATTGAAAGATGTGCTTTTCTCTTAGAGTTCGATTAAGTCTTTACAAAACTGTTAACAAAAGGACTCCATACCTGCAGCTAATAAATATTTAACCAGCTCCAAATGCCCCTCTTGAGCGGCCTCCATCAAAGGTGTGGAACACCCAAGCTCTATGTCAGCTCCTGCTTTAATGAGAAAATCTGCCACTTCCAAAAACCCTCCGCAGCAGGCCAGAGTTAAGGCGGTTTCTTGCGTCTCCTCTGTCTGAGCGTTGATGTTTGCTCCTTGAAACAACAAAAAAAGCCCCTGTTAGAACGAGCAGGATCAGCAGAGAAACCCCCTATTGGTGCACGAGGCCAAAAGCAAACCGAACCCCCAGTAACTCAGTGCTGCCCCCAATGCGTGCAGTGAACGTGCTGGTGAATGCCAGCCCGCGCCAGGCCCCCCGCAGTCACCTTGCCCGAGCAGCAGTGCCACCATCTCCTCGTGGCCCTCGCGGGCCGCCTCCATGAGCGGGGTGTAGCCCTCGTCGTTGACCTCCTCCAGGTTGGCGCCGCGCTCGATGAGCAGGGCCGCCAGCTCCACGTGCCCGCCGCAGGCCGCCAGGGTCAGCGGAGACTCGAACGAGTCCGCGGGCATGTTCACCTGCGCGCCGCTGTCCAGCAGCAACCTCGCCACCTCCACGTGCCCGTCCTGCCAAGGCACAAAGACAGGCTCAACACAGGGGCCCGAGACAGAAACTGCTGTCTCCACAGCTCTCTCACAGGCCCACGTTCCCTCAGCAGGCATGGGAAGCAAGGGGTGAGTAAAACCAGCCCAAAAGTATAACTGAACTTGCAAGGGGTGAGTAAAACCAGTCCAAAAGTATAATTGAACTTGCAAGGGGCGAGTAAAACCAGTCCAAAAGTATAACTGAACTTGCTTAACAGTTTTCCTTTTCTCTCTAAGTACTTGGAAAAAGGCTAAGGATCTCCTATTAAAGAGCACCTGAAGAAACCTCGAGCGTGTTTTACTGAATATGGTTCAATTCAAAACTGAAACGCCATGAAACTCGTAACAAAACTGCCTGTCGATGGTGTAAGTAACAAACTGGACAACTCCTTCATACCAGACTCAGGTTCAAGTACTTGGGATCAGCTTCCTTGGGGCACACACCCCCCAAAATAAGGCCCAGAAAGTTCAGAGGGAGCTTGCCACTATTTCAGAAGCTGGCCTCCTCCACAAGAACAACGCTGCAGTCCTGCTCCTTCCCTCCTTCCTTCCGTGCACGCTGACCTGGCCTGCCTCTTGGCTCCTGCAAAACTATTTCACTGCTCAGTGTACCAGCAGTGGCAGGACTTACTTCCTCCCTCCAAGAGAAAAGCCAAACCAAACCCGTTTTTTGGGGGTTTCTCACACATCCCAGGAGCCACCAGAGCGCCATTCCCTTGGCAGGATCCTGGCAAGGTTTACCAGGTACCATGACCATGCCATCAAACCTGCTCTACCAAAGGGAGCTCCTAAGTTTGCTTTCTTCCCTTAGAAATATTTGAGCACAGGATCTCCGTCATGTTTTCAGCATGGCCTGAACTCAGGAACCATTAAGTGGCTTTTCAGCTCCGTGTTTACACTGGAGGCCTGACAGTGACACATCCCACTGCTATTCCATTCTGCTTCTGCTCAGACAGAAGCAGAGACCAGCCTGGTCACTGTGCTCCAAAAACAGCATGAACCCTCCAAGCTGCTTTTCTCCGTGAGGAAATTGCCATCATTCCAACCTGGAGTAACCATAACCTGACACACCAAACAGGGGTGGGCTGCAGAGAACAAACAGCTGCTCACCAGGAACACAAGGCTATCCCAAGGTTGTCTCTGAACGAGGTAAGTACACCTTGATCTCAGATTAACTCCTCCTAAGAGGCAGCAAATCACAGCCACGGCCATCCTCGCCAAGCTGGAAACCACAACTCCAAAAATCTCTTTTCCAGACAAAATACCAAACTGCATCTGACATTTTTCCGCTTCATTTTCCCAAGTGTTTCATACCTTCTTCTGATATCCAGGGAGCAAAACACGATTTCCTCTTGGAAAAATATCTAGGACATTAACTAGGACATATTCACCTTTTACACGAAATGACAGTACTATTTTAGGGAAAAACTCCAAGACTCCATAAAGAATCTCTCCTCAGGGAAATGCAGAGACGGTGCCTCAGCCATCAGGCTCTGGCAAGACAGCTCCGTGCTCACCCCGACCCACGAGGAGGGTGGCACACAGCAGCACCAAGGCTGGCTTCAAAGCTTCCTATGTGGGCCAAGCAGCCTGGAGGAGAACTGCTGGTGCTTCACCACACCAGGGAATTGGAACCCTGCCTTAACAAACCTTGCAGTGGGGCGGGGCCCTTCAGCTCTCCTACCACAGCCACGAAAAGCCTCCCAACTGCTAAAAGATCAGAGAAAGCCACTCAGTGAACTGCACCAGAGCACCAGCTGTATTTTAAAGGTGAAGCTCGGTGGCCATCAGTCCTTCATTGAGAGGAAACTCAAACTAGACCAACCTGCTCCTGGCTCCCACAAGGCAAGGGCCATTGCCCAACACCTCATTTGCATTAAATCAATATTAGCTGCTGCCTATAAAAAACTCTTCCTGAACACCTTGTAGGACAAGGTTTAAACCCTCCTTTGCTACACCACAGATAAACAGTTCTGTAACACACAGCCAAGTGCAGCGCTGTTCTAGAGAAGAAAGTTCTCTTGTGCTATTGAAGAGCAGGAACTGTTTCTGCACAAAAAACATGCTGAGATGGAAGTCCCTGCTCTGCTTCATTTCACACTGCAAGCTTTTTAAATACTGCTGGAGGAAGCTGCCTCGTCTCTGCAGCAGAGCTGAAGGTATGAGACACTCAGCTCTCTGCCAGCTCTGAGCAGCAGTGTGGAAATGCCTCCCTGGGAACAGCTTCCTGCAGAAACGAGAGAACCATTTCTTCCTACTGCTCAGTAATTCTTAATAAAAATTAGGTCTCAACATTTTTGTGAGTCCAGCGGTGTTTTTTCAGTCTGTTGGTGGAGGTCAAAGGGAGGAAAAAGGGTGGCAAGGACAGGAAGGCTTGATCCATAGCTCCACCAAAAAGATGAACTGATGAAAAGGCAACAGAAACATCAACCAAGGTAATTTTATCATCACCTGCCAGGGAACTGGCTGCCAGGCCAGTGCCCAGGATATTTATGAGGCTGCTCTAGTAAGATTTCGGGGTGAGATAAAGGACAGCTGGAGCCCTGTTTATCTACGTGACTTTCTTTGCAGCAACTTTTGAGAAGTATAATGGTTTCTGTTAATGATTCCCCCATCCACAGCCATTAACTTCCCCGAACAGACGTAACTGGCTGATTTTAGAACAACTACAGTTGTTTCAGGGAAGGGCAGTCTAAATAGGGATTTACTGTCCTCTTTTCCATGGCCATGGGTTCACAGTGTGACACCACACAGGGCTAATGGCATGAAAAACCCAACCCATGAGCAATCTACTTGGAGAGAAGGAGAAAAAGGAAATTTAAGAGACGAATCCTTTGTTTAATGCTGAAGTCACATATTCAGATGAATACAAGTGCCTCAGATGGACAAAGCAGCAACATCAAAGCACTGATTAGTACGAAGTTACAAGTTTCCCCTTCCATTTCCTAGCTGCTGCCCAAACAGCCTCTGCCCATGTGCCTTCAAGGAGCACGTGGCCATGTGAACATGCTGGCACGTGCGACACAGGTAACCACCCACACCCACAGAGAACTCAGCTTACAAACTCCTTCAACATCACCCAGGTGTGTGAAATGCCTCCCACAGCACAATGGTTGGCGTATTAGAATTATTCAAAGTATTTCAACAAATCTGCCCACTTGAAGCTATTTCATTTGTAAGTTCCACGGTCTCTTACCATGCAAGCCTCCATGAGAGCAGTGTGCATCTCATCTGTCTTGTGCTCCTGGTCTGCACCAGCTTCCAGCAGAAACCTCACCATTTCCAGGTGGCCTGTGTGGAGAAAACAGTTCACAAACTGCTTGAGAAAGTGCATTTCACATCTCACAGAAAGGGTCTAAAGTACATAATGAAGGTAATGGGTGGCCATGTTACAACCTAAAATCCCCACTTCCTCTGGATAGACACGTTTGTGTCTCTGCAATCAACATGCACAGAGGTTTAACAGTGTAGTTACTATAAATACAATTCAATTCACTGCCTATGCACAGTCTTTTAACTTGTCACCTCTGGTTTCCAGCCTCACTTCATGCTTCAGAGGCCCAGAACATCTCCTCAGGGAGGATGGGTTTTGGGGTCTCACTCTGCCTTTCAAACACAGCCTTTGCTCTGACAGCCACCACAAAAAAAACACCACAGGTTATGATGGCTTTCAGCAAGAGTGAACCAAGAATTTATTAAGGCAGGTAAAAAACGTGAATGAAATACTAAGACCAGCTCCTACCCAGGTGCCACACAAGTACCTCTGCCACCAACATCAACCACTCTGGGTTGCCAAAGGCCACTCTAATAGTTCTAAAAAAACATTTCCTAAGTGAGTATCACAGCAGTTGCTGAGCTGAGGGAATGTATTTGGCCTCTTAATTAAACATCTTCACCCCTTTCTTGGGTGATGCAAGATCACTGCCTAACGCTCTAAGGGATCCAACGAAGGGCTGTTGCCCAAGCATTGACACCTCTAAGGCAAGGCCTTCAATTCTGCATGTTTTTCAAGTGCCAGGGCCTTTGAAATTAAGTAATTTCTGTATCTAAGCAGAGCCTTCTTTATAATGCAGCTACAATACAGGAAGTTCAGCACACTTACTCTACACTATTAGTAGTTCCCTGTCTCCTAATTCATTTCATCTTTAAACATCATAACTCTGCCCCAAGGCTTGTACCTCAATAAACTCTCCACACAGAGCAGCTGATAGGTGCAGGGTCAAAGCATCACCCAGTGCCTGCTGGCAGCCTCTACACACACGGGGTCCCCTCAGCAAGGCTGAGGGCACGCCCCCATTTGGGAGGCCCCTGTCCAGCCGCGTGCCCGTACCTTTGTAGCAGGCCAGCGTGAGCGCGCTCTCCTTGAACTCGTTGGAGTGCGTGTTGATGCCCGCGCCGTTCTCCAGCAGCACCCTGGCCACCTCCACGTGCCCGGCGCTGCCGGCCTCCATCAGCGGCGTGTGCCCGTTCTCGTTGTGGTCCTCGATGCTGGCGCCCGACTCCAGCAGCACCTTCACTACGTCCACGTAGCCCCCGGCACAGGCGTACGTCAGGGCTGTGTTGCCTAAAGCCGGAGAGAAGGAGGGTTGGAGTCACGGTGGGATGGTGTTTCTACAGAGGGAACTTCACCTGACGCTGCGTTCCATCCCTTTTACCCAGACGCCTGGTGGAACAGGGTCTTTCAGGCTACAGGGAGGGGAAAATAAGTAATGACACCAAGCAGCTTGGTGCTGACAGACTGAGGATCTCCTGGTGCCTGTGCTGATACACCTCTCTTCCCATTTCCAGCCTGGCTTCCATCACAAAACCCCATCCTTTTTCCTGTTCATCAGCAGGGACACCCTGTGCTGCAAGAATGAAAGCTCAAAACAGAGCAGAATGAGCTGCTGCTTCTAAATCAGCATTCAAAGGGCTGGTTCCAAAATGCCCATCCTTTTCATGTCTCCATAGAAAAACTACAAAAACATCGATCTGAACAGAACAGTCAAAGGATCTGCCTCTATGAGAGATTATCTTGAAGAAAGTGAAAGGTCAAGGCAGTATTGTTACCGAGACTACTCACTGAAAAAAATATACCAGCAGTAAATAAGGTGCCTTTTGGTCCCCCTCTCTCCTCCTCGCTCAGGGCCATCTCCATTTGTCAATCACTGCTGACTCCACACCAGCTCTCCTCTTCCAGGCTGCAGAAGCTTACAAGATTTCCCCCTCTGGTCACTTTGCACCAGAGATGCCTACCAAATTCTCATGGGAAGAGGGGGAAGGGGGCCATTGTCTCATGTTTCCTATTTCCCCCTTGTTTTCCTAGACCTGCCACCCATTAACTTTCCCATGTATGCCCAAACTTACCAAACCATGCTTAAAATGTGACAACAAGTTCTATGTACTCAGACACTCTGGAGTTACTACCTGACCTTATCCACATTTGCACGCCTGCATCCAACACTATTTTAGAGTTCCATTTGAAACAAGAGGAATTGAACTGTAAAACCCCCAGGCAGCATCCTGCCTTGCTTGGCTGGGAGCCGCTCCTCCCAGATTTCTGGCTGCCCAGTGGCCCTCCTCACCTGTGGATGACTGTGCGTTCACATCAGCACCATGAGCTAGCAGCAGCTTGACGATTTTGACGTGCCCGCCGTTGGCAGCGGCCATGAGAGGCGTGATGTCTCCTTTGATGCCCCGGTCCTCCACATTGGCGTGCATTGCCAGGAGAACCTGCCCACACACACAGGGATCAGCCACACCGGAGTGACCAACCAGGATGCCCCCAAACGCCCCCCTTCCCCACAGATTACAGAATGCATTAGCAACAGTCACTCCGTGCATGAGACTCTGCGCCATGAACTGACATTTCCCACCCCATTAACACCCCCTGCAGGTGTGCGAGACTGGGATAAGTTCACTTCACACTCGGCTTTGTAGGACACACACGGACAGAACACAGCCTGGACACCAACCTGTGCAAGCTCATAATACCCTGCTGAGCAGGCCAGGCAAAGGAGGCTCTCCCCTTCTTCCGTGTGCTCGTTCACACTCCGCCCTTCAATGAGCAGCTTCCGCACGGCATTCACATCTCCTTCGGAACAAGCCTCGGCCAAGCTGCGGCTGAGGAGACAGAGAGCATTCAGCAGGGAAAATGCCCCGGCCTTGGAGTGCCTGAAACCCAGCGTGCCACGAGGATGCAGGCAGCAAAAAAAGAAACACCAGCTAAAAACGTGCCAACTGCTAATTAAAGAGGTGCCGGTTTTACACTTGAGGGTTCCCAGCTAACTTGGCTGAAAACTAAGTCATGTCCACATCCACTCCTCTTACTAATTTTTAACAGAAGTTTCCAGGAGAAACATTTGCAGGGTACCCCAGGATCAGAGGACATGGGAATCACCTCTCCATCTTAAGAAAACTTTGTTCAGCACTGTAACTGTTAATGCAATTAAACCAAATCATCTGCATCACTCTTCTCCTCGAACAAAACTAACCACTTCTCTGTCTTGTGCTGAAAACACCAGAATCTTGCAACCAGACTCAATTTCAATATATGGAAAATTAGTTGTCAAATATGCCTGTTCACTGCATGTCAATGCTTCTTTTTATTTCTCAGATCCTCTGTCCCAGTAAAAACTTTGGCAACAGCCACTTCTCTCAGTAAAGAGGTGGCTGGGGAGGAGGAGGGGTGCACACAGAACAGAAGAAGACATAGCCCAAAATTATTCTGCTCTTCGTGTGTACTGTCCCCTCAGCAAGGATTGCTCCTTTGGAGTTACTCAGTGTAGAAGGAACACGCTTCCAACCAGCACAGCAGCACTTGTTCTCCCTGCTAACTGTTTCCACTTTATTAAAGCTTAATGAGAGCCCAGAAAGAAACCATTTTTTTCTTTCCCTTCTAAACAACCCAGTAAGACAAAATCCCACAAATAAAGCAACGGAGCAGAGCATAAGAACAGCAACTCCCTGTCTGAGGCTCTGTCCAGGGTCCTAAGCGATGCTGACCCCCATGAAGCTCCAGTCCCTCAAGACTGTTTCCCTTCCTCAATTAAAAAGCTCCTAAAAGGTGTTTTTTGATCCCAAAGCTAGTTTCATGCTGCCACTGAACAACTCATTCCAGGCTTTACCCCTTTTTGGTACAGTTTTAAGGGCCCACACTACTGAAGAGCTTAGAAACGCCTCTACAGTTGGCCAGGACAGATCCCTTGGAGTGTGATCCCTGAATTCTAAGCAGCGCTTATTGCTCGACTCTCCTGCCAGTGCAAAGTGCCAGTCCAGGACCATTCGGGGGGGAAATAGCAGGTGAGCAGGCGGCCCCGACCCCAGGTGAGCAGGCGGCCCCGACCCCAGGTGAGCAGGAGTTTGCCCACGCCACGCAGAGCAGCGACACAGAGAGACAGAGCTGGGCCTTACTTGTCGGTCTGGCCGGCACTGGCCGTGCTCTCGGCCCTCATGCGGGTCAGCGCCGCGGCAGCTTCATCCAGAGCACAGCTCACCGAGGAGGTCAGCCTGCGCAGCACCTCGGGGTCCGCAAAGGCCTTGCCGTCGGCTGTCGACAGCTTCCCGATGCCTTCCGGTCCAACGCCCGTGCCCGGCGAGGGAGAGAACACACACGGTGAAGAAATGGAGCCTGTGAGGCGCCGCCCCAGCACAGCTTCCCAAACACGGGGTTAAATGTTTGCAATACGCTTTAAACGCCGCACACGATTAGAGCCCCGCAATCCACAGAGGGCATCAGTATCCAACTACTCAGAGTTACTGAAGTTAAGCAACTGCTAAAGCTTTTCAGAGAGCAACAGTTACAAAATAAAACCCCGCTGAGCAATTTAGGGTTCGATACAATGGTGCAAGCTGAGGTAAGTGTCCATTTCCACACAGGCTTTAGAAACCCTGCACTGGAGGGATCTGACCTGAAGTACCTTCTCATGGTCTCCCAAACCCTGAACCGCTCTGTGCAAACTCCTTTCCCCCCTGTGACGCCCCTGCCGAGTCCCCAGCAGCACATTCACAGCTGTAGCACGCTGCCATGGATTAGCCTTATGCAAGCCATTCCAGGATGGACCGGCACAAGTTAAACCTGGACGGGACACGAGGACTTACCCGCAGCTTCAAGTAAAGCTTCTAATCGTGCCTGGGTTTCGGGATCCACTGTCCTCAGGTCAGCACCATCAGCAGTACTCGACAACAGCAGTTTGGAAGCTGTTTCCAACATGGGGTTCTCCAGATCATCCTGATCCAAGATAAACGATTCCACCTGGAAAGGAACACATTTGCTTTAAGAATGATATAACAGACCAAAATAAACTTAATTATCATTAAAGCATTTGTTTTTCAAGTACTTTGTTGGCCTCAGCTATCCCATTGCAAGTCTGGTGTCTCCTAAGGCAACATCCAGACAAAACAACCAAAAGGACCAGCAACAGTTTCCATGTCCCATCAGCTCCAACGCAACATGCAAGAGCTTCACAGGTTCTTTCTCAAGAGAACCTTTGTTTAAAACTTTGTCTACAGAATATGCAACCCATTCTATCTGCCTTTTTCAGGAAACAGACACTGAGGTGTGCTGGTTCTTCTCCAGATGCTATTCCCTGTGCCCTCCATTTCGTTTTGCTGTGAAACACGTAGAAATCAGGGAAGAGATGAGCATATCAGAGAGGAAAGACCCTGACATGCGCTTGTGCTATCCTGCCTGTTAGACGGGGATTGGGGCAAGCAGTTTAGAGAACACTCCAAGAGTTCTATGAACACATTCAAAGCCTGTGAACCAGTCATTGTAATCTTAAATTACCAGTCATTCCAATATTAAATTATGAAGACCAAGCTTAATCACCCCCCTACAAAGCTCAACAGCTTCCAAAATTCCCAGTTTCAAACTCCAAAGGAATTAAAAACTAAAACCCAATCCCAGTCAACCCAAACACCAGTCTGCCTGACAACAAACCACATGTGCCAGCCACCCCTACAACTGACTAGACTTGAGCCACCTCTGGATAGAAGCTACAGAAGTCACTGCCTGTAGTACAGCAGCCATCTATTTCCACAGGGAATACTGCTTGCAAGACAGAAATACAGTCTATTTTCTTTCTTCAGCTTCGTGCGTGTCTCCCAAGTTTCAGAGCAGTCCCATGAGCATCACAAGTTGAGATTCCTGCAGATAAATGCCCCAAGAATCCATCTGTGAGGGCAGATGAACCAGAAAAGCCACTGGTTCATCTCAGGACTCCCAGGTCCCTCCAGTCTCCCATCCATTCTCTTGCCACAAGGGCAGAGCTCACACAACTTTGCCTTCTGCCTCCCGCCCAACACTTCCTCGGGTATGTTCAGCTTGAACCTAAACATCATGTTTGTTGAAGAAGGCAGGCTGAGAACTGCTTGCCAAATTTCTTCCTTTTATCCCTTCAACAGCATCACCGAGAAACAAGACCTCTGGTCAGCTCTTGGCAATACAGAAACATGTATCTTGAGGGCAGCTCTGAACCTCCCTCTGCTCCTTTGCAGCCTCTCTGCTCTCCTCCTCCTCCTCCAAACGTGAGAACATAAAGCTAAAAGGGAGGAGTTCCAGTTTGAGATCCAAGTGGCTCCCATGCCCAAAGCAGGACAGTCCTGCAGCATCCCATGCTGCTCCCCAGCACTTTTACTCACGCAGGCTGCTCTTTCCAGTCTGGCAAAGTGGTGGAGGCAATTCCTCGTTTCCTCCCCAGTCCTAAGAACTCTCCTTCACCCGTCCCTGCTCCCTGCACCCACCCCACCGTTTTTAGGCCAGTTGTGGTTCATCTGAGGACTTGCCCTTTGTCCTCTTGCAGAGGACAGGCTGCTGCAGCAAGAGAGAGGAACTGCTGTGCTGTTCAGGAGCCAAGTGGCAGGTTTCACCACTGGACAGACAAATCCGGAGCCGTCGGAAGGATTCTTGGCTCACCCAACCCATGCAAAACCCCAACTGCTCAGACTAACTGAAACAATCCCCTCCTCCCAGCGAGATAGTGAACAGCTGGCCGTGGTTCTTCCTAGCACTAGGAAATATTTGCTAAGGACTAAGTCAAAATAGGAAAACGTCTCTCCCCCACTCACATCCTCTCCCCAAAATTAGGTCTTTTATGCAGTCGAAGTCTAGAATGGAAAAATCTTCCAATCCTCCTTCCAGCTAAGAATATCAGTGTGGTGTGATTAAAAATAAACAACCCGAGGAGAACAGGGAGAAGCAGAAATCCACCCACAAACAACACAGCACCGAGACACCCACGAGGGACCAGGAGAAAACTTCCTTGCAAGACAGTTCTGGGAATGCTTGCATAATGTGCTGCCATTTAAACCATTTCAGAACAACATCAAGAAATGAATTTACTGAAAAAACACTTTAGACTATTCTATAATATTCAATATAGATCACAAATCTTTCCTTTTCCAAGGCAGAAGAGATCCACCTTCAACCTGCAGCTTGCAGAACTTCTCACCCAGTGTCCAGTTACAGTCCTCTGTAATCTCAAAACTGCCACTTAGATTCAGAGTTCCATTAGGTCTACAGTCTTGCCTTTTCACCTTTTCAATATGACTTTGAATGAGACAAAACACAGTGTCCTCATAGTGGGGGAATAAAACTGCCTTTGGTAGAAAACTCCACTTTGTTTCTCAGAAAATCCTGCCTTCTCCACAGAAGCTACAGACTAAAGACAAAGCATTTCCATGTACCAAGCCAAGTAAACAGACATTTCCTTTAAAGGGCTTCAGATGTATTTTATTTCCCCTAACTAAAAAAAAGTGCAGAATAGCACACAAATGCTCCACCTCACATATCAGAATGTTTCATCGGTATTGCTCCCATCCAACAATACTCTGACATACCCCAATTGTTCAGACAGGCCCCAACACAAGCCCTTTTACAGGATTTCTCCTCCTCTCTCATCCTGCAGCAAAAAACTCATGTTCTGTACTTGCCTAACTTTACTCGGCTCATAATAATTTCTGGTGTATTTGGTGCTTCCGTGATTAAACAGAACGAAATTCCCAAGTTGTGGCTGCTCTCAATCAGGACTCATGTCAGTTCACCCCGAAGACATCCCTGTAAGATGTCAGTAATTCTGTGTTTTCACTGCCAAACACAAAATACTGAATGTGCCTTTTAAGAAATGCCAGGTTAGCACATGAAGACAAAGCACCCCTGAGCTGCTCTGACTGACATGACTCTTGGCACCATGTGACGCTCAGTCCAGCAGAGACAGAACGGAGCTCTTGATGGTAACTCCACCTTCATCCATCTCTCTCCATCAAGCCAGCCACAGGGAAAACTGCCATCAGCACAGATCCCACTGTGGACTCAAGTCCATACAGAAGCTTCCACATCATCTCACACAGATGTGAACTAAGGTCAAACAAGAAACTTCCTCCCATAGTTTCCCTCACAATAAAAAACTCAAATAACTACACACACAGAAAAAAACCCAGACACAAACCCCAAAATAAAAACACCCATGCATTAAGGACTTGAACAAAAGCTTTGAGTTACCTATTGATTCCAAATTTATTACTTATAAGGCTAAACATGGATTGGCAACTTCCAAATTTTACATCATACCAGGGAGGAGGGAAGAAACACTCCACCTACAACCAACAATCTCTTCACATCACCTTCACTTAGGAGAAAGAAATCCAGCACCCAACACCATGCAGCTCCTCTACAACCACACCATCAACTAAGGCACCAAGCTGGGCAACTCTCTTAAATCCCCAAATGGGTATATAATATGTAAATTAACCTCACAAGCTTAAAATGACAGCAACTCTAAAGTTATCACCAGAAGAACCTGCCACCAGGACCACAGAGCTTTATGACGAGCTGAACTTTATCGACAGGAGAGAACAACAACATGAACTCTTTGAAATGCCCTTTATGACTAATGGCAGAAAACACTTGGTTTCCAGTGCCCACCACCCTCACTTCAAATGCCACAAGCCCATTAATGATCCATCTAATCAATACATAGCTCTGCTCATTAATTTACAGAGCATCCCCAGCATTAAGTTATCACCGATTTATAGTTTTCCTCAATCACAGCAGTGCTGTAAGGACAACCCAGAGGCATTAAGAAAAGGCTGTAGAAAGTCATTTTCTCCTTCCTGTCTCAGGTCCCCTGCCTGATTGCAAGCACCCTTTTTGCCAATCCCACTCCCTGCTCCTCCTCTTTCAGGCCACCCTGCATGCACCGAGTACTGCCTGTGCTCCTGCTCTCTTGGCCAGAAATGAACACAGGGCAAACATTCAAGACTCTACATCACATACAAACTACAAAAACTAAACTAATATTGCTGTAACACGTGCCACGCGGAGGCAAGAGCAGCAGAGAGCTGCTTAATGGTACCTTTGGGCACACAGTGTCATGACCCAGCCCAAACCCTTGCTCAGAAGGACCTCACAGGCACCTTTGGCTAAACACTCAGTGACGTCTCGCTGGAAGCAGTGCAAGTTGCTAGCTGGATTTTGGCCCTTTGTAATAAGAAAACAGAAAATGTAATGTTTCTCTGTCTTGAGGACATACTCCAAAGCAGGCCTAAGCAGTTCTTCAGGCAGTACCAAGGCAGCAGAGCATTGCACTGAGGTGTCTGGCAGTCAGGCTCACAACACCTCTCCACAGCTGGGAAATAGCAAGTTGGGCTTATTAACATAACAGGATTTATTTTTCAAGCTTCAGTGTTTTTAAGCACCGTAACATACAACAACGGCATCCGAAACCCGATTGGGATGAACCACACTAGCCCAGGCAAGTATTTCAAAAAGACAAAAAACAACAGCTTTCATGAAATTTCTTTTTTTCTCTGTAGGCTTTTCCTTATTCCTGAGGCTGGTCCCTATTTTCCAGGTTTACAATCCAACACAGCTTTCATAACTTCTGCCCATCTAATTCAGAATTTGGTAAATTTTTACCTTGGCACTTGGGCCTTTGATGTTTGGCACCCACAGGGTGCCACCAAATGGATGCTCCAAGCACCACTGCAAAGGCTTCTCAAAGAACTCTGTGGGCAAGGAACAGGCAGTGGCTTTGCCAGGTAGCAAACTGCACACCCCTCAAATAAACTTAATTGACACTGCTTTTGGATTAGTTCTTCCTGAGGTACTTACTGCCAATTAGCAAGGGCTGTTAGTCCATTTTTCCCAGTTCTCAAAGTTTTGAAGAGCAGCAAAGGGTTTTTAAAGACAATGTGAAATTGAGTAAGGATTTTCAAGTCCATCAGGTGTTCCACAACCAACTTCAGACCAAAACCACCACCACTGCCAGGTCAGTTAATAAACTTTAGCCCTACTACACTGACTTTAGTCCCATTTCAGGTTCTTCCCTTACTCAGCTGAAAATGACTCCCTCAGGGTGAGCAGCTTTAATTCTGATTTCCATGAGGAACTCCTCAGGCCTGACCCCCAGTCACACTGCTTTCCCTGGCACTCCAACAACTCCTGTCCAAGATAATCTCAGCTTTCTCTCCTGAACAGTTTTAGCTCTCACACCTCAAAGACCAAATAAAAAGTATATATATCTCAGTCATTCATAAACTTTGATGAGTACTTCTTTACAACAACATATTTTTTGCTGTTCACACCAGGAATACACCCTGTGACTGTTTCACACAGAAATAGCAACGTTTATACTATTACCCTGCAACTGGAACACACAAGAGGAAATAAAACCCATTCCCAGTGCACGAACAAAGTCCAGCTCTGACTGATAACCAGCTAAGCTCCTTTTGCACAACATGGCAGGTATTTTTCATGTCTTATATCTAACCATTTGACGCACACCAAGGGATCTGTGAGGCAAGAGTGAATTAAAACAAAGCAATGATGTATTTGGAACACGGCAAACCAGGCCCAGTATTCTTTACCTCGGGATCCAATACCCAAGAGGTCAACAGGCAACCCAAACCTGCAAATTATGAGGTATAATGCACCATACTAAAGCAAGAGCTTCATGCCTGCCCTCCCTCATCGTGCCCCCTTTCAGCCCTCAGAATATCACCTCTGATGCTTTCAAAATGCAGGAACCCACCTCAGCTTCAAGACAGCTGAGTGGAAAAAAATACTCTGATTTGAAACATCACGACAGGGAAACCAACTTCACATACAGCTTCAAATAAAACAGTGGGAATGTATCTGGGCTTTCTCAAACTAAGGATTAATGCCACGTGTAGGGTTCTGCCTTTTCACCTACATGTTTTCAGGTGAAATTACCACTCAGCTACACAGGTTTCAAGGCATTTTAAGACACAGTTCTTCGCAGCATTAATAATGTATTACAGAAAAAATTCCATCCAAGCTTTACTGAAGCCAAGGCTCTGGCAGTGCCTGCCATTTCTGTGGCTCAAACCGGAGCATCACCATCAGCCAATTCAGAGGGCACAGCTCCAAAGTGAAAGTGATGGTCTCCTGGCTCCTTAAGACACCATTTTCTTCATCTAAAGATCAGGTCCCTGGTCACTGCAAGGGAAAACAGACACCAAAGGCAAGTGCAGCAGATGATCCTGCCCACTCCGTTTCAGCCTCGCAGATTTTGTGGGTTTTCCTCCCATCTCTCTGCCACGAGGAACGAGCTGTGTGATTCTCACTTGCCCTACCCCGCTACTACAGCAGCCCTGTCACCACAGACACCGTCTGACAGCACCATCTCTCCCCTGCACAGAGAGGAGCACTCCCACTTATCTGGGATACACAATCACATCTGCTGTCTTCCCAACGTGCACTGACCCTCCCCAAACCAAAGTGCCTCGTTCAGCAGAAATCTGAAGTCTGGCAGCTGGAACATCTCAACAGTATCTTCTTTCATCTTATTCCTTCAACTATACACTCCATTTGTCTCGCTGTAGCCAACAAAAACACCGAGGGGGAGGGAGGTGAGAGGAGTACCAGTGCCTGCTGCTGAAATGGCATAACAGAGTCCCCAGACTGGCACCAGCAGAGTCTCTGCTGCAGGGACACCTGCATTAGGACTGCAGTGTGCTTCTGATGACGAGACAGGTGCTGAGGTATTCACAGGAAAATTCCCTGCTCTCCTCCGCACGCTGCATTCCCGGCAGCACACACAGCAAGCAAAACAGAGAGGCAGGCAGCCTGAGAGCCGTGGCGGTGAGAACGCCGTGAAACTACAAGGAATAATACTCTTTTTGCCATTTCAAATCCTAATTCCAAGCACTTGGCACACTTCCACGTTAAGCAAATTCATGCATTAACTGGTATTCAGCTGCAACCGTTCGTGCGAGGAAAATTTCATGCCAATGTAAAAATAACAACACCTCGTCTCACTATGGTTTCAAGCTCCCTGCCCCAATTTCACATCTACGTGGGGGGAAAATAGACGTGTTTTAGTCTCTGACAGGAATAACATGAGATAAAAATCACAATTAAAAAACCCCACTGAAACACTTCTGAAAGCTCAGCTGCAGACAACACTTAGATCAAAAATAAAAAGCTGCCACGTTTTTGATCCAACCCTCTGAACACAGGTTTGCACCTTCACTCGCCCTCCAAACCCCACAAAAACCAGACTTGTGATAGAAACCATCTCTTGTGGAGCGGGCTTGAAAAGAACTGACCAGAGAAGCAAAGCTCTGGGAGTGTATAAATAGCTCCTATAAATCTATATATATCACCCGAGATGTGGTGCTGCACATCAGAGCCACAGACAAACAGGTAACACCTGTAATAAAGGCTGTTCCCATGCTATTGCAGAGCCAACGTGGAAACTGCTCTCTGCAAAATACCCCTGGCTCCTGAGGGGTACTAAAGGGACAGCCTGAGCCCATGCAGGCAGTTTTTGCACCCTTAGCAAGTCACCTGTCACATCTTCCCCACTGCTAGGTCTCTCCAGCACAGACAAGGCAAAGGGAGCACAGCACCACGAAGCAGGAGATGGTCCAGCTGAGCTGCCCAGGATCACCCTCTCCCCTCATTGCCAAAATGCCCCAATGTCACACCTGAACAACAACAACCCCCTAAGACTCCCTCTCAAGCACCTGAGCTAAGCATCACTTAAGCTCCTTACCAAGTTACTTACAGGGCCACTCGAACTGGCCTCCTCACCCATAGCTGTGAAAAGCTCAGGGGGTTACACTCCCTCTGCCCCCCAGGCTGTGCCACGGGCTTGGTAACAAGAGCTACAGACATGGCATTTTAGAGTCTTCCTGAAGGGCAGCTCAAGGACTCTCATCCTCCCTGCATAAACACACATGCTGAGGACCCACCACCACAGCCTGATCCTTAATCGTGCCACAGCCAGCTTCGATGGCTCCAGGAGTAAGAGCTGAGGGATGTAAATAACACAAGGAGCACAGAATAGCATCACTATATGAAGCTGGCTCAGTTTTGTCACTCAACATGTAAAGATTGGGAAGTACACTAAGCACAACTGTGCTCCTAACAGGAGATTTTGGGTGTCTACCTGAAGCACGCCTCATTCCCAGCAACACCAGCATCGCCAGACAACGAGAGCACTGCTAAAAAGGGACTGAGGAGTCCTGCTGTGCACCGTTACATCCTATTCCTCACTGCCCTACTTTCAAGGGACTAATTATTCTCTTAAGCCTTGTTTAAGGAAGGTGAGCTCCCAAGAAAGAGAAAATCCTTCTCTAACAGTTGGTCACGTTCCTTCTCCACCGGACTCACCTTTTGCCTTGACTATATATTCCAAGGATAGATTTAATTACTTCTCAATCCAAGCACCTCTAAGCCTGCAGTGAAGCACCCTGCTGCACTGACAGATCCACAGCGACCGGCTGAGATCCTTGAAGCATCTTCCTTTAAAGTGACAACCAAGCAAAAGGTGAAGACCCAAAAACCCCCCCCAAAACTCCGAGCTGCTAAAAGCACAAATGCATTGTTTCAGTGCTATCTCTACAGGTTGAAATCCCAAATATAACCACAAATATGATTTATTATCTTTATCAATTATTAACTCCAGGGGGCTTGTGGCCTGGGAAGTCTTCAAGGAGAAGTACCTCGAGCTTTCTTTTCACAGCTCAATAAGCAGCCATTTCTCTGTCCCTCTCAGGCTTTGTTATAACAGACCAGGACCCTTTACTAATCCTTTGAGAAGAGAGTTTACCGCAGCTTTGCACCCCTAAAGGTGGCCCAACCTCTCAGAAATGCTTTTTCAGGAGTAGTTTTCCTCTCTTCCCTTTCCCTGGCCCGACTGCTGTGTCCAAGTTTCAGCCCAGAACTGTGCACACCCATCCATTTCCAGCTGAAACAAGTTGTTTTTCTAAGGATTGCAGCTCGGCACAGCCGAACAATGGGAACACGGCACCCGAACTCGTATGTGGACACAGCCGGCAGCAATAAAGCCCTGGGCAGAGACAGAGCTGCGGGGCCTTGCCCTCACCCACATTCCCCAACAGCGAGCTCGAGTGTGTCCAGGCAGCAGCAGCTCCCTGACCCGAACATGCTCCCTTCTTGCAGTGCAGCCAGCCCTCAGATGACCCAGAGCAGCTCCTCTGCTTGGGAGTCCATGCCAAGGAAGCTGCTGAACTTAGCAGACCATGCAGATCCAGAGGAAAAAAGAGGACAGGCATTTATAGCCCATCATGTCAATCACAGGCAAGACCACTCCCCTAGCTTTCAACTAGAATCATCTCTACCCATCCAAAATAAATTTCCCAGAAGGAAGCCTCCACATGGTGCATTTTCCCTGACAGAGCACACTCCATTTCTAAGGTTAAGAAGAGACAAAGCACGGACTTTCCCAGTCTTCACCAAGAGATGCTTTAGATTTTTACATTAAATGTGCCAGCAAGCATTTCTCAGCCAGCACAGACTTTCAGCAATCAGCCTAGTCAGCTTGGCCACGTTCCTCCCACATCTGCAATGACTACAGCTACAATTCCCACCAGGAACGTACTCCTGGGCCCTAACTGCTGTCAAATGACTTATTTCTGTCTGTTTCCCAATTCTGCTCGTAAAGCCAGATTTGTCCCCAAAACAGAGGGCAGCTCACATGCTCATTTACACCCCAAAGGTTCCCTACAGAAGACAGACCTCCATTCCAGGGAAGTTCTGAGATGTAGAAAAAGCTACCAAGGCAACAGCAATTTCCTTCAACAATATCAGAAGGCAAATGATCCACGTTTGTCCACATATCTCCATCCCCAAACAGAGATGCTAGAATATCCAGACTGGTAAGATCCCAGGACAGGAGAAATAATGGGAACAGAAATAAAGGATTAAAAACCTTGCATTATGTCACAAGTTACTCTGATTCCTAATGCTCTCCTTTATTGCCTCAAACACCGTGTCTCCTGTCTCCAGGAAAGTCACTGCCTTCCCCAAAACTTTCCAGATGATAGCTGTGTTTCTGTCCTGGAGCACAGCCCCCCTGACAGTGTCTGTAGGGACCCACGAGCAGCACCCACTGCCACCCACTCGGTGGGACCAGCTGTCCTTGGCTCTGCAGCAGTGATGGATCCCACGCGTTCCTGTCGCAGGAAAAGGAGCCCACAACACCACAGTGTCGTGAAAGCCTCATCAACCTTTGTGAATCCAACAGACGCCTAAAAGGCTCTGTGCATCACACCAACTTACTACTCAAATTGGATCCGGCGTGCACACAAACCTGGTGCTTAGGAGACTTGCCTTTCCCAGCCACAAAGCCCTCCAGTTACCAGGAAAACTAAGGGAAATCGATTTCCCTGCTGCAAAAAACTCCAGTTTTACTGCTGTAGCAGCACCTCGAGCACCTTCTCATGTCCAGGAACTACCTGCAGAGTTTTCCTTGGAACAGCTGAGGGGGTCACCCAGCCGTGGTGCAAGGCATGCACCCCACTGCACATCCCAGCATGCTGGGAAGGGTACAAATCAAAACAGAGAGTCCAAAATAGCAGCAGGGATTGAAGGAACCTTGCTGTGCACTACAAAATGCACTGTCACACAGCCCCTCCCAAGTCCTCCCTGTCCTCTCCATGGCAGCACACTGTCTCTTTGCCTCAGGAAAGTGAAGATCTACTCTGGAGAAAGAGACATGCCTATGACAGACATCCATCTCTCCCACCACTGCAAGGAAGAAAAGCTCTTCTCCTCCCACTCCAGTCTGCCTGTTTTGCCCACTACATATAACCCATACTTCCTCTGTTTCTCTCCTCCAAGACAACACTGGGGAATAAAAGCCTTGAAAAAAATTCCTGAAAATGCACCTAAGCTGACTGTTTCCTCCTCAGTGTTCCTGCTAGAAGGAAATCCTCTCAGATGCTCAGTTCTGACCACTCTTGCCCACACTCTGCCATGTGCCTTTCAGGCAGCAGCCACCCAGAGGACTCAAGTTTACTCATTCACTAGCTGTGGCCACTGAGCATAAAACACAGCAAGCAAGCAGGCTGAACTGCACAACACCAGTTGGGCTTGAAGCAGAAATAGTTTTAAGCTGCCCACAAGTTTTCTTACACAAATTTGGCAGGCAATCTTTCCCTTCTGTAAGTAGTTTTGGTCGGCTGCTCCTCACAACAGCAAGTGCTCTGCACTGAAGGATGAGGCAGCAGAAGGGAAGGAGGACATGTGGAGGAGGGACAGGATGAACACACAAACAGCTACTCTGTTCCAGTCCAACTCAGAATTCCCTTTGGCATGAATGGAACACTGACGTGTGCATGGGCTTCTTCACAGCAATACAGTATCTACTGCTGAGCAGATATGTAAAGCAAAAAGCAGGAATGTGAGAACAAATTTTTTCTTCAAGCAACGCCACGTGTAGCTTGGCTTAGTCACAGCTTTCCCTTCCCAGCACCAAAGCAATTAGAGCATCAGTCCACTGACACGGCACCCTACAAAACAACTCCACTCCTCTCTTCACAGGCATAATGCAAAACACTATTCCAGGGTCTGCAAGAGCCAAAGAAATGTGGGCTTTTGTCCCACATCTCGTCTTTCTTGATGCCAGGTGGTGCCTCCTTTACTCAAGCCATGCTACACTAAGTGACCCACAGACAGGAGAAGTGGACACCAAAGCACATTAGAAACAAAAGACAACATACAACTGAGGGAAATTATTGTTCCTGAAAGGACAGAGATGTCAAACATTTCTCTTCTAATAAATAAAAAATGGAGACACAGCAGTGCATTTTGTTTTGAGCCTGCCCAAAGTTAAGTGAAACTGCCACACTGTTTAGCATATGCACGTTTAGCTCCCATTGCCCTCACCTTCACTTCCCAAGCCAGGAAACAGCAAAGACACCGGCAAACTTGCTACTGCCCAAAATTCACCATCCAGTAGAGCCTGGAGACTCAAGAATGGCTCCGTAAGGCAAGTGTTTTAAATGAAGATCAGGAAAAGGGTTCCTTCACCCTAAGAAAACCAAATGCCAAGTGCCATTCACTTGCAGAGAACCCGCCTCTTTTTCCCCCTGTGCAGATGACATGAATTTGCTTGTATCCTGCCTCCAGGAAGTTCTGCAGCCCACACTCAATTGAACCCATCAGGATCAGGGAGGGGACAGTAGAAACAAGAGGTCCCCAGAGGACACCTACACCTCCCCACGTAATTATCCTGCTGAAATAATTACTGATATTAATAATTGCTGGTATCTTGGTATAACCAAGTCAAAGTATTATGTAGAGACATTTATAAAGCTAACCAAAAACAGTTTGGGAGGATATGACTAGCTAGGCCAAGAGCTTTGAAATTAGCTCCAGTTCTTCCCACCTGATCCCCTGGTACTTCTTCATGCCCTAGGAAGTTCACTGAAGGAACAGCTGTGCCACTGTGCCAAAGCACAGACCACGCTGACACTCCCCAGAACTGAGCCCAGCACAGGAGTGCAATGAACCAGCCAAAACGTAGCGTGGTTTCCTTCCCTTTTCTGGCACTCACAGTGGAGGCATTTCCTTCAATGAAGGAACCAGTATGGCCTAGTTCACCATCCTCTCCTGCCATGAGAAGGGAGAGGATAAAGTTACAGCAGGACACACTTGGATTCAGTATCTGATTAGAATTCCTATTGTTACCACCCGGGGAACCGAGCACAGAAGGAATTATTTCTAATAATTTCGACTCATTTGGTTGAAATTCTGACAAGCCTGACACTCACTGAATTCTCCCTTCAATACAAACTACTGCTACGCATATCTAATAAATGAATTACAAATTCTTTTTGCTCTATTTGGCACACCCAACTGAAAGCTGCTGCATATGGAACAGATTTGAACAGTTTTTACATATGGTA
The DNA here is from genome assembly GCA_035047865.1 of Dendrocincla tyrannina. Taxonomy (NCBI): domain Eukaryota; kingdom Metazoa; phylum Chordata; class Aves; order Passeriformes; family Dendrocolaptidae; genus Dendrocincla; species Dendrocincla tyrannina. The sequence goes on along the minus strand of JAWWMP010000132.1, from coordinate 835,483 downwards.
AATGAACAGACTTGTGAAGGTAGCTAAAGCAAGGCACAAGTATGACTAAACCCAAATATATCTCTTTTTCCCATCACATCAAAAAGAGGCTCTATTTATAAAAATAAATCAAGGTTTCAGGGCAAAGACTGCAATTTTAAGTGGAGTCCTTCCTTTTCGCTTTTGCTTTCCATGTTAGACAGTAAAACACGACGTGCCAAGTTCCTTCAAATCACCACACTTTTGATTTCTACTTTCCCCTTAATGGTTTGATCACAGCTGTTCCCCAAAGATATTTTACCACATTTATTCCACGTTTCCATGGCCATGAAGCGACAGAGAAGCACTATTTATACCAGGCAGTTCCCTGGGTTTCCTTCCCGCAGGAGTTTGATGCTGAGGCACTGCAACAGGTTGTTTTGAGTGTGGGTTACAGCTTTAGAGCATGTGACTTCCTATCAGTCAACACAGCCAGCGAATTCCTGCAAGGCAAAGATCTGAAGAGATTTCAGGCACATGCAGGGAAAAAGGAGTGAGTACCTTAGCCAGGAAAACAACCTTTTTACATATTTCCATGGAAGTTTAAAGACAGGACGTCTGGAGGGGGGAGAAAAAAGAGGAAGAAAAAAATCTGCATAAATTCACCTGCTTGAAACATCCCTTTCAATTCTCTTAGCATTTTTGCTGAGGGACTCAACGTGAACAAACAGCCTGAAAGATGAAGAGCCTGGGTCCAAAGAGACCTGTGCACACCACCTAAACCCACCACCCTCCAGCCTAGGCCTTGGGTAAGCTTGCCCAATTAGTAAGGCCCTCCCTGGCAGACACAACCACTGAATAACACTGACCTTTTGAACAGCAGTTACCAAGGATGAAGCTGCTTTACTGCCTTAGAGGTTTCTTGCACAGTAATTGCATTTTTGTATTACTGCACCCAAACCAAACCACTACTGAAAAAGATAAAGCAATAAAGCATCAATAACAAGAATGGTTCCAAGTTACACCAGCTAACTTAGATCCTCTTCCTGTAAGTCAAGAAGCAGCAGCTTAAGACACAGAGGAATTGCATCTCCTTGATTTTACTCCCCGTTTGTCACACAAGGGAACCCAGATCCAGCTCCCTGCCCTGCACTGCACTCTTCCCAAATCCGCAGGGAGGAGGAAAGTGACAGCAATCCAACATGGGATTTGTTTTTCTAGAAGATTCAACACGTGCTGGTTCCAAGCCCTTTGCATCAGAACACAGGAAAAATGGGCAGAGGAGGCAGCATGAGAGGAGCAGCTCCAAAGGAAGGGGGATCACTCAGGTTATTCCATGACTGAAATCACTAGGAAACACTGGAGCACATTAGCAGCTGATACTGACTCCATATAGGCAAGCTCTTTAAAAAGATAGGAAAACAGGTGAAAGGTAAACCACACAAGACTACCAAGACAAACTGTGAGAAAGAAAACAGGGAAAGGATTCGCTTGTTTAAGAGCTGGAACGTGGGAAAGCTACTAATGCCCACATACTGCAATATAATGCTGATTTTAATCTTCAGGCTAAGAGACTACAATGTTTATAAATATTAAAAGCCTTGGCCTGTTAAAGAAAAGAAAAATTGCATTGCAGAGGCCTCCCTGATCTCTGAACATGCACTGTACAAGACATGACTCTGCTATTCCACATTTGCTCTCCCTTCCACCCGTGTTTCATGGAGCAGTCAGGAAACACTCTCAATACCTCGGTAACAAATGAAGGTGTTTTTGCTCAGATTTTGTGTTCCAGCTGAAGGTAGGTGGAAGCTGAAGGACATAAAAGCAGTCAGTAAGTGCCACATATGAGCTGTGCTAGACTCCAGTCTGCCTCCCTAAAGCCAAGCACAAACGAGCTTTCAAAGAACCTGAAGGTCACAGCACGTGGCTGCTGCTCTTGAAAAGTCTCAAATCAACATAGCGAATATAAATTTACCCCTGCACTGTCCTAAGCTTCCTAAGTGGATTTCTGAGCTGTCAGCCCCGAGTTCAGCACACAGCAATGCAAAGCACATCCTCCTCTGTCAGGACAGAGCATACCTCCTATCCTCCCACCAGACAAAATGTTTCTGTGGACTAACTCAGGCAGCAAAAACACAACTACAGGTTTACACCAACTTTGAATACCATGCTAAGGTCTCCCGTAATGTAATTATTCCTTCACTGGCACGCACAGGCCAAAACCTGAAAGGTTACGCCAACAAAAAACGCCTTGTGTCAGTAAGGTCACACATCAACAAACGAGCGTGGCCAAGATACAGGAGCAGAAGAGCCCAGCGAGGGGAAGCTGACTGCACATTAGCCCCACGGCACTGTAATTTTACTCGACTGTACCCCCACACAAAGCTCTCAATGCCAGGTTCAAGAGCCAGAGCCAAGACAACGTTCATCTTCAGCTGAGAGCAGCAAAGCCAGCTCCAGTTCTGCACCAAGTGCACCTTCTCTGAAGGTGGCCTAAGCACAGGGCAGCCAGGACACAGTGTGAAATCCTCTGGGCTGACAGCCACGTCTGCCTGCAGCTGCATTAAAGCTGCTGAAGACTTTGTTTTGGCTCATCACTCAGAAGGGATTCTGACCCCAGCAGCACCCACACGCCCCTTGCAGTGAGGACCTCAACACCAGCCCAACCTCGGTCTCTGCACTAGCTCAACAGAACTGGCACGCTACAGAAAACAGCTTTTTTGCCTGTTTTAAATTATAACCAACTTAGAGGGAAAACATTCTTGAAGATTTTGTGAAGAGACAAGGTCTGATCACTCCAAATTTAACTAAATATTAAGTAGTTCTAAGCACGTTCAATGCAACCAAGCTGAGAGATCTTGCAGTATAAGCAGGAGCAGTTGTCTCAACCTTCATGTTTCAGTCTTGGAATGACCACCAAAAACTGCTCCACAGGAGTAAAAAAAAGCCCTGAAATGGGAAAATAAGAGACACACAACAAACACACCGCTCTAAGTTACAAGAGAAACAAGTTTTGAAGGAACTAAGTGGTACTTCTGGCCACATCCTGGAATGCAGAACAATTATGTTTCCTCTGCTGATGCGCTAAGAAATGATGAACAGCTTCCACTGCTACCAGAGCATTTCAGGGATTCATGGACTGATTCAGCCATTCATTCGCACACAAGCAAAGCCGGACAAGCCATGCTTGATTCCTGGGGATGTTTAACCTGGATCCGGTTGGTCTTGTGACCAGCAGGAGAATGTGTGGTGAAATTATGAAAAGGCCACTCTGAGAAGCAAGATGTAATTTTTCAGTTCATAAAACAACCCCAAAATTCTGCTATACTGACAAAACTAACCTCCCAACTGCCTTTCCAAGCAGGACTATTAATAAGCACCATGTACCTTATTAATCTGACATACAATGAAGCTGCACATGACAATTATGGTTAAGGGAGAAAAAAAAAAGAAAGGAAAAAAAAAAGAAAAGAGAAAGCTTTCAGTATGCAATGAGACAAGTGAAGTACTGAAATATTTGTTTGGTGGCACGAAGCCCAGCTCGCTCTTGCTCTTCCTCCCTCCCCACACGAACCCAGCCACACAGAGACAGATACTGGTGGAAATGCCCTGCTCACACATCTGCGCCGGGTTCTTCAGCACAAAGTGAACAGCAGAGTTCATATTCTGGGTGCAATTATGGTGAACAGTTCCAAGGGTCACACGGAAGTTAACACCAAGTACTTCTATTGATTTAAGATTTTAGGGCAACCTGAGCGTGGCCACTAAGGGAAAAAGTCGACAAGGTAAGAATCACTGGAAGCACTATTTTCTGTACATTCTGACAGCAGTTAATAAGGTAGCAATAAAGAATACATGCAAATATTTTGACAAGTCATCTGGCAATGAAATCATGTTTTTGCTTGCAAAACCTGAAATACCACAGGAACAGGAAAAAAAGTATTTCATAGAATCATAGAACAGTTTGGGTTGGAAGGGACCTTAAAGCTCATTTAGTTACAACTCCCACGGGCAGGGACACCTCTCACTATCCCAGGCTGCTCCAATCCCTGTCCAGCCTGGCCTTGGGCACTGCAAGGGATGGGGCAGCCACAGCCTCTCTGGGTAACCTGTGCCAGTGAACATTTCTTTGAACTATTACAGCAAATATAACCTGGAACAGAGAGCTGTGTCACTTGGAACATGAGTTCCACTTTATGATTTCTAGGCTGTCCTCTCCATTTGGCTGAAAGGGCATTTCCAACTTAGCTTCACAGGAAGGGATAATGTCATTTATTTCATAATAAATCACTGCTGCAGAGGGACATGTGCTTCTGCAGAGGAAGCAAGAGCAGGCTGTACCTGAGACAACTGGAAATGCAGCAAGAACAATTACACCGTGCCACAAACGTGCCCCTGTGCTCTGGTGAGACCCCACCTGCAGTGCTGCATCCAGCCCTGGGGTGCCCAGCACGGGAAGGACACGGAGCTGTGGGAGCGAGTCCAAAGGAGGCCACCAAGGTGATCAGAGGGATGGAGCACCTCTCCCCTGAGGAAAGGCCGGGAGAATTGTTGGGACTGCTCAGTCTGGAAAAGGCTTCAGGGTGACACAACTGTGGCCTTCCAGTTCCTGAAGGAACCTTACAGGAATCATGGAGCAACACTATTCACAAGGGCCTGGAGTGCAAGGATGAGGGGGAACGGCTTCCAATTGAAAGAGAGGAGGTTTAGACTGACTGCTGAGGATGAAATTGCTCCCTGTGAGGGTGGGCAGGCCCTGGCACAGGTTGGGCAGCGCAGCTGCGGCTGCCCCATCCCTGGGAGTGCCCAAGGCCAGGCTGGAGCACCCTGGGCTGGTGGAGGGTGTCCCATGGGTGGCACAGGATGGGCTCTGAGGCCCGTCCCCACCCAGGCCGTCCGGTGCGCCCCCCAAAATGGCACACGGGCTGGCGCGGCGGCGGGCACCGCACCCCCGGACCCAGCACGGCCGTGGTCCGCCGGGGGGCGCGGTGGCCGCCGCCGCGCCTTTGTCCGCGCCGAGCCGAGCCGAGCCGCGGCGGGCCGTACCTCCAGGATGTCCTCCAGCACGTACGCCTCCATCGCGGCCGCCCGCGCCCCGCCTCACCGCGCCGCCGCCATGCCCGCCCGGCCCGCCGCCCTCCCTCACGGACGGGCCCCCCCCGCGCGCGCACGGGAACAGGAAATGGAACGCTCCACCCCGCGCGAGCACGGCGCCTACCACCCGACCGCGGGGGGGGCCGCGGCGGCCGAGGCGCCCCAAAGGCACCCCAAAGGCACCTCAAATGCACCCCAAATCAATCCAAGCCTCCCTCAAACGCTGCCACAGCCCCCCCAGAGTCCCCAGGGCCGGGGAGCCCGGGACAGGCCGTGGCGCCCGCACCGCAGGGCCTGACGCCGTCCCCGCTGCGTGCCCTGGAGGGCCATGGCCCACACGGCCCTCTGACCCGCACGCACCTCTGCTGCACCCAAAAAATGACCTTTGACACGGCCCATCCACCCGGGGGGCAGCGACACCCACCCTGCGCACGGCGGGGCAAAAGAATTCATTCTTTTCCTGCGGCTCCCGAAAGAATTCATTCTCCAGCTCACAACATGCAGCGCATTAAGTCCTGTCGCCCTCACAAAAATCTCCCCTCTCCTGAGCAAATTTCAGAGCACAAAGGGCTCTAATGGCCAAAGGAATTAATTCACATTCTGACTTGAGGAAATGCTCAATCACTTGGTGTAAGCAACATCATCTTTCCCCAAAAACATCCCAGTTGTAACTAACACTCCCTTAACAACAAGAATATTCTTACCTTATCCTTAGAAAGCTGGCCAGACTGGCTACCAACATTACAAAGAGAAATTCTAGTTATCAGTCTAAATTTTAGGCACAGATACATTCTTCCATTAAAAAAATAATGTTATTTAATCACCTAACATGGGAATTACATCCTACTCACCCATCACAAAGCCCCTCCCTCATTTTATACAAATTTGACACCTGCTCAGACTGTCCATATTATTTTCCCACTTTAAGGAGCCCCCCAGAATTAATTCAAGGAAGAATCCCAGGATAGTATTTGTGATTCCCCTGGAGTCCTGCTTTTAGGGCAGCATTTCTAACACCCCCAGCAGCCCCTTGCTCCCGTGTACACGCAACCCAGCAATTACACACCAACCTTAGCCCAAGCACAAAGCTGGCCCTGCCAGCTTGAAGGATTTCTTTGTATATATGTAAAAAAAGAGAAAAAACCAGCCACCACCTCCCACATAACACTCATGTCTCAAAAGACTAGCTATTCACTCTCCTGAGCCTCAGAAAGAATTAGCAGATACCTTATATCACACCCCAAAAAGAAGCATAAAGCACACAACGTAGCGCCGAGATCGAGATACTTCACACGACACCACCGAAAACATTTCCAAATGGAAAGACAGCATAACACAGGAACAAAAGCAGCTGTCTGCTCCACGCAGGGCCCACTGATGGCACTGTCTCCTCCAGCTCCACAAAGCAACCCAAGACTTGCAGCAGGAAGAGGAATAAGCTCCTCTCAAAAGCTGAACCATTTCCCATCCCGCGTGGAAAACTGCAGAGTCCTGTCTGCAGCAGCTTCACTCCCCCTACAAGCCCCTACCTCAGGGAGGAATTCAGAGCTTCTCTTCCACCAGGAGAAACAGGAGGACTCGAGTCCTCCATGTGAGCCACGAGGGCAGCAAACACTACACTCCCAGTGTCACACTCAGAACCTCCAGGCCCCAATCCCCTTGGTGCCCTTGTTGATCCCTCACCTCCTCCCCTCTCCTGGCCCACCTCTATCCACAGCTCTCTGGTCCTGCCTTAGAGAGAAGCATCTGTTTGCCAAATTACACCTTGTACTTCCCTTTGTACTTGAGAAACATTTACAGTACAGAACACAAAACTCCAAAAAAAGCCCACCCCCAACTCTTCACGTTCTACTGAAGATCTCATAGTGGGGGCAAAGTAAAGGCTTTAATGCAGCCTTCCATTCTGTTCCTGAAAAATAAATAAAGAAAGAAACAACAAAAAAAATTTAGATGTCTGTGATTAAATTCTTTCGTATTCCTATTGTGTGCTTCTGGGTTTTACACACAGGCCAGGAAATACATTTCACGCTCTGCACAGTGAACACAAACCCATTTCTTCCTCACTTTCAAGTCCAGCTCTAGGAATTACTTGAAGTGTTTGATTAGAAAAGATAAAACACACTATCTTTCTGGAACATCTCAGCTTCCATTTGAAAGCTAACAACCTTTATTTAGCTTTACTCTGAAGGGCATGATCCAGTCTGAGCCCTCCTCTATTACCATCCACGACTACAGAGCAGCCTTTTCTCCTGACCAAGAGGTACCCTAAACCACGCAGCCATCTGAGCTGTGCCCATCCACCATGTCCCTTACAGCCTGTGAGCCTCAAACACACAAACCCCTCCTGTCCCCCACACACAGGGTGGGAGAGGCAACATCTCAAGTGCAGCCTCAGGACACAATCCTAGCCTTAAAAAGAGAGGGGAGCAAGTCCTGTTTCAAGCTACTCTGAAACGTGTTAGACCAAAGGGAATCCTGGAAGTGTTCTAGGAAAGGCAAAGCCAGGGATGGGCACAAATCAAGGCTGCTTTACTCTGCACAGTGCTCCCCAAACAGCACTGGCAACTAAAAAAAAAGCAAAAAGCACAGTATTTGACCAAAGGGAGAATGCAAACCTCCACAAGAACACCGCTGTTCATGCAGAGAGGAGCCATAAGCGCTCAAGAGCTCAGACAGTTTTTAAGCAGATTCTTCATTCCATCTTCCAGCACCACACAGGCCCCCAGGGATTCTGAACTGGCATCACGTCACCCCCAAGCACAAGCATTTCAACCATTGATCTGAGACAGATTCTGGCACCCAGAAATGTGAGCATTGAACAATTGATCAGACAATTCCCACTCTTATATCACAAAAGCACATTGTTATCTATTTCCAGCTGATCGAGCAGTACTGGTCACCAACTGTCCCAAAGCATATAAACACACTTTTTTGTGTGTGTTTTCAGAGCCACAGAGCACACTGTCAAGGTTGGGATGTTTAAACCCTGTCCCACACAGCTGTTAACACCTTATTCAGCAAAATCATGAGGTGTGTTAATTACGGAAATGCCAAATCATTTCGAGATGGAAAACATAAAGAGTCGAAAACAGCCCTTCAACACTGGACAAATTATCTCTCAGTTACCCTTTCCAGCATGGCTTTTCCAAGTATTTCCTTTCCCAGAAGTAGGCAGACAGTCCACACGGAATCCAAAAGTTCCTGAGACAGTTAAGACCAAAAAGCAGGGTGGGTTTCCAGCCCCAATTTTGTGACATTCTGTTTATCTGCTAGGTGTAGAGTGCAAAGAGGCAAACTCCCCACCACTGTCATGTGGAATACCTTGAAAACTCAGGTACCTCTCCCAATAAAAACCCCAAGCAGGAAACACTTGCAAGTGAAGACTGACATTTCACATGGATTAGAAATACCCTTGAAACTATCAAAGGGAAAATTCCATCATTAAAATGTTGAAATTATCAAATTTCCTGTTTTAACATGGAAAAAAAGAACCATGATAAGATAGAGGAGCAGTTGTTTATATGCAAGAAAAACACTCAATGGTGCAAGGAATATCCAGATAGATTTTTCAAGGGCTGCTGCAAACTTGTGTTGGACCCAATTCTTCCCTTTTTAGAGTGATGATGCTCCCAACCCACGTTCATTTTGCTGGACTGAGCCCAGTTCCTCCTATCTGCTCCTAGAATAAAAACAGTTTTTCAAAACCCTTTGCAACTCAGTCAGAACTGAATGTTTCCCCAAACACACACCCCTAAGGGTACTCACTGCTCCAGAAAAATGCACTAGGATTTATCAACCTTCATTAGGAACTACAGCCCCAGCTGTGCCTAGAGCTTTCAGCACTCCATCATACCAGTGTAACCAATAAGACACTACAAACGCTCTCCTCTGCTACTTCTCAGATCATATTGGCTTTTTTAAAATAGAAAAATCATGTGATACCCCCCAAGTATGACCTCTGCTTTGCAGCAGTGTGCATCAGTCACCACTGGGGCAATTTGTAGGGTTGCTTAGTTCTATGTTAATACAAACCAAAAGAAGCTTTAAAGCTACTGCTCTAGCTTCTCTCTCCAGAGAGATTCCCACCAGCTCCTTCCTCTAGGTCCTCAGTGGTTAGTGACTACACAAAAACAAGTCAGTCTAAACCCAAAAACCTCAGGCACCGTCTCAAGTCACGACCCTCATCTGTATTTTTCCATTTTCACACTGTCTGTATATTGGTTTCTTTTTCTTCGCTTCTTGCAGCAATCACAGCTCCACAGTCGTCAGCCTGACTGAATTTCCAACATCCTTCAGGCAGGCACTTCAGTGAACTTCAAATAAAAGCAACGTACTTTCTTCCTTTGTTTTCATTACTGGGGTGGGGGCGTGTGGGGATGATGGGCTTTAACCTGATAAAAACTTCCCCCCTTTAACACGTGCTTTTATTGGGATTTCTTTTCAATTCCCTTAACCTTGTAACTCAGTGTCTCTTGCTGAGCCTTTCAGACTTCCCTGCCAGAAGCTGCAGTGGAGCTTTCACATGAGCCTTCCAGTCACAAGATGATCCCTGCTGCCCATTCTCACTATCACACCACCCTTGCTTCAGCTCCGTTACCTCCCACACACAAGGAAACTCCGATAACAAATCCACATATTTTTCCTTCTCTACCAACCATGTAACAACTTTTTTGACCATCCAAGATGATTTCCCACTCAAAAACACATTTCTCTGCCAAGACAGATCTTTCATCTCTCTCCAGTCTATTCTTCCCCTGGCCTAGGGCAGCAGCAAGGCATTCCAGACCCTTCTGACACATTCAGTGTTTTCTGTTCATTCAGTGTCACTCATTTCGGTAAGGAGACAAAGCTGGAGAGCATGAAATTCTATTCCTTATGGTATCCTTGAGATCTAGGTTTTCCACAGCTCCAGGGAAACTAGGATCTTTGGAAGGTGTCTGACTTACCTACCTTTGAAAGTGCCATGATTAACACATCCCGGGTTTTTTATGTCCCTTTAAAAGACTGCAAAACACTACAAACGTTTCAGGACTGACAGTTTACGAGACACTTGGATGGCTGTGATCCCTCTGATGGAATAACCTGCCCCATTCCCCTCATAAACCCCTCCTCAGCCCTGTTCTCCCGGGACAGAAGCACTACACAGGCAAGGCTGACATGAGGTACCAGGGTGTGGTGGGTGGGCCCAGGGAAGGTGAGGACTCCACGTCCAGAGAAGCCTTCCCAAATAGGTGTTATGTCCTCCCAGTAATAGCCAGGGAATTGGGAATTTCAGCATCCCAACTGCATCAGCATTTCGTAGAAGATGTCTCATTCAAGTGTCAATAAAAAAAGGTGGCCCACTCCACAAGTGAACTAAGACTCAGCACCACCATGCCAGGAAGTTAAGGGAAACAGAAGGATTCACCAACACATTATACAAGCTCAAACCAAAAGCCTTCTGCTTATAGCACTTTTCCCAGGAACTGGAAGACAAGGAATGTCAAAAGCAAGCTCCGTCTGGAGTGAGACTGCAACACTCCAGCCAAGAGCCATAAGCTAACCATCTTCAATGCTACTAGCAGCCTCTTATTCTTACACCATCCACCTGCAAACAGAGGCGGGATGCACAACACAAAACCACTGCTGAAATCAGGCTTTCTCTCTGCCTAAATGGAGCTGACACCTGAGCAGTTCTGTAGCCCAGCAGACAAGCAGCATCCTGGCCCAGAGAGAGACAAGCCCTGCTCAGCAGGCAGGAGCCTTCCGCCCTGGTCAGGGCTCACACCAGCCCTGTTCTTTCGGATTTCAACTCCAGAAGGAAAAGCAAAGCAAGGCAAAAGGAGGAAAGAAAAGATCTTTACTCATCCTCAGCACGGTCCTGAAGGTGAACTGGACTAGCACATCATTAAAAAGCAACTGTGTGAAGATACACTCCTCTGGTTCCCGTTTGTCCAGTGCCTTTTCTCTCCTCTTCAAGGAGTCCCTACGGTTTTGCTACAGAGGGACTGCCCAATGCAAATCCAAATGTACCTGATATAAAGGGGAAAAAGGGAGACAACATTATATAAGCATTTTCAAAGGATTTTTTCAGCAGAAGTGGAAGATTACTGGCACAACCTTTTGCCTAAAGGGAGCTTTCTGTAAGAGATCTTCATTTAAGTAATCCAGGTTTCCACTGAGTAATACAATGCTCAAGTCTTCAGTCCAAGGATTTTGAACACACTAAAGAACTCTGGGCTTGGGATAAACACAGGTAAGACTGGGAACACGTTCAGAAAAGCCAGCTTGGGACAGGGAAGATCCTTCTTCAAACCAATGTATATAGTCCTTCCCCATTCCACGTGTGAAATACTGGCGACAGAAAAGCTGTGTATAATGTAAGCAGCACGTACAGCCCAACAACACCGACACTAACACCTCTCCAGTCCTCAGGCAGGTAGCAATCCAAGGGACCTCCACGCTAGCACGTGCAAAAGTACTCCAAAACTTGCACTCAAATTAAGTGCAGACACATTCCATGCCAAGAGTTAAAAACCCTTCAACGAGAAAAAGACACTTTCTAGAACCAAGTCTCCTCCTCCTCTTTGAGTGGCCTCGTCCATCACTGACTTCTATGCAGGGATTCCAAATAACAACATTATATTAAGTATTTACACGTCAAATTCTAACCCAAGATCTGCTGGATCGGGATGTCCCTGCCTTCCTTTCCCTGGCTGTGAACCAGGTGGTTGTTTCAGCAGCTCTGCATTCAGACAGGCTATTTGCAATGAATTCAGACCTGGTTAATACCAGATTTTGAAACCTATCCCAAAAGCTGGACCATTAACAGTGTGCTTCATGTTTTCCCCTTTTACAAAGCTCTCAATAATCAGAGTTACTTAGCTGGCATCTTCAACTTCACAGGCTAAAATGGCTGGAAAACCTACTCCATTCACTGACAGCAGTATGAAGCCTGGACTTTACAGAGAACAAGCTGTTAGATAAAGCTAAAGAAGGGAAAATACACGAATTAAATAAAAAACCAAGATACTACTGTGGTTTTTCTTTTCATAGCACTGTTCCCTTCTGGTTTCATCTAAGCTTACCTGGGCTCCACAGCACAACTCCCAGCATTTCCTGCCAGTGTAGCTGAACCAGGTGGGAACAGCGAAGCAGCTCAACACCAGAGTTCAACACCTCCTGTTTCCCCCGCTCCTCGTTGCTGGGTCTTCAGAAACAACGGCACAGGTTTGGTCTATCCGGATTAACTACGTCCTAGACACAGTACTTTTGTTACAAATCAATCACTCGAGTTGTTTCTATTGACAAGTATTTCAGGGGTTTGGAAAGGCTGCATAATCCATGACAGCCAACTCTGGATTACAATGAAAGCCACCACTGAAGACATGGGTCTTTCTTGAAAACATTTTGGGGTGGGTTTTTTTCAACGCAAGATACACGTTTTTACTTAAGTTAGAGTTTAATTAAGTTTAGAGTTCTGCTGGTAGCCTTGCTCCCAGACCGATTTTCACTCTGGGAAGTGTTTACTGGGTGTCACGACTTCACACCCTTCTCCAAACCCAGTGGCAGTGCAATTACAGAAGGCCTAACCGAGGTCTTGGCCATGCTCTGACATAACTACGCACTGCTAGGACACCCCACGACTGTTCCAAGTGCGGGAGGAATCAGCACCCCTATCACCTTTCATAACAAACCCAGCACAGCTGTTCCACCAGGGCTCGGGTAAAGGGGGCACAGAGGAAGCTGTCACATCCACTCTCACACTGGCCACCCTGTATCCTCAGCAGTGCTGCAGAACCCAACTGTGGGGCCAACTGGAACGTTTCTAAAATGCACCTTGGCTCAAAGACACAGGTAAAGATTCTCAGCTCCAAGACACAAGTGCAATTACAGAGAGATTTCACGCAGAACTGTTGACATTTCCCCTGCACAGAAGCCCCAGAAAAGCCCTTTTCTCAAGCTGTGCACAGAAAGTTGGCCACTTTATTTATCCCTGAGGAGATCCTGGATCAAGCTGATGCTTCACAAAAATACCAGACTGCTGTTGTGCCAACTTTCACTTCTGTCAGTGACAGAGATGGACAGAAGGCATATGCTCATCCACGGAGCAGACTGCAATGTTCAAAGTGCTCTTTTCCTCTAAACTAGCCTGTTTTTTGTGTAATGGTTCTCACCACAGCTGTGCTTTGGGACTTCTTTAGTCACTGTCCAAAGTGACTCCTTTGCTGCACTGCACTCGACAATGCAAAAGGGATGGTCATAAACCAAAATGCTGCAATACTTGAATAAAATCCTGCTTCGTTCCTCTCCTTCTCCCTATTCTTAACATGCTGCTCTCAACAACTTGAGCAAACACCAGAGACAAAAAGTCAGTGCTGATTTTATCTCCTGACCCTTTAAGTTTTTGAGCTCCACACACACAAAAAGAAGAATTCTGTGTGATTGATCCGTGCCAGCCACTTCCAAACAGGAGATGCAGAGGAAGCGCCCCTCAAGACAAAAATTCTCCCTGCTCTGTACCATTCCTACCAAGTGGAGCCCTCCAAGACAATGCAAGTGTTCCTCTGACAGGCCTTTAAATGACTGATCCCACGAATGAGAGAGGCTGTGCTCATCCTCCTCCCTGCCTGTTCCTGGCTCTTCGCTGTGTCAGCACAAGCTCTTGTGCCTGACAAACTGGATCCTGGAACTGATCAACTGGAAACGTGGTTTTTCTGTTGCTGAGGTGGTTCTTTTTTCAACGAGATCATTTCCCAAGGGGCTGGGAGGAGCAATTAATGCTTATATTTATTTTTTTCCCTTTCTCCAAGCCCAACTCCCCCAACTTCAGTGGGATTAGTACCCACGCTGACACAGGGGCTGAACAACACTGAGCACTTGAGGAAAAAAAACCAACCACTAAGTCACATCATGACTTGAAATTTTCACCTTCATTAAAGCGTTGTTCCCCGGTTCTGTGGAGAACAATTCACACCTGCAGAGCAGCACCAAGAGGAAAATTCCACTGGCAAAGCATTTCAGGACAAGCCAGAACAAAAGGCAAGAAATACCTGAAGTCTGGAAAGGGTAAAGCTCCGGGACAGGCACACATGTGAGTCACCTGCCAGACACAGATGCACGAGGGAGCTTCTCCTCAAAGTGTTAAGTTCTGCTCTTGTGTGTGGGAAGAACTGGGAGGTAAAGCCGGGAGGATAAAAACGACCTTCCTCCTCTTATCTCTGAATCACTCCCTGCCCTCGAGGGAGGTTTCAGATATTCCCCTGCTGCTGAGCCTGCTCCTGCACAGCTGGACAGATGTGCAGGCTTAGAAACGAGCAGTCCTTGTTCACCAGGGCAAGGGGAGTCAAACCTGAGCCCAAACACGAGGCAGCTCCCTCAGAAGCAGTAAGAAACATCACTGTGTGCAAGATGCCCTCAATGGCAACCTAAACAAAAATAAAATCATCTAGACACTTAACTTTCTGACAGTTTCAAGCCGAGCTTGAGGAGAATGGAGGCCAAACCCCCAAAGTGATATTATAAATGGCAATATTTCACCATACTTCTTAATATTCCAATATGTTTCTAGCATCTGAGCTGCTGCCTGTTTGGACATCCATTCCTCATGATTAACACCACATAAACTATTGGGGTGGGGCAGGGAAGGCATAAAATCAAGGTTCATTTCAGCTCATTTCCCAGAATATACCATTACAGTCCTAAGACTTGAGGATGCAGCTCAAGTACAGCAGAGGAAAACCAGGTGAACATCAAACACCAGTAATGTGAATTTGTCAAAAACTGCTTTGGGCAACGCCAAGAAAAATCACCCTAATGACAACATGCAGCCTAAAAGAAAACACTGCAAGCACAAACAGATGCATTAAAGACAGGCCTGGCTTCGTGGCTGATTGTTAGCCTGGTGTACAACTATTACCTCGTGCAAGAATGAGGTGACACAACAGTTAAGTAACACCTCCACGAGGCTTGAGCTCTTGGGACAGTCCTGGGCTTAGGATGGCAGAGAGGGCTAATGTGGCTGAACAACATCTGGAATGCCGAGATAACCCCTGAGAGCACCGACTGACACAAAGCACTGCTCGGTGGAAACAGGGAGGAAATGCTGCCCTTCATTGGCCAAGAAGGGATTCTTCTGGTTTTTTTCCAGAATTCCTGTGGACACTGCACAATGACTGGATGGAGGTCACCAGAATTCCCACCCAAACACCAAGATAGATTGATATTCCCTGGCAAAGGTAACCTCATGTTAAGGAAGATGTTTTCCCCCACATGTTAGCTAAATGACCTTACCCAGACCATTTGCCAGCATAAACCCTTCCCGACTGACAGTGTTCCTTCTTAACAGATCAAAGGTTATGGAAATGACAAAAAAAACCCCCACACTGGTGCAGAAGCTCCACAGACACAGCACATCTTCAGGATGCCATTTCAGTTTAGTCACCTCCAAAGCCACCCCGTCACCAAACCAGGAGAACAGCATTTCAGGAAAAAAAAAACCAGGCAGAACCCAGCAAGGATTCTGCTCAAATGGCCTAAACCCACTAATATCAAATTTGGGCAATCTTTATTTGCCACCGAGTTAAAAGGGCTTGTTCCCCTTAATCCCATAAACAAAGGCTTCTTACTTGTCTTGGATCTGCAGCACTGATTTTTCTGGTCCTAAATCCAATTGCCAAATCAGCTACACCCTAAATAAGCACCGACAGTTTGGGGTTTCAAACACAGATAGAGGGAGAAAAACCAAACACACATAATCCCATTTGCTTTCAACCTTGACAGATGAGGAAATTCTCTCAGCCAAATCTCTTCCAGAGAAACCATTCTCTTTAAAGAACTGAATTACTGGCTTAAAATATGGGGTGTTTGGCTCCAGTCTGCACACGGGAATTATGTTTACATGGATATTTCCTGAAGAAATATCTAAGGAAGTAAACAAATTCACATGGTGCCTCCAATACTGAACTCCACCTTCTGCAGTGGTTACTTCATGCAGGGGCTGCTCTTTCAACTCAGATATTCAGTAATTACTTCAATTAAGCAGAGAAGACACAAGAAAATTAGTAATACTTATGACTTCTTAAAACATTTATGTGATAGGTGTAATCAGACTGATTTTGCTGGAACCTGGTCTAGGAACAGTAAGGAAGGGATGATAAACATTTCTGCCTAATGCTTCCTGCAGTCAGTGGTGTTCACCTATCCACTATCAGCCCTCAGACCAGCCCTGACAGTTCAGGGATTTTTGAGAACCATCCTGAGGGATTTCACTATCATTTCCTCCTCTGGGGGGAGGAAACAAAGCGGTGCCGGCAGAAACCAGCCAAAACAGAGAGGGGGAAAAAAAGAATTAGAACATAAACAAGGTGGCAGAGCCTGAGAGTGAAGTGCAGCCCAGGGTGTCACCCACTCACAAGGACAGGGAGGTTCGGCCTCGTCTGTGGGACCCAAGGACACCAAAGGGAACACACCACACAGCCGTCAGGCAAGACATGCTGGCCCCGCAGAACCCAAAGGCCTCATTCCAGGATTCTAACTGAGACAGTCGGGGATAAAACAAATAGATATTTAGAAAATAAATTCTGTGTTTCAGCTCAGCTCACTTGAGCACTTGGGCTCTGCAAGCCTTTTCCAACTGAAGTGTTACACCCGTGTGCCCGTGACTCCTGAAACCACACCAGCAAGACCCCAGTTTTCAGACTGACACCTTCAATCTGAACCTAAACAGTTCAGTTTCTTCTTCATGAAGAAGTTTTAGAGGACCTGTGGTGCTTTGTTGTTCTACTTACTTCATCTTACGAGCTCAGGTCAATTACTAATTCAACTGCAGCTGAAAAAACAAAAATGAACTCATATTTACAGCAGGCCCAAGTGAACCCAAGAATGCTCAAAAAACAGCCCAAACATCTCAAAAAGCATCCTTTGCCCAGGACAGCACTTTCAAGTATAGTCAGTAGAGGATTATGCCCTGGAAAGCTAATTTGCACATCATGGAAGGATCCAGTAACAGAAAAACTAGAAGAAAGCACAGAAATAAACACAAATCCAAGATGGATCCACACCTTGGATCATCACGAGACTCACGGAGAGAACTGAACTTCAGAACTCTTTAGATGGATAAAATAGAAGGAGAGGGAAGAGCAATTACAAACTTCACTGCCAGCAGCAAACCTCCTCGAAGTTCAAAGACCAGAAATAAGCTTGGGAACAGTTTTTATTATACAACCAAACCTCTCTGTGTCAAGCAAGAGAAGCCTGAACACACTCTGGACATCAGATTCTGAAGCAGCAACTTGCTACCAGAAATTATTAATACTTTTCACTATTTATTGAAGACAAATATGGAACACAATCAGTACATACACGAACACCTTCAAGGAACCTGCAAGCTGACCTCCCCTGTCATTTTCCTCATACCTTAAGATTCCTCTTCCTGTGCATTGAGAAAAGCTGCCATTTTTCACTAACTCACTTTTAGGGAAGATGCAATTTGCCATCTGCAGACAGCACCGGACCACGCTACCTAAAATCTTGGGGTTTTGCAGTAATTTGCTGCAATTAAAAAGAAATAAAATAAAAAAATCAACCTTGGAGGTTGCCATGAACAGTGTCTAGGAGCTCATTAAGTTGCTGGTATGACATTTCCATTTACCCTCTGCCAGAGCTCTCTCCTGTGCCTGTGCTTCCATACAGGGATCTGACAGAGTTCAGACACAGAGAGAGATGAAAACACCCAATTACAACTCTTTATTCCAGCCCATCAACTCAGCAACACATGACCCAAACAATGTCTTCCCACTCCCGGGGTTTCGGTGACTTGGGACATGCCAGGTTTCCCCTCACAACTCCCTGGACTTGTTGCTGCTGCACTCCTGATTTTCAGAGGCTGTCTCTTCACTAGCAGTCAAATCTAGAAGCACTTCGCTTCAGAGATTAGAGAAGTCTTAATGTATTAGGCAAGGGAAGGGCAAAAAATAGCCTAAGACAAACTGTCTTAAGTTTACAGAGATAATGAAGGGAATGGCTGGGAGGGAACACCAGCCTCTGCAGTGTTCCCACAGTAGTTTCCACTCACAGCAAAACCAGAAACTTACATTTCTTCCTCTTTTTCATTTGATGTGCCTTTCAGACTGTCATTGGTCAGAAGACCACAATACGACTGCAGAGCTGGGCACAACTCAAGTAAATGAATTTAAAAGACATTTAACCCCCAAACTAGAAAAACTGTTTATTTCTACTGTGGGATTTTTTTTTAGGCTTCTGAAAGCCAAAACTAACCATAAGGTTCCTTTCAGACAAAGGAACCTCCCTTTTGTGAGAACACTCAAAACACATGTCCTCCCCAGGAGCTGCTGGGAGTGACTTTGAAGTTGGATGCTCTGCTCCATTAATCAGGCCATCCTCATGGTCACATTCCTAGAAACTGTGACTTTAGCTGTTCATGTTGTACAAGCTGCATCATTTTATCCTGAAGCCAGTGGGAAAAAGGCTAGCACAGAATTTTGTGAGCACCCTGTGTGATCAAGAATGATCATTAATGATGCTGATCATACATTTTGTCATGAATCCTGAACCTCATAAACTCAGTATTACTCACTTGCTTGCTTACCACTGCTTAATATTTCATCCCAGATTACCCAGTCTGGCAAAGCCTTCACTTCCTATACAATGAAACCATCAGGGAAGCTTCCAGATGCCCCAACTGCCTTCCCAGCTATCAGTATCTACAGCACATGTCATATTGTCAAAAGAACCCAGAGCCAAGCATTCTGCCTCATGTTATTTAATAATTTGCTTTTTCTCGTGTCTCTCTGCAGGTCTCAAAGCATGTGAAATAGGTGCCTAAGGCTCTGTGAAGCATAGCATGCAGACAAAGGCTCACCTGCTGTAGGGAATTCCTCAACAACCACCTGTATTCCTTGGCTGTCTATGCCCCTCTCATCACACCACACACTTGATTCCACCTGAAAGCTCCCAGTGTAAGGAGCCATTGGGAAGAATGGCTGTGGACCACTAAAGAAACCTGCCTGTGATTTTGCCAGTAAATCTCCCTTGACACAAACTCTGTTTCCATCACACACAACTAATCTCAGGGCTTGTCCACCGATCCATGGAAGTCACCCAAGGGCCACAAACCACCTCAGCAAAACTCAATTCTGCCCAAAAGAAAGTTTGCCAAGCACCTGATGGACACCACAGTTCAGCACTCAGTTATCCTACAAGTCTTACACCTCAGGAACTTCTGCCTACCCAATGATAGCCACTTCCCTAAAGCTCCACACTACAGAAACAAAATGCTGGGTGTAAGGACTTGTTGAGGCGCGCTTGTTGGGTGCAATTTATCTCAAAGCACGTGGATAAAATGCTTCTTGTATCAACTTTAGCACGAATAAAATGCAGACTGCTGCTTGACCGTGGAAAAACCTATTACCATCTTGGCCCAGCCCTTCCTCGAACCTATCAGACTCTTCCTTCCTGCTCATTTCTAACAGAAAGGCAGATATATCACTTGAAAGCCAAACCGCTCAGGGAACAATTTCAAAGAAAAGCTAACAAACTTCGAGTGGACTTTCTTGAGGACACTACTACTCAAATAAAAATGAAAAGCAGAAGTGCAGGTCCAGCCGAGGAGGTTACAGACTAAAAACCATTCAGCAAAGCAGCTGTGTGTGACCACGGATGGGCCCGCCAGCCCTACCAGCCCTTTTCCAGGGATACCTACCTGGAACACCCAGCATTAGATATCAAACCGCGTTATTAATGCTTCCTTGGGCTGCTCTCTGCTTTACACGCAGTCGGGGCTGCTCTCACGTTTGCAGGCGGCGTCGGGCAAGCGAGGGGCAGGCCTGGCTCTCTGGCAGGCTCGGCTGCCCCTTCCCCCGCACACGCTGTCCGAGAGGAGCTGTTCCCACGGCAGGGAGCGCCAGCACCTCCCGGCCGGGCTCGGCAGCGCCATGCGGGCAGCACTGCCCCCGCACCCGGCACCCCGCACGGCGGCACCTGCTGCTGCTGCGGGGCCGGGGCCAGCCCCACGCCCCGGGGCACCCTCGGGGGAGCCCTCGGGGGGTGCCCGGACAGGCCGCGCCGCCCCCGGGCCTGCCCGCTCCTCCGGGCCGTGCCGCAGGGCCGCGGCCGGGCTGCAATTACGAAACACCCTCAGCAGGGAAACCCCCGGGGCCTGCCCCCCGACCCACTGCCCGCTCGTACCTCGGAGACCTCCTCTTCCTCCTCCTCCTCCTCCTCCTCGTCTTCCTCCTCCTCCTCCTCCTCCTCGTCGTCGCTGCCGTTGTTGCTGCTCTCGCTGCCGCCGCCGCCGCTCTCGTTGCTGCTGGCGGGCTGGGCCGCCCTCCCGCCGCGCTTCGCCAGATCGGAAGAGCG
>JAWWMP010000132.1:788409-811841 GCA_035047865.1 Dendrocincla tyrannina | reverse complement strand
AGCAGAGGGAACGGGCTCAGGCTGGGCCAGGGCAGGGGCAGGGGGGACAGCAGGAGGGATTTCTGCCTGGAAAGGGTTGTCAAGCATTGGAGCTGCCCAGGGAGGGTTGGAGTGCCCATCTCTGGAGGTGCCCAAAGAAGAACTGGCCGTGGCACTCAGTGCTCTGTGCTGGGGGACAAGGTGGGCATCGGGCACAGGGTGGGCTCTGTGGGCTGGGAGGGCTTTTCCAGGCTTTAGGATTTTCTGAGTGCAACAGCAATAAAAGCACTGGAGTTCTTTAGAGATGCTCAGTGTTAGATCCATGGGGCTTACAAAGATCATGTTTGTCCTGGGCAAAAGCTGCTAATAGAAGCCAATCTTGAGTCTTAAGATGGTTTGAATGCCTTAGGAAGGTGTGAAACTCCTCCAGCACCTTATACTTTAGAAACCCAAACTAAAACATTCTTGTAACCACCAAGATAAATCATAAAGACATAATGAAAGAGTAAATAATCAAGATTTTTTTGTGTGTGTCCCAGTTTCCCTATGGGTACATGACCCAAAGCTGCATTTCCTGTTCATAGAGCTCTTAAGGAATGGATTGCATAGCACTGGAAAGTCAGTATAGGCCCTAATTAGGGAAGTAATACCTAACAAACACATTTCCTTCCTCTGGTGAGTCTGTGAGGTTGGTTGACTTTGGACATTTGGACCTGTTGGTAGCATAAAGCTGCAGGAAATCACAGAATCAGGGAAGGTTTGGGTAGGAAGGCACCTTAAGGATTATCCAGTTCCAGCCCTCTGCCATCTTCTTTGGGCAACGTGTGCCAGGGCTTCACCAGCCTTCACAAGGAAGATTCTCCTCCTAAATCTGGAGAAAAATAACAATCCTTGGTTATCCCTTTGACTTCAGTAATTATTCAATTCCCACCTGGTTATTGGTCACCGTGCTGAACACACCGTAGGAGCCGTGGGAAAACCTGAAGTCTGGATTCAGTGAGTGCTTTCAGGAGTGCTTTGTCTCCTTTTTGCCAGATTCCTTAAAAAGCTCTGCAGAACCACCGACACATTGAAAACCTGTACTGAGGTGTAATTATCCACATGGATCTGCCTTCAGTTTCATTGATAGCTGCTGGAAGCAGTGTCATCATCAAGGTCAGGAGACAGGGGGAGTTTGCTTGTGGTTAATATAGGAACTGGAAAAAAGTTCATAATTGCTGGAATTTTTAACCCAACCTCAGGGCTGCTACGTCTGCCACAAGGCTACCACGATGACTATCCAAATAAGCTATGAAATTAATCCAAACCCCAAATCCTGCCATTCTTACTGGTGATAGAATGCGTGAATGCATTGGCTACCTTTTATACATACTGTTCTGCAGCTGTTGCAGCTTTTATATGTGCTGGAATGTTTTTATTCATATCAGTCTGGGAATTGTGAAGCCCAAATTGTATTGTTTCAACAAATACCAAAGGGACTGGCTCACTGGACCTCCTTGGTGCATAGCGTCGTCTTACTAAAAAAAAAAAAAAAGGATTTATCTGAAATGGGAGACAAAATAAACTAAAATTAGACCACTATGATTTATTTCAAATGGAAATAAAAAAATTGAAATTGTTCAGATATTATACAATGACTGCTGTCCAAGGCAAAGGGAGAAAGAAGGAAAAAAGACAAATGTCTCTACTTCAAAAAAGTACTGTTTTCTGTGATACACATTTTAAGATTTTTCTATAACACTGTTCTAATACCTGTAAATTACAGGTAGAACTGAATGATTAAAAGCTGATTTTATGCAGCCATGGCATTTGCTTTAAATTCCATTTTTTTACTGTCTCTATTTGTCCATTGCAGCGAGGTTTCTGTGAGCATCTCAAGTGGTGTGGCCTTGAGAGTAAAGAAAATGGGGGCAATCTGGACAGACTGAGAATTCAAGAGCAGTGGTGCTTGTCTGGGAGAAGCGCCTGGAGTTACAGCAGAAGGTAAATTTACATTGCTGTTGACACTCAAACTGTGCATTTATGTTACTGTTGACACTCAAACACCCCCAGTCTGAAAGCCCATTCTAGAGCTCCCCTGCCTACACTTTGGTGTGGTAAGCCAGGTGATTTTGCCTTTTGTTATACTTACTCATCATCAATGTCACTTGGAAATACACATATATATATATCCTCTCCAGTGTCTTGAGAATCACTTGTGTTCCATCTCAAATACCAGTATTACATCTTCTGATTGTTGCCCTTAAAACATCGTGCCAGCTTGACCACTTCCTGACAGGGAGAAGTGGGAAAGAAAAATCACATCCAGAAAGCAACACTTTTAACAGTTGATTCGCTGAAGAAATCTGCAAGTGCTCTGCTACAAACTACAGCTTCTGTTCTGTAATAGATTTAGTTCTTTGGGAGTCTTAGTTAAGAAATGGCTGGAGCACTTGAAATCCTAAAACACACTAATACTTGTGAGACTGACATTTTACAATGCACAGATGATTTTTCAAAGTGTACTTCAGTTTCCTCATTTGCCACACAGGCTTTCAAAGTGTTTGTCCTTCATGAGTACAAAATTGAAAAACACCATGTCAAATTGAGGCAAAGGGCATCAGGGTGAGCTTCTGGATTCTTTCTCATTCTCTTCAAATGCTGTTGAAGTAAAACAAAGACAAGACAACTCATTAGATAAGGTGAAATTTTTTCTGTGTTTTATGCATAATGGATCTGTAATCCAGTAGTGTAAATGACAACTCTCCAGCCAAAGCCACCTCACCTGTATTTGAATATCAAAGTTTGTGTATCCAATTAATTGTTTTTTGGGTTTTTTTTATTACTGACATTTAAGACAGCATCAACTGTGGACTGCACAAGAGTCAGCTAGAAGGTTAAACATTTCTTACACTTTGTGTTTTGCCCGAGTTTTGCCAGTCCATAATGATAATTTCTATAGTAACCACTTTTTAAGTAAACAATTGATTAGTTCTGAAACTAGTCCTTGAAATGGCTTCTCTTGGAGCAGCCCGGGAGATCTCAGTGCAATCAGCCTTCTGCTGACATGCAGAACAACAAGGTTCAAGCTGTTTTTTGATATCTTCACATAAAGTGTGCCTTGAAAATATTTATCCTCCCAGGGTAGTTTATCTCTGGACAAGGAAGGGAGTCAGAATCTCCATGTAAACCTTGGTAAGACCTTGAATTCAGTGAAGGCAATGTAAGACATGCCTCTGATATCTCAAAAAGGCATGTCAAGTGGAATAAGAACATTTTTTGGTAGAGTTCAAATCAGACCTAGCAAAAGTGTCTACAAGCTTTTAATGGTCTAAAATTCCCTAACCCCCAGGGTCCCACACAGCCTGTGGTTTTCAAACAGAACCTGCTCTGCCTTGCTAACTCTGTGCTGTGTGACTTACCGGCTCATGCTGCATGTTGCTGGTTCCTGCTCTGTGTGAGGGGGCAGTTGGGATACCTTTTTTATTAAAAAGCTCAATGTGTCTGTTATTTCAGCTCGACTCAGCAGATGGAGCTAGAAGCAGCAATCCACCTGCAGTGGTAACTAGTCTCTCTTCCCAACACTATGGAATCTTTACTAAAGCTTTTGTGTCTTAAACATGTATGTCCTAAAATAGAGATGTATTTTTTCACTCAACACTAAAGGTAAAGTGATTCTTGACGTGTGATTTATTTCCAGCAGGCTAAACAGGGATTTTGTGGTTGTCGTTTATAATGCCATTGATGTTAATGCAAGATAATTGCAAAGTTAGGAGCTGCCTTGAATAGCTTTGTGTTCCTGAATGAATGACCTTTTCAGTAAGGAGAAAAATTGCTGATGGGGTGAATTTTCCTTCTTGTCACTTGTCATTCTCTTATTTTCTCCTTCATGAATATGAATTAATTTGTATTTCTAAATGAGGAAGTACCTCAAAAGTCAGGCATTCTGGTGTAGTTGTCTGGTGAGTGAGCCTACTAGTGTGTTGAAAGGTAAGTCTGTATCTTTTATTCTCATTCATGAATTCTGATGCACAGACTCAGCCTGAAACATCTGGTTCGTTTTCTCAAGTGTGTTATTTTCAATTATAGACAAGATATTAATTGCCAGTACTTAACATTGTGTTCCAGAGCTCAGTTTGAGCAAAAATTACCAAGCTTACCTTTAGACATCGCTACAGTTCTCTCCATGTTCATCAGAGCTCTTTAATGCCACTTCAGTGAGTTTTAAACCACCTTGGATTCAGCAAAGCACTTCACATGTAGCCTTGAGATAGCTTAATTCCAAATCCTGCAGCCCTCTTTGTTAGGTTGTGACTGTCAGTAGCCAGAAAAGCTGTTCAGAATTTCTGGAATGCTTTATCAGCATTACCTCGTATCTTAAGGAACTTCTCACGTTTTCTATTTCAAATGGGTTTTTTTAGTTTAAAAAGACCCGTGTAAGGATAATGAAAACTCTTCTCAACAAAAGTACTTCTAAAATACTTGGCAATAAAAGCACCAAATAAATCCCACATTAATTAATCGTTATTAGTCAACAAGTCAGGTTTTCTCTCACATTATTAATCAAACCCCAGTGAGAGCTGATACCATCTTAAAACACATCATTATGCAAATTCTCCAAAACGGTCTCTTTCTTTGCCCACAGAAACATTAAATTTCTCTCCGTTTCGAGGTCCACGGCTTCTCTGTGCAAATAGTTTTGCCAACAGTAGGTGGCAGACTGGTCCCACCTGAGAGCTTGGAAAAGGCTTCAGCGGGTTAGTCCTTACGGAATGCTGGTACCTGTTCATTCAGGACACACCGCAGCTTTCCCTGCCAGAGCTCTCGTTTAGGACAGGAGTAGGCTTGAACATCTGTTTTACACTCATCTCCATATAACCCGAGCCACACTTGCTTTTAGCAGGTACATTTCTTGCTCTTCCACTAACCAGTCTAAAAAGATTTGTGTGCTTTGGTGAGAAATAACTTCCTTAAAATATTCTAGACAGGGGGTCAAAAATCCGTATGGAAAGATCCAAGATCCAACCTCCCTTTTACTGAGCTTGCTTTCCAGTGAAGCCGGGCAAGTTTTGGCACAGACTTTGATATGAACAGAATTAGGCCAAAGCTGAATACATTTCAAAATCCTACGCTGAGGACCAGAAGCCTCAATTGCACCACCTGCACACAATAGTTTTTGGTTCTCATATTACTTTGTTCTGGATTGAATTAATATTTGTGGATGGCCAGATAAAATAAGCTAAGTCATGAACTTCCATGTCAGTGGAAGTTCAGTTTTGGGATACTGGAAGTGCCATGGGACATTCTATAGCCACGAGTCTCTGGGGCCTGATGGCATGCATCCCAAGGTCCTGAGGGAGCTGGCTGATGTCTCCAAGCCACTCTCCATCATATTAGAAAAGTCACACCCGTCAAGGGAAGTCCCCGGTGACTGGAAAAAGGGAAATATCACTCCAGTTTCTAAAAAGGGGAAAAAGGAGGACCCAGGGACCTACAGACACCGGTGAGCCTCACCTCTGTGTCTGGGAAGATCATGGAGCAGATCCTCATGGCAGCAATGTTAAGGCACATGTAAGACAAGGAGGTGATCCAGGACAGCCAGCATGGCTTCACTGAGGGCAAATCATGCCTGACCAGTCTGATCTCTTTGAAATCATCAAGTCCAATAATTAACTCAGCACTGGCAAGTGCACCCATAAGCCATGTCAATTAGTTGAACCCAAAATGTTTCCCTGGAAACATCAGAGTTCTGATAAACTTTCATGAAATCCATAATTGTATTTCCATATCGGTTCTGACAAACCTGCAGGGAGGCAGGCCCTGTGCTTGAGGGATTTCTGTCAAATGATCCCAGCACATTTGTGTTCTGGAATGTCAAAAGATCCATCCCAAAACTCTTACAGTGGCAACAGCAGCGAGGCTGCAGTGCCCAAAGGTGCAGTAGGACCGTGGTGACTGAGACTTGTGTTCACACCAGGCTCTCAGCATGTTCAGGCTCCCTGGACTCACCAGGAACAGAGCCCTGAGCCTTGGCTCAGTGCTGGCCTCTCTGCTCTGCCAGTGAGAAATTTGGTTCAACACGTAATTTGCACAGCTTCCAACTTCCCTGCCCAGGGAGCCTGGCAGGCAACCTGCCTACACCTGCACTGACTGTAAGAGAAGTCTCAACCCTCTCTGCACTGGGAATAGCTCCTGTGCCCTCCCTGTAGACCCCCACTCTGTGTTTCCAGCACTCAGAGTCAAGGAGAAAAGTCAGAAACCCCAGTTCACTCAAAAGCAAAGCTGCTAGAAAAGGGCAATTCTAAGTGAATTGTTACAGCTGAATTCCCTGAGGTATTTTTGAGGTCTTGGACAGGTTACAAATGTGCCTGAGTGGCAATATTGCAGCGCTGTTGGTAGGAGCCTGAAAGGCCTTTGGGCAGAAAGCAAATGTCAAGGACTGTCAGCGTGGGCTGGAGAGCACCAGAGGAATGGCCTCGCGAGTGTAGCCTCGGCCTAATTGATCCAAAAGACAACACTAAAAGCTCCACGGGCAAAGAGCCTGTTAATATTTCTTTGTATGACTTGAGAAGGATTCTGGAGTTAGCATTTATGCAAACAAACATCGCAGCTGTTCAGGCTCTGCACAGACACAGATCTGCCTGCTGCCTCTGTAGTTCCCTCGATGTGTGGACTGATGTTTTTATTGCTTATTTAAGAGAACCACATGAACCACACAGATCTTTGCTAACCTCAGTTCCAGTTTTCAGTCTCAGATGAGAGCTGATTAGCTGATTCTGGGAATGTACTGAGGAACTTTCTTTTAGAATCGGATCTTCTTGAAGGCTCTCAAGGTCAGAGATTGAATTTCAAACCCAAACCACTCGTCTCCTTTGAAGATCAGAGTTTGCAAGCACTACTCTAAAGGAACACAAACAAACAAACCAACCAAGCATTTCCTAGGTTTTGTACTATTTTTAGTCATCTCCTTAACACTGGGAATCACAGGTTTTCGGTATTACATGTCATAGTGTAACAAATCCAGATAGAGGAGAACACAGGAAGGAAAACAGCAACCAGAAGAAAGACAGTGTTTTGTTGCTGCTGCTGCAAGTTCAGTTCCCTTCCAAGAGGTCATTACATCCTGGTGATATCATTGGGAATCCATCTCACAGTTCAGGGAGTACTGGGCCTGAGACTACAAGCCAGAGCTCACCTAATAAATGTGGTCTGGTCAAATGCTGCTTGAAAAACTGAACTGTTAAAAACAATTGATATTTACAACAGAACCTGTCCTTAGGTTTGACTAACTCCCAGCTAAAGAAATACCAAAGGCAGGAGGGGGTATTTGAGGTGGAAAATGCTATTCTTGCTCCAGGACTTCATTTAAAATAACTGTCTTTCCATTTTTCAAAGTTGTGAGGGCTTTATCTTCACAAATTGTTTGCTCAGGAATAGAGGAAAGAATGAGAAGAAAATCACTCTCTTTTTCTCCTTAATGCTTGAGCATTTACCAGTTGTCTTAAGCAGATGAACTAGTATCTTCTCAAGAAAAAAAGCAATGTAAAAAAACCCAAGGCCATAACAGAAGAAACAGCACAAGAGAGCAATTATAGCAGTAACACAGATTCTGTTTCTATGGAGATGGACATGAAAGAGAAAATATTTATCTAGCTCTGCAGTTTTTAGGCCAGAATGGGAAAACTTTAAGTTTACAATGAAAATAAATGAAAAATAGGACAAATCAACGTCAGCGCTGTCAGTCCTGCAGTAATATTGGGGTGGGGGGACAGCTCTACAATAGCACAAATTTTCCACAAGTCCTGTAGCCCCTCTAGACGTACAGCAATGTTTCCAAATCTTTAAGTGTTTCAAGTTGGGGGAAAACCCAGTGGGGCTCCCAAAATCATTGGTTCATTTCCAACCTGCTTTGTTTCTGATTTTAGCAAATACACCTGCCTACACTTACAAGCAAAGTTTGTAGCCATGGGTTTTATATAGACTGGAGGTCATGGATAGGTGACTTATAGGAGTTCAAGACAAAAACTCCCTCCAAACATTCCCTGCTGTTCCTCAAAAGTTTTCAATATCTCTTTTGTTGTTAAACCTGAGGCGCATCAGGCCTAGGGAAGAAATATTGCCAGTCTCCTGCCCAACAAATGCTTTCAGCTTTGGCTCTTGGCTGAACCACGTCCAGCGGCTCTTCTCTCCTGCCAGAGGCCACCGAGCAGCACAGCAGAGCAGCAAAGCAAGTGGAAACCGAGGGCCAAAGAGTTTCTAGGGCACAAGTGAACGCACTGGATTCCAAAGGCCTCCGGGGAATTATGTAAGAGGAAGAAAAAAGATCCCCAGGGACAGGGCTATCATGAACCAAACATCAGTCACACCACCACAGCGATTTCAGTTCCAGAGAGCAGATCAAAGGCATTAGAAGGAACACTGAACCAAAAGATCTTCCTGACAAGCATCTCCTGAACTGAGCAACGCTGCACCTTGGGGCTTTCTTCCCCTCACCTATTTTGGTCTTAGATACAATATTTGGATACACCCCTACCCAAACATCATACTGACTTTTTTTGGGGGGACCTTATAACTGCAAATGGGTAAGAAGATCAAGCCAGTACTCGTCTACTTTGTGGATTGCCTACTTGTACTGACAGAAAAGAAAGCACTGGGGCATGGGAAGAAGAGACAAATTCTGAAAAGTTCCAGAACATGTCAGCTGACACATTTGGGAGGGTATATGACACATATACCCTCCCAAAGCACTGGGTATTTGGGTGTATCCAAGCAATTGAGTGGCTAACAGGCAAAGCAAAGCTGTTCTTGTACCTGCTGCCGAAGGACGATGTTGGCAACTGGGACTTGATGAGAACAGCTACATCACCACACTGTGGACTTGGCATGGTAGAATTCCCTAGGGATCAAATGTACAGGATTAGCAAGAACAGTCCTTCTCATTGATTCAAAGATCCTTATTTTAATGACCAAGAACTCTGTGAAACTGCAGATGAGTGGCTGATGTCCCAAATGAACAGTTTGGTGTGAGCACTGAGAATGTGCCCAGGGCATACACCTGTCCTGGAATGCTGTTAGCTACACCTGAGCAGGGCTCTGCCTGTTCTGCCACAGTGATCAAACCCTTTCCATCTTTATGCTTGCTCCTTTTACATTGATGAGTTCACCTCTGTTCAAATAAAAGCCATATATCTGAGCTGTGTGACTCGTTCTGCACGGGAGCCAAACATCAGTGATAAGAATAGCAAACATCGTGCACCAGGGCAGGGAAAAAACATGATACCTGCTACCTGTCCATCTGTCCAGAGCTACAGACATCTATGTAGGAAATGCTGATCACTGCACTTATTAAAAAATGAGCTACTGTCCAATGGAAAAAAGGTACCAGGCAAGCCACATGTCTGGAGGCACAGGGCTGGAAACAGGAGCTGGCAACTCCCTTTTCAGCTTTCCCTCACCTCCACCTGCAGACAGGTCAGAAGGAACATCCTTTTTGCTACCAAAGCAGAAGGAACTTTTACATTTGGAGGAAGAAAAAAGATCACTAGCTGGCTGTCCTCCTTCCTGTTATCATGAGATATGTAAAAAGGCCAAGCAAACCCAGGAACAAACCCCCCTCCAAACCAGAGCTGTGGTTACCGGCACAGTATGTCCCAGAGTGTCTCTAGGTTTGGTGTGGATCTCGTGGTCCAGTCACACAAACAAAACTTTGGGTCTTGAAAACAGAGAAGGAACAGCAGTCAATAAAACCAAGGGCCACAAAATTAGGGGGTTACTTGATGCTCTCTGGGTTTTGAGAGATCGCTTTGGAAAGGACTTACTTTCCAAAAGGGCTCTGGCAGTTGTTCTTGTGATGATACACCACATTTGTTACTGAAAAGTCATTTTAGTGCATTTTGGTTCACTTTGTATCTACTCTCCCACTTTGCACAGGAAGGTATGATGGTATATGTAAAAACTGTGCATCCTTATTTCCCCCTGTCACTTACTCTTGGAATTACTGTCCTTTGGTCCCCCACACCTGGACTAGCACTAGTTACCACCTGTAACCTTAGACTTAAATGTGTGTGAAAACGGATTCATTGATATACCCCTTTCTCTAATACCAGGACAGCTTTGTTGAGGCATACTCCACACATTATGGAAGAATTGTGTAAGAGGAAGCTCAGTATAATATTTAATATTGTTAAGCAAACATGAGCGATGGAGTTCAGCTCCCTCTCAGCAGTTATATGAACCATTGGCATGAGGCACAGGACAGACAACAGAAGATATCTAGAAATAAACATGGACCCTGTATTCCAAACTTACATATTAACTCTAGGGGACCAGGAGCATTCTTGCTAACACTGCACAATGCTGAGGGGAAAATTCCAGAGAGCTTTCAAGATGCAGCATTGCATATTGAGGCTTTTGCTTGTCTGGAATTTCAGCCTTCCCCTCCAGCCCTTGGCTGGAGTTTTCTGGAGAGTGCTTTGGTGCAGCCTGAGAGCATCTCAAGAGCTGTTTTAAGTAATCACACTCACCACTGCCAGAGGTTTTTGCCACTCTATGGCTATCCACAGGGCTCCCAAGTGTGTATTTCTGTGCCACCGAGTGCTCTGTTAGGATTTGAAAGGAGATGGTTCTTTGACAGAGGGATATGGCCAATGAAATAATTACAGACTGAATCATTTAACCAGCTCTTTCCTCAGATTTTGTTAGGCTAAAGCAGCACGGGCCTGAAAAGTCCAAACTGTTCATCACAATTCCCATCATTCTCTGGAAAAGTGGGATTTTGCTAGAGCCACCTGAAAGTAATCCCTATTTCTAACATTATGACATTTCTAACACTGCTTTTCTGCCAACCTGGCTTTCCCCCCCATCCTTCATGTAAGAGGTATCCACTTAATCTTTGCCTCCTAAAACTGAGCCTTGTTCCTCTAAACTGCTCACAGGAATGCTGTTCTTTACCTACAGAAATCTCAGGACTAGACTTGGGAAAACACAAGCCTTTTTTGCAACAGCAGCAGCCAGAGAAGTTTCATTGTGTCAGAGTATTCTGTGAGCTCGTCTAAGGTTCATGTGGTTTTCCTGGAGAACAGAAGGGCCTTTCTGAAACACAAGATGCATTGCCTTGGCATTTTAGTAAGTGAAAGTTGCCTTCAAATATTTCATGCTTTGTCATGTAATTTGATTTATTTAAGACACATTTAAAAGCTCGTGCTCAGGAACAAAGTGAAGTGGGTTTTTTTATTTATTTTGTCAAATCCCCAGAAAACTGAAAATTGAATTGTTCTTCCTGCTTGCATTAGCAATAATGCAAAGTTACAGCAAAAATGCCCAGCTGAGGAAAGAAACAGAGTGGAAAAGGGAAGCTTAAGGCTTAGGGAAGCGTCTGAAGACCTCACATGAAGCTGTAGCACAGGGTACTCCCAAAGCAAGGAGCTGCAAGACAGAGCACAACCTCTAGTTGTGTGGGTTGACATCCAGACACTGGGGAGATAAATTCAATACAATAAATCCTGGTATTCCCCACTGTGCAGCGACATGACTTTGCTTTCAATCAGGAGCCAACCTTATACCCATTGGGGTTTTTTTTCTAAAGCCTCTCCCTGAGTGTTCTAGAAAAGTAATTTCAATTGTATTCCATGTCCCAGGGCTCTGTGCAAACTGCACAATTCTGCCTGTGTCTGATCTCCTGAGTTACTGACTAATCAAGAGGATATTATTGGAGAGGAGAGTGGGGCTTAATCAAGAGATTACTCTTGGGAGGATGGCCATGCAAATGAACAATTGCAAAAATTCTGAAATGACAGCTCTTGCACATGTTGTACATGTGTTTGGCTGTTTTTCTGGACCCTGGTGAACAGCAAACCACAGAAAACCAGAACAGGAGCTAACAAATCAGGTGCTCAAATCAGCCCTAGATGTGCAGATGAACCATCTCATCTTTGTACACTGATTTAAAACTGAAATTCTCTAATTTCTAGTGAACTGAGTCCTACCTGGTTGTGTTGGTACTGTACAATACCAACCTGCTTTGCTTTTGAACAAATACCAGCAAAAAAAAAAAACAACAAAAAAAAGACTACAGGATGAGCCCTGATGACTTTTTTGTCTGATGCCTTGAACTCCTTGTTTGTCATTTGATAAGAAAATTTACGCAAAACTTTATCTATTTGGGTGCTGGAAGCTTTGACCTCCTCAGGACGAAAAGGCCCAGAGTGACAACACATAATAAATAACTGATATCAAATTAATTTTTGGCAAGGGCAGCCCAAGTTTTGTAATCTTCTCCAGGCCAAATGGAAATGTACAAATGCCAGCTCTAGGGTTAATATTTTACAGGCACAGCTAGTAAAGGGTATATAAGCAAATGCTTTCCCTTCAATCTTCCTAGCAGTTTTGAGCAATTTTGCTCACATCATAATCTGAAACCATGAAGTGGTTAACATTAATTTCGTTTATTTTCCTCCTAAGTTCTGCCAGATCCAGGAACCTGCACAGAGCTGCACGAGATGCAGGTAAGAAAGGACTAATTCATTCTCTTGGAAGCCTCTATTCTCTCAATTTACTGCTTCTAATGCAACTTCACAAACAAGCAAGAGTTGGGTATCTGCAGAGAGATGGGCAAGAAAGGTCATCTCCCACAGCTAAGAGTTCAAGTTGTTGTGCTCTTAAGTACAAAAGCTGGGTGAATGCTGAACTCTTGCAGAAGGCTGGCCTGTGGTGCCCAGTCTGTGCAGCACACACAGGGGTGGCAGGGAGCATCACTGTTCTCTCTGTTTTCCTTCCCAGACCACAAGAGTCAGATTGCCCACCGCTACAATGACTTGAAGGAGGAGACATTTAAGGCAGTGTAAGTGACCCTTCAGCTTCCATTTGCTGGGTGCATTTTTGTCTCTGCTGAAATTGTACTGAAAAGGGAAACTAAGACACTCTGTATGAGTTCATGAGGAGTGTGTCTGTCTCACTGAAACAGTTAGTCTCTTACTGTTATTGTGCAAAGCCTACAAGCATCTTAAGACCTGCAAAAGTCACAATGACTTTCCTGCTCTCAGGGAAAAGAACTCCTTGCAAACCTCAGGAAAAACCTTGGTTCCTTATGTGACAATAAAATAGGCATGAGGAATACAGGTTTGATATCCTTAGAATGAAGAGAATTTGTGCTGGATCGAGACATTGCCAGAAAAACCACAAACAAACCACCGACCTCAAAAAACAAACCTCCAACGGTTTTTCTGAGACAATTCAGTGGTTTTTGTTTCAACCTGGATTTGGGAAAGGCAGAGGGGTCTGACAGGAGCATGAGTACTGAAAGAAGACAGTCTGAAATCATGATTTGTAACAGTGGCCAAATCCAGTTCAGGTTATGGCATTTATAAATATGCTGGTAAAAGTGGCAGAAAACTCCAATCACAGTCCTTTCTGGTTTGTTCCTAAGCTGTTATTCAAGATTCTGTTCTTGGGAAGTAAGTTCAGGAGGGAGGTGAGAGGAGGAAGGACATGGGATCTGACAAGATGCTGTTCATGGTACTCTGGTTAACCTCCGTGCATGCCATTTGAACAAGCAAGTTGAATTCAGCAGCACCTCTGAAAACAGTGACTAATACATTTCTCAGCTTCATGTTCCCAACTGTGCTTTGTGTTTCAGTGCCATGATCACATTTGCCCAGTACCTCCAGAAATGTTCCTACGATGGACTGTCTAAGCTGGTGAAGGATGTTGTTGACTTGGCACACAAGTGTGTGGCCAATGAGGATGCTCCCGAGTGCACAAAGTCACTGGTAGGTGGTGGGTCCTTCAGTTGTGCTCCTCCTTGCTCTGTGCAGCTGCCAGAATTGCCCTTGCTGAGGATTTATACCTGAACCTTTCAGCTGTGGCTGCTGTCAGTGGCCAATGCTCAGATTTTAGTGCCCAGGGAAAGAACTTGCTTTTGTTGGGTTCTAAAACACTGCCGTTTGGAAGTGTCTGAATGATCCACGGAGCCACAGACTGGAGACAAAACACCACACTTTGGCACATTAAATTTAGCATTGCCTGTAAAGAAGTGTTAGCATCTAGTACAAAACCAGGTGTAAAGTGCAGGCCTACTTCGAGGTACTAAAGTGACCCAAGTGTGTGGGTCAGTGAGACATTAGCTCTCCCTAAAGGCTTCCCAAGCTGCTCATCAAGTAGAATATCAAATCTTTCTTTGATTAATCTGAAAATTCAGTTTAGTCAGATTATAAGTAAAAGGAGATCACCTTCTTGCATAGAGCATGTTAAATTGCAATTAATGTT
The DNA here is from genome assembly GCA_035047865.1 of Dendrocincla tyrannina. Classification (NCBI taxonomy): domain Eukaryota; kingdom Metazoa; phylum Chordata; class Aves; order Passeriformes; family Dendrocolaptidae; genus Dendrocincla; species Dendrocincla tyrannina. Next base: position 797,621 of record JAWWMP010000132.1, on the reverse strand, counting down.
TTTTTCAATAAAGCATTGGAAAATTTTGATATCAGACCACATAAAATAAAACTTTAAAAAATTGTGTGAAAACCAGCAGATTGTTTAGATTTCTGGTCTAAATCTTCTGCAATAAAAAGGTATTTACTATTCAGCCTGGGCTGCCTTTTGCAGATAGACAGAAAAGGCATGCCACTGTGTGTAAACAGCAGTTCTGACCCTTGGCATGTCCCTTGCAGCCCTCCATTTTCCTGGACAGAATCTGCCAGATCGACCAGCTGCACGACTCCTACGGCAACATGGCTGACTGCTGTGGCAAAGCTGACCCCGAGAGAAACCAGTGCTTCCTGTCCTTCAAAGTGCACCAGCCAGACTTCATCCCACCCTACCAGAGACCAGCTGCTGATGTCATCTGCACCCAGTACCAGGACAACAGGGTGGCCCTGCTGGGAAAGTAAGGAGAAGGGCTGCTTCTGCTTCCTCACACCGACCGCCCTGCCTCATTCCACGCAGGCCCTTCTGTTCACGTTAAGGGGTCACATGTATACATCTCGGGTGACTTTTCTTCCCCAGGACCCCTGAAAGCCCACACCATTTCAGTAGTGACTTAATAACTTAGTAGCTCCAGCTTCCCACCACCCCCACTGGAGCTGGCAACAATGAAGAAAGGAAACAGTAAAAAGAACAGAAATTGGCAGTGAAATCTTGGTGAAAGGGCCATGGATGAATTTTTCACACTGAAAATCAGAACTTTCAAATATTTGTCAATACTATTTTAAAAAGCAGATGTACAACAAATCATGTGGCAGACAACATCAGGAGTTCACCTTTCCCTCACTGTTACTGAGTCCCCTGAGGTTTAGCAGAGCATTTCACTAGGCTTTTTGTCAGAAAAAGTAGATTACATTTCTAAACTAGAAAAAATAGTTAGAGAAGCTGCAAGGGATTTAAGGCTATTTGCTGTTGTCATTGGAACATGGGATCTTAGGTCTTCCTCTTCCTTCCAGTTTTGTCTACACTGTTGCAAGAAGAAACCCTTTCCTGCACGCCCCAGCAATCCTGGGCCTGGCTGCTGAGTATGAAAATGCACTTAAAAGCTGTTGCTCAGAGAGCGATATTGGTGCCTGCTTGGATGAAAAGGTACAGCATATGTGTGTCTGTGGATGAGCACTAAGCAAGGCAGAATGTTCCTGCTCATGCAAATGCTGGCATGAAGGACTTGCAGGGAGAGGTCAGGGGTGATCAGAGGCACTGGATGCAGTGAGCTGACGGTGACAATGTGCACCCTGTGTCCACAGGCAGCTGTCATCAAAGAGAGAGCCAAGGTGATAGGTGTGCAGCAGCAGCACAAGTGCCGGATCCTCGAGAAGTACGGTGCCAGAACCTTCGAGGCCAGGTAAGTGCCAGTTGCTTGTCACCTCTTGTGTTAAGAGTAGCCTTGTGAACCTGAGAGTGAGCACTGGGAAACAGCTCAGCGCTGAGAGCTGCAGAGCAATGAAACTGCCTCGGGAACGAATCCAGGAGATGCAGAGTGAAATGATGGGACGTCACTCAGAACCAGAGACTCCAGTGTGTTTAATCCCTATTTGTTCCAAAGCTGTGCCTCTTTCCAATGCCTACAGCTCTAAGTGATGGGCACATCGCTAATCAGCAAAGTAGGTTGCTAGTTTGAACCTTAAAGCCATGAAAAAGTCAAATTTGGCAGAATCACAGTTGTTAAAAGATTAAGAAAAGCTTTGGCCATTAATAAGAGGATCATGTGCCTGAGCACAGAGAACTGCTTCTGTGACCAGTCTGATACACTAACATTGACTAGGACTGTCTTATAGATACAGTCAGCTTTGATTTGAAGGTTTAATCAGAACTGTATCCATCCATGCCAAGTAATCTGGAGTGCTTTCCAGTCACTCAGGAGTGATGGGGAATTCTAGGGTGCAATTCTTTCATAGACAAGAACCACCAGAAATCTCTTTCTTTTTGGCTATTTTAAAGGAGCTCTGGTCTCCTGGTGCAGCTGTCAGTGCCCTTTTTTTTAGCCACCAGAAACTAGATGAGAAAAATTAATATTTCCTTGAGTCAATCCTGATCTACCGTATCATGTGTTAGTGACTTGCAAGGTTTCTGTTCCCTACAGTGCTCTAAAACAAGTGTTTTCCTCCTTTTCTACCCAGCAAACTTGCTCACATGAGCCAGAAATACCCCAAGGCTACATTTCCAGAACTTGTTAAGTTGGTCCATGAAGTGAAGGATGTCTACACAGAGTGCTGCGAAGGGGACATGATAGAGTGTGTGGATGATTGGGTAAGCTCACTATCTCAAATGCTTACACACTTGAAAAACATTCAGAAAGATAATAAATTGTGCAGGCATTCACAGTGCAGGGAACTCAGACTCAGGGTCAGCTCAGCTGGCTGTTACTGGAAGTAGATTTCAGCCCAGTTCTGGATCTAGCCTTTAAGGGCAAGGAGCTGTTGCTTGCAGCAAGTGTGTTTGGCTGAAATCAAAACATTTATCAGGGAGGTTGTTTGATGGTATTTACTCAGTTTAAATCAATCATAAACAAAGCAAAAGGCAGCAGAGGCAAAAAGGCCACAATTCTTTTTCCTGTCCTGTCAAGTGCACTGCCATTAATCCAGCTTTCCTGCCAATGAATGCTAGAGAACAGGTTAACAGAGCTGTGCAATAGTGAGATGATTTCCATATATCCTGGCCGACTGAAACTTGGACACACTTGCTGAACCAGCTGCTGTCCAGTGCTGCGGGGCTTATTCATGTTGTGTCCTGTGCCAGAGCTGGGCATCTGACAGGCCTGACAAGATCCTTCAGTGACTTGCCTTGGCTTTCCAGAGGCTGGATTCTCAGAGTGCCTGGGATGAGGGAGGGAACCGTTCACCCTGCACCTGTGAACACCGTGTTCAGCACAGGCAGGACTTGCTCATCTCTCTTGTAAGGAGACAGCATGTCTTTAGGAAAGTGCTGAGTAAAGAGGTGACCTGAGTGAAAAGGGAAGAGTCCAAAACACAGAGAGAGTGATTAATTAATCTGCATTTAGTATTTCCTAGCTTGTCTGATACCATGTTTTAATTTTACAGTCAGAGCTCCTGAAGTCTTTTTGCTCTAAACAAGATGTCTTCTCAAGTAAACTCAAACCCTGCTGCGAGAAGCCAGCTGTGGAACAGATGAAGTGCATCGCAGAAATAGATTATGATGAAAAGCCTGACAATCTTCCTTCCCTGGTTGAAAAATACGTTCAGGACAAGGAAGTGTGTAAAAGCTATGAGGCAGGCCACGATGCATTCCTCTCAGAGTAAGTAGTGCCAAGAGCATTCCAAGCTCATTGTCCACCTGACAGGATCTCACCTGAGGAATTGTCCTTGTGAGAACTGTGCTGTGCTTGATGAAGGCACCACATGATTCAGGAGCTCTAATTCTGTCTGCTCGTGTGCCTTTCAGGTTTCTCTATGAATACTCACGGAGACACCCTGAATTTTCCACACAACTGATTCTGAGGATTACCAAGGGATATGAAACACTCCTGGATAAGTGCTGCAAGACAGACAACCCTGCTGAATGCTACGGAAACGCTGTAGGTGCAAAGCTTTGCTTGCAGAGTACCAGAATGCTTGGTTGGTACCTGCCATGAAACACTTGGGTTGAGAAGCTCCTGCGGAAGGGCAGACAAGCTAAGTGTTCTGATAGGACATGGAGCAGACAAGGGACAATGCCAAGAGTACAGGGGTTTTGTCACCTTTTGACATTTCAGACTAGTCTGACTCAACTGCCTGGTGCCTCTGTCTCTCAAGTGATTCTGCTTGTCCTGAAGACAACAATTGATAGCTGAATTATGCTATGGTTTCCACTGCCTGTACTGCATACACAGTATGGATGCTCATGGACTGGGATGGGAATGTGCAGGGCCAGCTCACACAGACAGCTAAACTTAGGTCTCCTAATCTTCACCTCAGTAATACACAACACACAGCACAACCTGAGCCCCTGACAGCTTTGGCCAAGAGACAGAAAGAGTTCCCCTCATGGTTGATAATCCTATACTTGAAAAATATCAACTTGATTTAAACAAACATAAGACCCCACTACTATAAATTAAATTTTAAAAATTTGGCTGCTTTATAAAAGGGAATTTCTGTTAGAACTTAAGACCCACAAAGGAATCAAGTCCTCCCTACACAGAAGTGATCAACCTTGCAAAATTAGTCTTTTGTGTTAATAAGGTCTAGGAGAGGTATTTGTATTACTGTTACCAACAAGTCCTGCTCTACCCTTGCTAGTAAATTTGTACTTGTTTGCAGGAAGAGGAAGCGAACAAGCATATCAAAGAAACTCAGGACCTTGTGAAGACAAACTGTGACCTCTACAATACCCACGGCGAGGGAGACTTCCTTAAAGGGTGAGCACTTCCTGATAAATATTGTGGAGTGTAGTCATCTGTGCTGGCTGCCTTGGGCAAGTTGATTTGGTCTTCAGTGGTTAGCTCTGCTCCCGTTTGAAGAACACTCTACTAACAGTCATTTTGATTTGACTTTGTTAGAATCCTGATCCGCTACACTAAGAAAATGCCCCAAGTGTCAACTGACACCTTGCTTGAAATTGGGAGGAAGATGACAGCCGTGGGCACCAAGTGCTGCAGTCTTCCTGAGGAGAAACGCTTGGCTTGTTCTGAGCAATACGTGAGTACATGGATTGACTGTTCCCCCTTCCCCTCCTGGAGATTTCTGTTCTCAGAAATACCGAGTCCTGTGGAGATAGCAAACTCACGATGCTTTTTCACCAACAACATGCTAGGCATCTACCTAGCAGAATTCCAAGCCTGTTCATTTTTAATGGATCTGAGAGCCTCAACAGCTGTCTGACAGCAGCTTGTGAAAATTTTAGTTAAACTGTGCTGCCCCTCAGGAAGTAAAAGTAAGTTCATAGAATCATGAATCACAGAAGCATAGAATGGCCTGGGTTGGAAGGAACCTTAAAGATTACCCAGTTCCAAGCCCCTAGCCATGGGCAGGGACACCTTCCACCAGACCAGGCTGCTCGGAGCTCCATGACTGAGTCTGTGGCAGGTTGCATTTGGAAAAGTTAAATAGTTTCTTAAAACCCCTAGATTTACTGGTTGTAGCCCAATGCCCAGAGAGTTTGCAGTTGAAGAAATGCCCAACTCTAGGAATACCTATTTATTTTAAATTGTAAACCCCTGCCACATCCCAGCAGGTGTTAGGTCTGACAGCTTCCACTTCCAGCAATGCTGCTGTGACACAAACATCACCCAGTTCTGTTGCTGGGGAACGTGTCACCCACCTTTGTCCTTCTCTTTTCAGCTGAGCATCGTGATTGAAAAGATGTGCAAGAGACAGGAGAGCACGCCCATAAATGAGCAGGTTTCCCACTGCTGCAACGAGCTGTACTCGTACAAGAGGCCGTGTTTCACTGCCATGGGTGTGGACACCAAATACGTGCCTCCACCTTTTGACCCAATGATGTTCAATTTCGATGACAAGCTGTGCACTGCTCCTCCTGCCGAGCGGGAAGAAAGCCAGCAGAAGTAAGCTCCCAGACACGCCTTGCAGGAAAGCTCGGGAAGGGCGGCACTCTGGGCGTGCAGAAGGAAGCTGCAAACACCCCATTCTGTCATTCATTGGGGCTCCACTAGGGACAGGGAAAACCAAATGGAACTGTGTGTTTGCATGGACCTGGTCAGTGTATAACATCATGCAGTTTGGAACAGGCAAAACAGGGCTTTTTCTTCAAAGAAAATCACTCTCTTAACTGACACATTTCAGTTAGGTCCACTGCCAGTGCAAGTTTTACGATGTACTTAGTTAAGACAACATGCAGATCATTTCCCCAAGTTTTTCCCCACCTGTAGCTGGGTTAACACAAAGCGAACAGATGGGTGTGTTAGGCTGGGAGTTTGGGGTCACCAACAGGCACCGGCTCCTCTAGGCATGACCAAAAAGCCCTCCCTAATGAGCTGTACCTGGTTGGAATGGTGTCTTTTGAAATGGGGAACCCAACTACAACAGGCAGCATTAACTGTGTCCTGTGGCTTTGCTTTCAGATTGCTCATCAACCTCATCAAGCGCAAGCCCCAGATGACAGAAGAACAAATAAAGACCATTGCAGGGGGTTTCACTGCCATGATGGACAAGTGCTGCAAGGCGGCAGATGTTGACACGTGCCTCGGGGAGGAGGTACTTCCTATCTCCTTTTCTTACAGAAAAACCCCAACCCTAACCCAGGGAACTGGAAACTGTGCCCTGGGAAAGCCGTTCTGCAGACTGCTATAGGCACTTGCCTGTGTGCCCTTACAATGCCTGTGCAGAGTAGAACAGATACCTTGGCTCCACAGATTGTAGTTATTGAACAATTTCATGTGGAAAGGTTGTCTGAAGGTAATTTAGTCCAGTCACCTGCTCAAAGCACATCTAAATCCTAATTATATAAACTTCTTCATGGCCTTCTCAGAAGGGTTGAGTATTTACAAGCCACAGTTGAAAAATACCCGTGTGTAGAATTCAAACTTGGCCTCTGGCATACAAAACTTCCTTTTGTGCTGCAGATCCTTACAGAACTCTGGGATTGCCAGTAAAAAGTGCATCTGGCTCAACTATGAGAACTGCCTAGCAGATAGAGATAAATTGGCAGGGGGAGTTCAGCTGATTATGTCACAGGAAAAGTTTATATCTGGAGCCATATTGCATTCCCAGGAAGTATAAATGACAGTTTCCATTAGCAATCTCATTATCATGTAAGGCATAGAACTGTATCACTAATATCTTAAACTGCTTATTGATCAAATCCTCTTTTATTTATATCCAAAGTATTGCATAGGTAAACACATTAGGAAGACTGAGGAAAGAACTATTTTGTCTCTAATGCACTCCAGAAATTGATTTTCTACCTTGGCAAAACTGAAAGATACCCAACATGCAGAATTATCCTTTGAACTGTAGTTAGGCACAAGCTGAAAACAAGTTGCTCAGGCAAAACCTCCTTGGTTAGTCTCTCCTGACTGTGTGTGTTCCTTGTTCTAGGGTGCAGCCCTAATAGTCCAGAGCAGAGCCACACTAGGAATTGGTGCTTAACCCAAGGTAGGTGACAGCAATAATGCACATTTATCTGTCTGTCTGCCTGCCCACGCTTCCACCCACCTAACTCCTTTATCCTCAAAAAGCATCCAGCTTCTCTGTAAACACCACCTTTGCTTTCTCTAATGGGTGTTTTACCACCTGCCATTGCACAGCACACAAAAAGTTCAACTACTACCAGTAGGCTGCCATTTTACAAAATACTCCTTTTTGTCTCTCCAATCTAGGTTGCCAGTGGGAAAAATATGAAGAAAAAAAAACCCTTCTGTGTAACTTCTCCCACCCCTTACCTTTATCCTTTGGTACTGAATGAATATTTCATGACTCTTCTGTGTTTTGTCAAACTGTGCTTTTCCAGAAACTTTTCAATTCCTTTACTTTGAAAAAAAAAATAAAAAATAAAAGCTTTATAAAACTGCATCTGTCCTTGTCTGCTGGTGACTACCACAAGGCAAAGCTCTGCAGTGCTCCCTATACCACATGGCTGCTCTAAGGAGAATACATGGGCAGGGACTCCATATTCCAGACTTTTGTTTTGTTTATTCTCTTGGAAAGTTTCTAAGAAACAATACGAGAAGTGGTAAGACATTTAGCCAGACTTCAATACTCTGATTCTGCTCCTGGTGGATTTTAGGCTTTACTTCAGCCATTATAAGTACATAAAGAGAAAGTTCAAAGGTACTGTTTGGTCTAAATAAGATGAGTAGCAAGGAACTCTTATTAAAAAAAAAATATTATTTTTGCATCATCCACAAATCAAGTATCACTTCACTTGCAAAGAGCCCTACTTTTAAACACTTGTCACTTCTTGATTTGTTTTTAAAGAAACCTCTTTAGTTTCCTCGTGAGAAGTCCACCACCTCAATCATGTCCTTCACTGCAGGAAGCTCCCAAGAGAGGCATTTCCTGGTTCTATGCCAGCAAATCTGTGTGATTTTCTAGTACATATTTCTTGTCAATCCATGAACACAAAACCCCCAAGTCTTCAACACTTTAGCAGGGACCCTTGCACTGTTCAAAGAGCCCTTGTGTAACAAGGCATGTCACAAGGGCAGGTTTCTTGGCCTTGAGACCCTTTGTGCCTGAACTGGGAATATTCTCCAGGCCCTGGGATGAAATATTCAACATACTGGCTAGAAAACTGAACAGCAAGACTCATCAGTCTTGTTACAATTGAAAGGTTTGAACCTTCAGTCATGCTAAGTCACTGTTACATGTTGGTTTAGGGAGTTGACATGACCCCAAGGCATTCACAAACATCTAAGATCCAAAGTCTATGAATTTCAGGAAGAACCATTTGGTGGTTTCAGTTAAGCTTTCCCCCTTAGTTTAAAGGAGCACAGTCTGTCCTTATGAAGACCATTGTCATATCTAATTCACCCAAAAACCTGACAGTCGTTCCCTGCAGCTAAAACCAACCTGCTCTAGGACAGTGAGGCTGTAGCGAAGCGGGACAAGTTAAGCCCATTGGCAGAATAGGTTCAGGGAACATTCTGAGGCACAGCAATCATCACCAGCCACACAAATCTGTCAAAAAAATCTGAGTTTCTCATTCGATTTCCAGCTGCTCCCCACACCATTCCACACCACAATTCTTACATGTGCCCCTTCCCTTCCTGTCACAACTGGTAAATACAAATACAAAGCAGGTTAAGGATTCCATTAAGGTTTAGTAAATGAAAATGTGCTTATAATTCACATTTCTGTCATTTTACTAGCTCCAGAGAGATACAGAATTAACAGAGAGATTATTTGCAGCCTGCATTTATCATTTATTAATGCTGAAGAGAGCAACGTTTCACAAGAGTAGAATCAAATCAAATACCAATATACCAAAACTATGTGAAAACAATGGATTTCCCTGACTCCCAGCCCCACTCCTACACTCCCCAGGAGCTCAGCTGCTTCCCTGCTGTGTCACAGCATCTCAGGTGGCACAAACACAGAGCCCTGCAGGGCCCAGAGTAACATCCTAAGCCTCAGTGCTGCTGTGGGTTGGAAATTCCCACTCCAGAGCTGTTGGTCCTTTGCTCAGCAATGGCCCTGCATTCCCAGGCTCTCTCCAGAGCTGTTGGTCCTTGGCTCAGCAATGGCCCTGCATTCCCAGGCTCTCTCCAGAGCTGTTGGTCCTTG